>JAQAHW010000019.1:11200000-11670000 GCA_027580185.1 Tuta absoluta
TAGCTTGTTAGTGTTTTAAACACTTACATAATAGTAAAACTTTACATAACAATCAAAATTTCATACTAAAACTTATACTTATTTCAGTGTTACTACAGTGATCCGTTTCGCGGATTTTCGGTAAATTACTAACGTTTTATCGAGTTATAATTTTTTTAAGAGATGAGAGCAGCACCGAGCCTAGGGAAGCGTCTTAATCGTATAACTGCGTTCATCGCGCGTCTTTATTATATTTTTCGTGTGGGATATCAAGTTCACGAACGACCCGATGAACAGTGGTGTAGTCGTTATAATTTGCCTACTTCATATATTATTAACTCGTAGGCCTCTGGAGTACTTTGTGGCAACAGCCATTTAAGTAATCAAATCAATCATACAGGAAGTAACAAAAAGGGTATAACAAGCCAAAAGGAGGTCATAGTACTCATTCTTCTTTTCGTGTGGGACACGGAGTCATCCAACGACCCGATGAACCCTGTTGTCAGAGTTTTTAACCGCTTACTACTAGTAGTAGGATTCTGGATATGGTTGTGTAACGACCGCCGTCTAAGTAATCATAGACAGCAACCGGGACCGACGGCCTAACGTGCCCTCCGAGGCACGGAACAACCTTTGCGTTGCACTACCACTGCGCCACATAGTACTCATGAAACTGAACAAGTTTCCCCGAGAAACATGGGTCGTGGAACAAGCTGTTTTTGGCTTGTTATCTATACCCATTTTGTTACTCCTTGCAGACAGAAATAAGAGCGATGTATTAACGTGCCCTACGAAGCACGTATAACAACCACTATTGAGTACTATTACCTACAAATATCTTTGTACGTATAGGATACGTTGCATTTGTAGCAATACTCGTTATAGCAAATTACGCGAATCATAGCATATCAGTGGCCTGCATTCGTTTATTGGGTTAGCGAGCGCAGTGTGTGGAAACATGAAACGTTTCCGTATGTGTGGAAAATAGTCATTATAAACTGTAGCGTTTCTTATAACTACCTACCTAGTTATGAGCATTTCATCAGCAAATAAAGTAATAATGTAATATTTTCTTGAGTTTGCACAACTATTACTCATCGCAATAAAACAATTGAAATTGAAATTAAACGGATTTAAGTTGTGTTTATTTTGGATTTTACAATTCCTACGTTTCGAGCTCTTTACAGAGCCCGTGGTCACGGATGACTAAGGTGTTAGACGCCATTATTTTGACTTTCTATTTGCTAAAAGGTCTTTTCAATGATTGTTTTTTTAATGATTGATATGATGTACAGTCGACTGTAGCACATAAGTACAAGGGGTACTGCAAAAGAACTGAATTATTTTTGTACCCAGCAATATTTATTTCTTGACATGAATATGTTTTATTAGAAAATGAATTCTTTGATGAGAATAATTTGAAATGTTTATATTTATGAACTGCATGGCGATAAAAATAATTCAGTTCTTTTGGAGTACAAAATGTGCTACAACCGACTGTAGATTACGTTTGTGGTAACTACACCACAGAATATATAATAGTACTAACGTACAGAAGAATCACTCCCTAAGAAATTACATGTTTAGGTATAAATTAATACCTACGCTCGGTGTACCCAACCGCTCACAAACAAAATTGAAACTTATGAACGCGCGCGAACGCTCAATCTCCCTTGCGCATCGCAGTTTTATGACTGAGCCGCCGGCGAACTCCAAGGGTTGTAACTTGTCATCATGTTATTCGTGCACGAAGATTTTTTGTTATTGATTTTGCTATAATATCTTATTTGTTCACTTAATCTACGGAAGGAATTGTAAGATTTGTAAATATTTATAAACCAAAACGAAATTATTAATGACTACTGTTTATTTAGAAAAACAATTAATTATTCTTGTGTCTAACTGGTCTTTGTATCGAGTGGGACACCGAGTCGACGACCCGATCGATTTTTTAACGAATAAACGTACAGAAAAAAAACAAGTAAGTGTGCGCGCGAGCAGCACGTGCGTGCGAACAGTGCGGCGGCTAGCGGCACACTGGCGGTCTGGCGAGGACAAGTGACAACCCGCGGAGATTAGTCCCCGTAGGGAACCCGCCGGCGGAACATACCTAAACCGTGGAGTGAGACCCCCCTGACTACACTAACAGTGATATATACTTATGTCTAGTGCACCCGCTTCTTATTCTCTGTTTTGCCGGTACCCTCTGGTTGGCCGGTAGAGAATGCCGCGTGGCATTAGGGCCACCTTTTGTATGATGTGCAATAAAGTATAAAATAGGTAAATAAAAAATATATATGAAAATGAAATTACTTTATTCAATGTAGTCTTTATTCATGATCCGTCATTGTAAAAAAATGAAATTTGTACAGGACAATTTATTTTTTCATAAAAATGTTGTATTGTCCTAATAGAAAACTGGCACGGCTATTACTATTTAAATATATATTTTTTTCAAAATCTTTTCATTTGTCTTTCGTTGAAATGAAAAATACTTATTATTTATACTGCCATCTAGGATCAAGTTCAGGAATGTTTGAATTGTAAGCATTTAAATCTTTAGGTGGCTTTGTTTACAGGAAAAATGCAATGAGAAAAATATAAATTACCTATAGAGGTATATTACTTA
This sequence comes from Tuta absoluta, assembly GCA_027580185.1. NCBI lineage: Eukaryota > Metazoa > Arthropoda > Insecta > Lepidoptera > Gelechiidae > Tuta > Tuta absoluta. Next base: position 11,202,609 of record JAQAHW010000019.1, read on the forward strand.
ACTATCCTATGTGTTAATCCATGTTTCCTTCTATATGTGTGCCAAATTTTGTAACAATCGGTTGAGTAGTTTTTGCGTGAAAAAGTAACAAACAAACAAACATACAAACTTTCTCATTTATAATATTAGGTGGATTAATTGTTGCAAAGTCTAGAAATTTGAACCTCGACAAAAGAAAATAATCAATTAAAAATTAATGAAAACAACTCAGGTAGTAAGTAAAATAAAAATTAAGAATATTTTGTTCCTTGGCTACCTACTCATGCTTAATCAGTCTCTTATTTAAATAAATTGACAGAAATCATTATCAAAGATTACCTGGATTTGTTTTTCATTTGCTTATTTAAGGCGAGTGTAGCCGTCAACGACCTCGACAGTGGCGCCGCTTCACAAAAAATAGTTTTCTCCATACAAACCATCTATCAGAATTTCCGTTGCCCAAGTTTTTAGTATTATCCTTAAGTAAAATTAGAACCTGCAAACTAAATGAAATATTCGCTGTAATTAAAGTTATGGCAATTAATAGCAAAAGTGGCCGTTTTAAGGCACTTTAACTTTAATTGCAGCGAATATTTCACTGAGTTTGCAGGTTCTAATTTTAAAGGATAATACTAAAAACTTGGGCAACGGATATTCTGATAGATTGTTTGTATAAAGAGAAAACTGTTTTTTTGTGAAGTGGCGCCACTGTCGAGCTCGTTCACGAGTACACTCGCCTTAAGAAAATACCAGGAATAGCTAAATTAAGCTCCTGGTGTACCCACTATTATTTTATTATCTTTAAGTAAGGATAAAAAAACTATTGGTACAAATGCTGTACCAGAGAAGAAGAGGCTTTCAGGCACCAAAAATATTTTATTACACACACACATATCACGCCTATAATCCCTTGCGGGATAGGCAGAGCCATATTATAAACAGCAATGTCTATGTCAATGTCAAAACAAATAATAATATCTTTAAATTGCTGTGCCCTTGCAGGGCGTCACATGTATACCTAGTTTATTTAAGTACCTTCCATCTCTGTAATGATTTAATGTGACTTGCAATAAATAAACTATGAACTATGAAGTTTCACCAAGCACAGACAATCACAACAATCAATTATCTAACTACAAATATAAATTAATTCTGAAAACTTACATCCTACGTAAGTATCATTTCTTCTTCCTTCAATTCAATAACATCATCATACACATTATTTTCAGCTTTTACTTGAACAGATGTATTTTTATCTATTGCCATTTCATTTGGTTCTGTTTTGACAACCTTGCTTTCCTCTATTGAGATTTCAATTGGTTCGTCATCTTGTAGACTAGTTGAACCATTTGTCATATGTACTGGAATTTCTATAGGTACATTTGTAGAAATGTTCGAATCATTTAATGCTAACATTTGATATTTAGTCAATACTCGAAACATTTCTACTTTGGCTTGTATCTTTAACAGCGGTGGCAATCTTTTCAATACCTCTTTAGCATGTTCCACAAACAGTGGAATGGTTGTGTCTTCAGGTATTTCCGTAGGTTTTGAAATGTTTGAACTACTTGACTGTTCTATGTGATGCCTCTGTTTTATTGCTAATGGAACTTTACTAGGATCTACTTTCCGTAGTACTTTTTTCACATTAATTGTTTTTTTACTTATATCTAATTCTGGTGGCTCCGGTGTGTCAGATTCGGAAGGGCTGGAGTTGTCATTTGACTTTGGTGCATCATCAGCTGTTTGTGCAACACTAAATATTGCCTTTGGTTTTGAAGCATTTAATTCTGGCCCGAGGGTTTTTGGCTTTTCAAACATCACATGCTCAATGCCCACAACAATTGGGTTTGCCGATGTTTTAAAAGCGGGTTCTTTATTTCTTTTGCTTTTTTTAGTTTTGGCCGGTACAATGCCATCTAGAAATGACAATTTCTTGAATAGTTTGTAGTTGTTTGAATGGTAATTGTTAAGTTTGATTGTTGTATTTCCCTTTAATTGGTTTTGGGAACGTGAGAATGAGTCCCTCAAGTAGCGCCATGCTTTTTTGCAGTCTGGTACTGGAATGTTAGAAACAAGGACAAATAAGTAAACACATTTTTTTTTCAGTAGCACAGAGTTAATAAATATTTGAAAACTAAGTTTACATGTTTCTAATTGTTTTAAATATTTATCCATATTAAAATTATATTTATTGGTTATTATTATCTTCACTATTATGAGTCAGTTTAATCATTTGAGCCACGGCTAAGTGGCAAGTGCAATAAATATTTATATTAAAAAAAAAACAACTGGGGTAACATAAAATAAAGGAAAAACTGCAACATTAACCATAATTTTTTCATAATAATTTTTAAATTAAGGCGGACTGTTACTAACAAACAACAGTTTTTGCAAAACAGCATTCTAACATGCATAAAGATGTTTGTCTCTGTTTGCCATAATTTACCTAGATAGTGATGTGTCTTCCACACAAGACAAGACAATAATCCAATAATTGGCTTGCTAATAGATGGATTGTGTCAGCTATTAGTCTCAAGATGAGTGAGGCTTATGTTCAAGAGTGGCCTGTTGTAGGCTGTCGATTAAAACCACATATTAACACTATCAAATCACTGAATACCCAAAATAAAATACCTACCTAACCTCTTGCAATGTTTATGATCTTTAGCAGATAGGAAGTAGGTACAGTGCCTAGTTGTATTAGTAACGATAACGGTGATGTTGAGTAACCAAACCACTTACCGCTTCTGCCGAAATGCTCAGCGATTCCCTGCCAAATAGTGACTTTAAGTATTTTATCGGTGAAGCTCATATCTTTCGGGTTGTAGAGAGCTGGTTGATCCGATATCATCTCGATGAAACGAAGAGTTGTCTCCAGTGTGAAATCCATGGCTTTGATACATTTCATATTCGTATTCATTTTGAAATAACAAAATCAAAACAGCACTTGGACTAGACAAAACAAACAACCAAACAACATGAAAGAAAACAAAACGGGTCGTGTCCATGTATGTCAACTTTTTCTACGTCAGAGCAGTAGCCGCAACAATTTTACACTGCCATATTTAATAGGTAAACGCTAAAAATTGGACCTAAAAAACCCTTTGAACCATCAAAATATTGACAGCAGGTCAAGTGAGGTCAGGAACCGTTCGTTTCATATTTTAATTGGCGCGCTTTTTTGTTGGTTTATTGTAATATAAAAAAATATATTATAACATAATTTATAATGATTTCGCCTCTCGGTCGCTCACTTCATTCACTCCAGGGGGTCACAACTCTAACCTAACCTAAACCTACTGAATCGGACCCTCCTGGGCGTGGTCTCAACCGCCGCCCGCGAAAGCACCGCCGGCGAGTCACCCACCGGGTGGAACCCTATTCAAGGAGGCCCAGTGAGTGCCTTCCAGCCTGGCGGCGAAATGTAACATCCGGGTTGGCCAGCGAGCTTGGCCCGGAACGGACCCGCTCAGCCGGCAGGAGTCATAGTAGGGTCTTGTTAGGGGTTAATCTAGTGGGGGCCGCCGACTGGTGAGCGCTATCAAGGTGACAGCGCACTACCAGCCGGCGACCAAGGTCAGTCCGGTACGTCAGTATCCTCCGCGAGCTCCTCCACCACAGCGAGCTCGCGAGGATACGGTTTCCAGTCGGGTGGGCGCGCGTGGTACGGGGCCAGATTTCGAAGATGCTCGGAATCTGACCAGCCAGCGCGTGCGAACATCCCGGTCGAGAGCTTGGAGACGAACTCATCCAAGGTCTTGACTTTCAGGTCCCTCCGAATGACTTTGTTGCGGACGAACCTTGGCGCGTCGGTGATGGCTCGCAACGCCTTGGACTGCTGGGCCCGGAGTCTTTGGCGGTTGGTCTCAGAGACCAACGCGTACCATGCCGGAGCGGCATACGTCAGGCGAGTCCTGCCTGTTGTGCGCCTTGTACACGCCTAGTTTCATGCGCAACGGGAGTCTCGAGCGCAGAATGTGTCGGAGCAAAGCAGTGGCAGCCCCCGCTTGCCCGATCACATTCTTCACGTGCTGGACCATGGACAGGTTTCGGTCTATGGTCACGCCTAGATATATAGCCTGTGCGGACCACCCGATCTCCTGTCCATGGAACTTTAGTTTTGGGGGATCTCTTCGAACACGCTCCACGATGATCGCTTGGGTTTTTCCCACGTTGACCGGCAATCTCCATTTTGCCAGCCAGGCTGGGAGGTTGTCCAAAGCTATCTGCATTTCCAGACCGCGTGCCTCGTGTTGAGGGACACGGAGAAAAATGCAGCGACATCGGCATAGAGCGCCAGCTTAGTGCCGCCCTCAACCGGGATGTCATCCGTGTACCTGGCGTAACACACCGGAGACAGACACCTACATTGGGGGACTCCAGCAGCGATCCTTCGGACTTGGGAGAGGGCGTCTTCCACTGCCACCTGGAAGCGCCTATTCTCTAGGAAGGTGGCCACGATCTTAACGACTCGCCGACGAGTCGTAGATGTGGACAGCTTATAAACTGCGGCCCCCCCTTCCCCCTGCTTTGAGGATTACTCCGTCCCTCTACTAAAATGCTATTTACGCGCTTAAGCAGACAAAAAAGCACACCAGACATGAAAAACGGAGCGGACAAAAAAGGATACTCCCAGTTTTTGATGTCACCGCAGTTCATGGACGTATTATTTAAACAGGACTGATAACTTCAAAAACAGTTATTTACGAATAGTAACTTTATTGGTACTGAAATATGGTCTATTTTACATTAAGTCTTTCCCAGAGGCTAATCCGAGCCGAGAGAGATAGCACGTAGAGAGGCTGTGTGTCTCGTTCTTTCATATTGCCAGTGTAGAAAATTAGTGGAGATAAAATTTTGCCTAACTTATTTTTGTCAAATATAATTATAATAAAGTAATATAATAAAACAACTTGCGTCAGTTATATCAAAAACATGTTGGAAATCATAAAATTATACACTGATTAATTTTAATTATGTAAAAACTATTAATCAAATAATTTTCTTATGGTATCCCTTTAAGATTGAATTTTGGCGGTAAGTTTAAACTTTAGCGACAAAAAATTACATTCCTAATTTATTACTTAAAATCAGTATTTGACGAAATTTCTCACTCAAAGTGGTGAAAAAATGTTGTGTTCGAGGTTGTCCAAGTGAATCGTATGTATGTAAATTTCCCTATCTATAAGCTCATTGTAATACAAAATATTGATGTCCTATTAGAAAGAGACGAAAGGCCTCGGTGTGTGCGGTCTCGCTCGGCTCGTTTTTTCTGCAACAGTTATCAGTCCTGTTTAAATAATACGTCCATGCCGCAGTTACCTACCCAGTTTTTCTCGTCACCGTCATAGCCCGCCGCGTTTTGTTTGACAAAACGTTGACACTAAAAAAGTTTACACGAAAAACTTTGCATGCTATGGCGGCGCACCAACAAAACCATACAATATAACCTCACCCACAGATCTCTTACCTCACCTCGTTTGTCACTGTCACTGAGAGAAATTTGTTTAGGGCCATCTATTATCTGGTAGCAACACTAGAATTTGTAGCCATCTGTTAACGAGCAGTAGAACTAATTAATTCAGCGCCATCTCTTGATAAAGACTAACACTGCAGCTACTATTAGTATCTGGTAGATGTCAGTAAAAAAATATCTTGTAAAAGGCATAGTCTTCTATCAGCGACGAGAACGTATACCCCGAAGCACAAAGACTCCGTGCGAAAAATAGGCATTAAACTATAGTTTTATTATATTTGGCACGGGGCAGCGTAAACTAAATTTAGTTTAACTATTCGACAACAGATGGTACTGAATCAATTAGTATTGCTACCGGACGACAGATGGCAGCCCTTTATACCTTTTGTAAAAAAAAAGGACTAGGACTGAAAGTTACTATACGCTTCACTATTATACTATATGCTTAGACACAGTTAATATAGTACTACTGCGTATTACCTTTTTTTAATGATGGGTTTGCTCTTGACTCTTTTTGAAGCCGATCTGGCACCTTTGGTTTTATAGTTTCGTTTGAAGCACGGAAGTGCATCCGGAGCCCGGGCCTAGTCGAAAATATCGGCAGTACTAACACATAATAGATAAAAGGCCGTACATACTCTTGTTTTTGCTAAGTGGTAGAAGGTAGGACTGAAGAGTGAACCACTTTAGTTTTAAAAGTAAGTATTTTATATAATTCTTTATTATAAGCAGTTTAGTAGATGTTGTAAGAAATTCAATGTCACTAGTCACAATTTAAATGCATAAGCCGAGGTTATCTTATCCGGAGCACGTTGAACGTACCCCAGAAAAAAAAGCAGTTTACCATCTGTCGTAGTTTTGCTTATAATAGTTGTTGACACCTTTACTTCATGATTTCAAAATACGAACGTCACGTTTAGACGTATCTCAACACATTTTTATCGTATCCTAACTGGTACCGTAGCTGTACTGTACATAACTAAATCGCTGTTATAACCTATGTCACCTACTTAGGTACTTAGGTTTAATTCGAGTAGGTATTTCTTAACTTTTTCTATTCAAGGTTTGTTTTTACTGCTTGAGAACACATTAGGGTAAAATGTAATGTAATGTAATGTAATGTAATGTAGGGTTGTCGATAAAATAAAACAATCAAATGAACATTGTCTATTTATTTATGTATGTATACTTAGTGCTAACATATAATAAAGTGGGCTATACATACACGGAGCGAGCAAAACTTTTGTTGATTTTTTATTTAAATAATTATATTAGTTTTTTATAATTACTAAAAAACCTCACTCAGTCCTTTACTTAACACTGACTTAAAGTTAAGTGAATTTTGGCGCATTTATAAATTAAAATACAAAATATACTTATTATCCTCAATTTTGCATTTTTAACACTACAAATAAAATAAAAGGTGTTACAAAGATTTGAGAAAATCGCACGGCAGTGCCATCGCCAAGTTAGTGATGTGGAAAGTAGTAACTATCGTTTCATATTTTATTCTGTCAAATTTATTTCTCAGTGGTTGGTTGTTATGTTCTGTCGTAGTTGTTTCTAGTAACACCAATTTATTAGAAAAAGCAATCTTACTAAACTAGAGGCTAAAACATACTTTGTAAATGCTCAATTTGACCAAATGAACTTAAACTGTCACTTTGGTTTCACTGTACATTTAATAATATACAAACTTAAAGTTATTGCTAAATTAAAGTCTGTCTTGCTTAAAATTCTCGTAAATAATATAAATTAGAAACAAACAGAAAAGTAACAGTTTTCCTTAGACAAAATAACGGACGGAAATAACTTACTTTGAAAAATACTAATAAATACGTGAATAAAACAAAAAATCGATGCATAAGTTTATTTTTCGGGTTTTAAACTTTTACTGAAATAGGAACTGTCAACCACTCTTACGTTAGAGATTTTGTGGCTGGGAGTTTGGCTTTTTTTAACATACGTATTTGCAAGTTTCGCTCGTTACAACATTTATTTTGTCAAATTTTAACCACAAAACTCACAAACCTCAAAACTTTAACCACGTTCAAATTGAGGTTAGAAATGTTTCCCTTAAACACATTTCAAACATGTTGCGGTAACGTTTCGCTGACTTTAGCGGTTTTGGGGTGAAGTCGACGATCGAATATTATGATGACCTTATTTATATTTTGTGGTGTGAACTTTTGGCATAGCAGAGTTCAAAGTGGTTTTATTTGTCAACTTCATCAAAATGAAAAAATAAAATGGTGAAAAAAAAATGGGTGGAATTCAAGCATATTTATGTTTCCATTTACGGAGACTGAATAATAATAAAATTTATTAAAATAACGAAAGACATGCTTTCTGTTTTATCCTACAACAAGTATTAAATCTAATTTAAAATGGAATGTTTTAGAACGATATCTACTTATTTGATTACCACAATCTTTATAAACATCAATATTAATGGCTAATTAATAATAATATTACTTAAAGATTAAATAGCTTCAATTGTAAACTATGTACTAAAATTATCATTATTTTATTATTGTACCAACGCGTATACATAATTCCAAATACAGCTCAATTATTAAATACTTACATTTTGCCTTTACAATGATTGCAATGTCTGCATCATTCACTGTACCTTCCGTATACTTGGTTTACTTAGGAAAATAATATAGCAGTAAGGAATGAAGAAAAATGGGCTGGTTGTTTTGTAAAACCTGGCCACATTTTATACGTATAACTTTTCTAAAGCCTACATTTTAGATAACACGGTTGTTGTCAAGGGATGATAATGATTTTAGATTTAGTAAAGTACCATTTATTTCTGTAGGTTGATCTACTTAGATCAAAAATTACAAATGTTTGGGCAAACCGTAACACATAACCTATACATATAGTCTTTCCAGTAACCTTAAAAGCGGTTGCGAATGTTTGAAGATTCCATGTATCTAATTCTCCAGCTCTGCCAAGTATGGATCCCAAGTCCAAAAAAAGCAGCAGTATTTCTGGGTCTTGTAGGATAATACTGACATCATATTCAAAAAGGAAAAGATGTTTTCAGATTCAAGTAATTTTCTTTCTATTTATTGGGATATGAGCATCGCAGTTCATCTGCAGGTATAGTTGCTTTCCCTCGCCACTACAAAACTGCAAATGTTTCAAAACTTTCACGCTTTAAACAAGGTAGGTTTGATGTGATGCTAGAGATGTTCTTCAAGTCCAGGTATTTCCCCTTCTCAATTACCCGAACACGTGGCGCGGTCAGTAGACGGGGCTGTGAGCATCATAGTTCAGCTGAAGATATGGAGGAATCGCTGCTGATAGTTCTGATGCTCGTCGTCGTAAAGCCGCAATGCTGTGCCCGCGCCAGACCTCCTCCTCGCCACCATCGTTGCCGCCTCCTGGGGAGAAAATATAGGGTTTAATTTGAAGTGACATTCACATTGAGTCGTCCAACGGCCCGATGAACCCTGAAGTGATATTAATTAAGTACGAGTATGGGCTTATTGTAGGATGAGCAAGTTCACCCAGATAAAGCTCAAAATGGACACAACGACGGGACACAGTCGTACAATGTTGCTGAAATCCAAAGTGAGAGTATACGTAAGCCAGGTGGGTCACACGATGCCTAAAATTACGTAACGATTCCATCGTTCAGCCGTTTTTCCACTGGAAAGCCAGTGGTGCCGGTACGGTAGGTGATTCGAACGGCTGATGTGGCGCAGTATTAGTGCGACTACCTACGACGCAACGTTTCCGGGTTCGATTCTCGGTGGGTCACTCACAAAGATGATAGTTATCAACGCTGGTACAACGATTCGGTGTACCACACGAGAAGAGAGAGAGAGGTACGTGGTGATAAGGTAAGATAGACAAGATAAGATAATTCTTTTTTCAATAAACTTACTTATAAATAGGTGCACATACACAAAATAATTATGAGGCGTACCTATTTCCTGAACTAGGAATATAAATTCCTGTATCTCAGATAAACAAATAGCGCAAATAATTATCTCTAGATATCTTTAGGTGGATATATTTTTTTTATTAATGATGGGTTTGCTCTTGACTCTAGTCTAGGTCATAGGACAGAGGCAGAGTCTAAGATGGAGCGAGCTCACCCAGAAGAAGCCTGTTCACTCTTACTTTAAAGAGATTAGGGTTGTATGCGTTTGCAAACACAGACGCAGGTAGTGAGTTCCACTCTTTAGCAGTGCGCATTATAGTGGATAATATAAGTACCTGAAGCAGTGGGTGAAGCGTTATTGTTAGCGCAGTGAGCCATGTGTGGTGGAGTGGGGGAGCCTTCCAGCGGTCCCCCGCCTTGCTGACCACCGATATTGTTGCAGTAAGACATCATCGTGTCCCCTGGAACAAACAATTTGTTTTCATTATAAAGTAACTTCGTCAAATCAGAAAGAAAATGTTGCACGATCTTATATTCTTGAAGTTATTTCAATATATCTTCGACTCACGATGTTTTTTACGTTTCGCTTCTTTACCTGTTAGTATACTCCTTAGATACCGTGTGATGGCGGCTTAGAATAGTATCACCCCATTTCTTTCCCGTGGGAGTCGTAAGAGGCGACCAAGGGACTTGAGGATGTGTATTGCAATTTTAGGCGATGCGCTGACAACCTGTCACTATGGCGATACACAATACTCCGAATAACCCTCAAATATTTGTCAGACGTGGCGTAAATGTCTGTTTTTGCGGCCGTTTACGCTCTGCCGCAAGGGATTATAGGCGTGATATGTGTATGTGAGTGTGTGTATATACTTACCTAGAGAGTTAAGAGGATAATGCGGTTGGTACGGCTGCCCTGAAGACACTGAGCTGATCGGGAGCGCAGGGTTGAGATCAGCTGCTAGCTGTGGTAGTCCACCCGGCCCGAACCCTCCCATGCTGATGTTGCCTTGCGACAGTTGGCCAAGACCTGGAACAATATTATGACGATTCACGGTCAAAAACTGTATATTACTAACAATTCTAATAAATTATAATACATGGAATGAATGATATTTACAGATATATATATATATTTTATTAAGGATTGGTTTCACAGAGACAGAGTCTAGGATGGAGCGAGCTCACCCAGAAGAAGCTTGTTCACTCTTACTTTGAAGAGATTAGGGTTGTATGCGTTTGGAAATACAGACGCAGGTAGTGAGTACCACTCTCTAGCAGTGCGCATTATAAATGATGACTGGAAGCGCTTAGCACTGGAGATGCTTAGTCTTATAGCGCTTATATGGTATTCTTAACTTGGCTTGAAAGTTAAAAGCACTGACGTGCCCCTAAATTACAAATGAATTTGATGCGTAAGTAAGGCCATTACAAGGATAGCATGAAATGTTAAAGCTCACCTGCAGGCATCGACCAAGGCCGGTCTCCGAACACTCCAGGACTGCAGACGTCTCCACCGAAGGGGGGAAGCCCGTGCGAGGGTAACAGGGAACCAGGAGATCTGAACACGTTTGTGCTCTTCTTACGCTTCTTCCATTTCGCTCGCCGGTTCTGGAACCACACCTGTACACAAAAGAAAATGTTATTAGGATATGTACTCAAAACAATTTTTATACATGAAAATTGGTAAAATTGTGAGCGATCCAGTCGTAGGATTTATGGCCTAGAGAATATATATCCGAAACGAACAATTGGCCAGTGGTTGAACACATCTTCTTAAAAGCCACTTACGTTATTGAGCTGGATACTGTTTAGGGTGCTAATATTTTAAAGTAGATAAGTTCTTGCCTACATTAGTAAAGTTTGCAACCCAAAAGAAGTCACAATGTTAAAGAGCACAAAACTGAAATCAAAAGATTATTGTGAGTTTGATTTGGATAAGGTTGTTTCTTTTCTCTGTACGCAAGCCAGAGGCAAACCTAATTATAACCTTTTTATCTACTGTAAGTAGGCACCAAAAATGTTTATTTTCGTCTACCGCGACCTAACCCTAAACAGCAACACCGTACGTCAAAACCGGGTAAATATCAATAAATAAAGATCAGCAGCTCATGCCCACGTTACCTATCAATAACCCCCATTTGACAAATGACGTGCGATCGCCGAACGATCCGCGGGATTAAGCTCGTCCGAGGGTTCACAGAATCGAGATAAATGGACTACTGCGGGCCTTAGGGGCGACAGGCCAATAATGGCGTAGGTAGCAAAGGTGTGCTAGTTGCTAGCTGCGAAAGTTGATTAGGTATATCTATATTACTGGACCAATTTAGAAAAAAAAACATTAGAAAGTTACAGCATCCCTGAATAACGTTACTTATTAGTATTTTTGTTAGTCTATACCGTTTGCTCAATTTAAATTAATTGTTATTTTCTTCTATGGACATCCAGGTCATTTTTGTCAAATACATGTTTGTATATGTTTCTCTTGTTAACATGACTGTATGCGTCCTGAACGAATAAATTGAAAATAAATAAATAACATAGGCAACTTTTTCCCACTGGATGTAAAAAATGCTCCGGAACATTTTACACAGATTGTTGTGCATACATAGGTCAGACGGAATAGTTTTATAAATACTTGTAAATTTATAGTCAACAATGGTTCTTGAACTGATAAGTGAACGGGTCTTAAGCTTTAATTTCTACAAGAAACTTAACCCTCTGTTACATACGCTACGCAGCATATTTAAGAGAAAAAAAAAAATTAAAAGTGAGACTTGGCACCTTTTTACCCAAAGGATTTGTTAGGCTTCGTTTCAACGATAGAGTTCTGAAACGTTTTTTCTGTGCTTCATTTTGTAGCATATTTTATCCATATCGGTACGAAAGTACTGCTTCAGTTTTATTTGTAGACGAACAATTATCCCCGACGAAAATACCAGCATTTTTAAACAGGTTAATGGAAACTTTAAAACAAAATCACCACCTGTCCCCGTCACTCGCCGCAGACGAACAAACTTCAGTCGAAAACACGTCAACATAAAAAAGTGTAAATCAGAAAAACACATTTCACCACTTTCCAACGCAAACAAAAACCCGGGTACATCGCAAAAAGTCCGACGCATCAAATATTCACCGCGGCGCGTGTGCGAGGGAAACATCCGAAGCGTGGGAGCGAGATGGTTATACTCATTTGGAAACTGTCAGCGGCAAAGCGACATTATTTATTGAATGTCAGCGCGCGGCCAACGCTCCAACCGACGGTGTTTAGGAGTTTTCCGTATTTTCCTGAATCTGTTTATTGCATTTGACTAAATATATGTTTAGATATAGAGTGGTCTAAAAGAGTTGTCTATTACACTAGTCTCAATCAGTCGTGCACAGTTCGGCATACATTGCTGAAGTTTATTGTAATGACCATTTAATAACCAGCAGCGAATGCCAAACTGTGCACGGTATTCAGACTAGTGTAATAGCCGTTTAAAAAGGCCATTTATTTTGACAATTTGCGTATTTAGCATACGTAGGCCGTTGCTACTGATGGCTAAGATTGTAGTCAAGACCACTCCTGTATTCGGTTGCAAAATGGTTTTTAATAGAGTTAAAAATATGCACTTAAGAATATTACAATTATGCTTATTCCTACAGATCAAAATTAGCCTTCTGAGATTGTTACACGCATGCAGAGCCATTTCATATACTCGATTATTAAAGTCGGTTACAAAAGTTATGTTGCGTCCAGCAAGACACTATCCGGTAATTTACAAAATGTGCCGAAAAACAAAATCCTTCCCCCGGGAAACAAGGGATGGCCCCGAATCAATATCCTTGGAAATCCCCGACGATTTGCGATAATCCACTACCATCAGTCAACTTCGGCGGATTTCGGTCGGTTGAGTCACTGAAGATAACAGGTTTTTAATCGTATTTATAATAACTAAAAAAAAATATGTTCAGATCAAAATCCAACACGTGTGATACGTGTATTTTCTCAATTAAAAGGAAAATAAGACTGCTGATAATACTATTAACGTTGTTTGTTGAATACGAAATTTTAAAATACTTTCCGTGATAGGTAGTTTGTGTTTTTCAAGACTTGGCGACACTGCCGTACGCTCGTCGGATACACGACATTTCGTTGAAATTCAATCAATCTGCAAAACAGAACCTTTTGCGTATCCCGTTACTGAAGGATTGACTTTAAGTAGGAAGGTGTCGTAACCGTGCTCTTCGAGGCGTGAGCGCTGAGTTAGCAACTATAGCTTCGTCTGTTTGAACATCGTGCGCGAGGAAACGCCTTGAGCGTGGTGTGATGCATAAGCGGGCGCGAGAGCGATTTCTAAACTTTTGACCATAACCCTATCTAACATACACATATCATGCCTATTATCCCTTGCGGGATAGGCAGAGCGTAAACGGCCGCAAATACGGACATTTACGCCACGTCAGACATATATTTGAGGGTCATTCGGAAAATAATGTATCGCCATAGAGACAGGTTGTCAGCCCATCGCCTAAAATTGCAATACCCTATCTAAGGGTTAAATAATAAGAATAACTTTTCTCAAGATAGGTCAAAAATAAAATTCTATAGGTCTAAAAAATTTATAGGCGTTTCTCTCACTTGCCGTCCGTTGCCGCGTATTTTTACGCACCGTATTGCACCTTAAACGCACCGTTGCCGTATTTGTATGGAAATAAGATAGGTATTCGCAAATCCCTTTCGTCTGACAAACGCATGCGTTACGGTGCGTTAAAAATACGCAAGTGGGAGATGTGAAAATTTGGTAAATAAGTATGTCACGCGTCAACAAAGTTTCGTAAGCCTCTTGCAATTTCTTCTTTTTAAATAGGTAATAGAGTTTAGAATCACTCGCAACTATCGTGATTCGATTTTGGACTCCGTCGTAATTCAATCGCAGAATTCGCAGCAAATCAAACAAAATTCAATTGATTTCACAAATAACTTAGCGGCACGGCGGCGGTGCCCTCGCAACTCGTGCTAAACTGAAGCTCATTTTACTCAAAGCAATTCAGGAACCATATTTCGCTATTTAATTCCCTGAAAAAAAAACTGTACATAACTGTATACGTTTCACGTTTTCGATCGCCACTTTTTACAGGCATATTATCATCGATTCTCACACGCTAAACGATAATGAATAGGTCCAAATATTCAGAATTTTGGCCGAACAAGAAGTTTTGATTTTTAGTATTTCGTTGAAAATTGTTATGACAGGATAAGGAGTAAAGCAGTATGCCTTTTACAAGTATCATTTGTAATCAACGTTTCTAATATGCAAAATTATAGCGGTAGCGAGCGGAAAGGTTCGGTGCTAGCTCACCCGCAAGATTAGTGAAGACAAGTAAAGACTCGAACCTGTTTTGTATGTGTGTGTATCAATTCGTGCTGCATAATTCAGCCGAATAATTGGTTCGGTAAACTTTTTACCGATCGTTCGGCGGAATATTCGTATTCGATAAAACCAATGTTCTTCGGGCAATCTTTAATTAGAAATCAACTTCAACAAAATACACTGTATAGTCGTTCCATAGAAGTTCTATGTTTTGCCCTATTGAAGTTTTTTAGTTGACAGTTTTCAAACCAGAGGGCGCCGTAAACTGAAAAAATTTACGTTTCAATATGGTTGGCGTCAGCCACAGTTGTCACAGGTTCCGTTTCACGTTGTGTTCGTTGCTAATCATTAATTCTGTTAGTAATTAGCTACAAAATAAACTTGTTGTTTTGCTATTTTATGGAGTGTCATTTATGCACGTAAACAAAAAAAGTTTATGAAATTTATAGCAATTTAATAAACACAAATGAAATAATAATTTATAAAGTGGTCAAGATTTTCGTGTAATGAAACGTAATTTCAATTAAGCTGAGCGCCCTCTACATACCACTCGAGAATCCCCAGAAAATTTCCAATTGCAGCTTGTTTTCCTAATTCACGCGCGCAATTTTCAATCGAGTGAGATATCGATCGCGGTCGCTGAAAGTCAAGCTCAAGCAAACGTCCACCAGAATTGCGGCCAGTGCCCTTGCAATGATCGCCCCTTCGCGCCCAAATTGATATTTATAGGTGCGTTGTGACCGGCGTGCCGACGGCGGCATTACAGCCGCCGGGTGTGAACGGGGCTTTAGGTGTTTAGCATTTTATTTCTGAACGATTTTCGAAACTGTATCATAGGTTGTTAGTATTTTATTCTTTTTTAATTTTTACTAGACTGCAAAAATGAGTGTAAAACAATTGCTTTCGGAACCATCTATCTTGAAATAAGATCCTACTCATATTATGAATTTTTAAACAACGATAAAAAAACGCGGCCTAAATCTGTCATTTCATGCAAAATATGAAAAAATAGCTTCCTCTTTTTTTAATTTGCTTAATTCAAGGATTCTATTTAAGAAAGTCATATAAGTACCTAGTAGTTAAACAGGTTAACTAAACTTGCCGGGTTATTTTGCCGTGTGAAGCCGGCTAAATATAGCATCACCATCATTTCCCGCGGGTGTAGTAAGAGGCGACTAAGGAGTGGGTCATTTGTAATACCATTTTAGGCGATAGGCTGAGAACCTGCCACTATAGTAATACACGATTTTTCTGAAATGGACCTCAAATAAATATTTGTTAGACGTGGCGATAGCGACCGTATTATAACGGCCGTTTAAGCCGTTAGGCCGTTAAGGCCGGCGGAGCGCCTACCCTGCAAGGGACAAAAGCGTGATATTATGTGTGTGTGTGTGTGTTTATTAAACTAAATATAGTCTGTGATATAGTTGTATTCTATATCTAGTTATATTTTTCATCTCATTGGACGACTCTCCCAGTTCCCACACGAAAAGAAGATCTAATGCAAGATTTTAATAAAGAATTGTTTTTGAATCCATTGATTTAAAATAATCTTTCAAATATTTTTTATATTTGTTGAGGTTGTATTTATAATTAGGAGTATAAAGAGATTGCTTGCCTGAATCGACGTGGCAGCGTTATTAAACTGAAACAATCATAAAAATATCTGTGATATTTATTTACTTATGTTGACAGTGGAAGGGTGAAATCGTGTAACTGCACTTTTCATTATTTTACTGAAAATTAAGAACAGTTTATTTTTTTTTTATAAATTATGTGTTTATTGAGAAATAAAAAGTATTTCTTTGTTTCAAAACTATGAAATGCTTTTTTTCAGAGGTTAAGCCTGCCTGGTGTGCAATTTTTCAAGTACTCAAAAATTACTTATGTAAAAAATTAATATGTACAAAATGCGGAAGTGTAATAAAAAATAATCGTGATGTTAATGCATAAAATGTCAAGCATTTGACAAAGCTTAGTACTCGATGTACAGTCGATTGTTGTAGCATATAAGGTACCAGGGGTACTCCAAAAAACTGAATTATTTTGACGCCAGCAATATTATTAACTTGACATGAATATGTATTAGTAGAAAATGACTTATTTTATGAGAATAAGCATAAATTTTTATTATGTTTTGACTGGGGATAAAAATAATTCTGTTCTTTTGGAGTACCCCTGGTACGTTATTCGACTGTTCATAGGGTACAATATCTAAAAAGTCCCAAGCTTAGACATTGCAATACCTGCAACAGAGTATATATCAATATATACTTAGATATGCAATATATTTAGAGTGGGACTCGCTCGATACAATTACCGCGCAAGCGCGTAGCGGAGGGCTAGTGATGGGATTGTTATAATTTTTACCGACATTTTATTAAGATTAACCAAGAGAGTTTTATTTTATTTTCTTTACTGTCTAAGTTTCAATTACACATACACACATATACATATCACGTCTATTATCCCCTGCGGGGTAAGCAGAGCGAAGAAGGCCGCAAAAACGGCCATTTACGCCACTTCTGACAAATATTTGTGGGTCAGTGAAAATTGTGTATCGCCATAGTGACAGGTTGTCAGCCCATCGCATAAAATTGAAATACACACCCTCGAGACTGTCCATCACAAGGCTGTATCTCTCAGATGCTATAATTTAATTGCTCATATAAAAAAATTCTAAAATTTGGAATAAATTAAAATTCATGGGGTCTCCCACAAAAAGTGTTTTTTAGCTCGATTTTATCTATCTGGTGATTTCACACATTTTGTGTATTGCTGTCGCCGCTATACCAACAAGTACAAAAAAATATTAGGGCGGATCACAACAAAAGTGATTTTTATACATTTTTTTTAATTTGTTTTGTGAACTAAGAACTTACACCCAAATTACACTATTAAAAAATTAAAACGCATTACATTGGAGAGAGATCGTGCCCTATGGCGTACCCTTCTTCTTAGTGACTCGATTCTGGCGATTACTAAATGTGTTTGGACCATTACTCAGCCACGCGCACAGCGTTGTTTGTGGCTTCAAAGAGGCGTACCTTGGGAGAGGCCTACGTCCAGCAGTGGACTGCAATAGGCTGATGTATGTATATTGGTTTTATTTCTGGTAGACTAGCTCACTAACTTTTGTCAGACGTGGTGTTAATATCCGTTTTACGGCCGTTAACGCTTTGCCTACCCCGTAAGGGATATAGGCGTGATTAATGTGTATGTGTAGACTAGCTCATGTGCATCTCGTCACGTAGTCTGGTTGGTACATATTATTTTCGACACTTTTATCGATAAATTGACACACATCACTACTGGTCCCGCCCTCTTCCGGCGGAAGCGCGGCTTATGTGTTTACGCGACTCGTGTTATATCGCTTTATGTACGTTTTATTTTTATTAGTACTGCGTGTTTGCTAGTTTTTAACCAATCTTTTTTTATTACACTCTCTCTCTGTAGTTTTATTTTTATTATTTTCTAAATGTGTGTAGAGTTGGCATTTGACAGTTGCTAAGTTTACCTCAGTAAAACGTTGGCATTGCTTAAATTTTTCTATATATTTAAGATGTATTTTAGAGTTTAGTGGCTCGCCCTAAGGTGATGTATGCATATTGATTTCTTTATTCGACCGTCTTTTCGTAGTAGAGACTAGGAAGTACTGAATTAGTTTTTATACGTAATTAAAAACATATTAAGATGTTTTCATTAATATTAAATCAAATGACTTTGAATTAACTAGATTAACTTATAAAGGCAAAAGAAATCAAGTGATTAAAAACTTACTCAAGTATCATCTTTATTCAAACACAAACCATCTCATATTCTCAAACGAATCGCAAATGAAAAATTAATAAAACTCCGTTTCTTAAGAACTCGGAACTTTATAATCCATTTCCCGACTCCGGCGGCACAAAGGCTTGTCTTTAATTAGCGAGACAAGAATAGCTTCATTTTCGGTACAATGTTTTAGAAAGAGACGGGAAATGTCAGCCGGATTAAATCGTCCGCGTTATTGTTTTGTGCACTTCCGTTTGTTTCGTGTTATTGTTTAAGTTTGAGTCGCGAAATCCGCTATTACCGCGTAAGTGAGTTTGTTCTCAAAGTTTGTATTTAAATTACAGTTTTCGTAGAAGTTAATTTTCACGATAAATCCGTGCCGCGGGATAAATGTTTATGACTTAGTGAATATAAAGAAATTATATAAGTCTTATCATAAGAAATTGAATTTATTTTGGATTTCTCTTTGGATTAATGTACATTTTCCTGTACCCTCGGCCAGACGGGCAGCTACACGTAAAGAGAATTAAACCTCCCCTGGGACAAACTCTGGTGGTGGCCTGGTGTCCTGGTATTTTGAATGCTATTAAAGTCTATAACCACTGTATTTATATACAGGGTGTAAGGGACAGCTCTCCTGATAGGGTGCTTGCACTTTTCCCTAGAAACATAAGTCAGGAAAAGAAAAAAAAAATTTCGACATTCCATACAAAATCACGATCAGCTGACTGCAATTTCTATGGGAAGTAATTTTTTTTTGACGTTTTATGAAATATGTTCTTATGGAAAGTTGTCCAGTTATATGGTCTTAATGTACCCTAGCAGTATTCGGAGGGCTGTCCCTTAAACCCTATATAGAGCAAGACTTTAGCCGATAACATACTTCAAAATGCTAGTCAGAACATGCCTATGTGTTAGTTTGCTTTTAATTACAAAAGACATTTGGTCTGTCAATTTTACATTTCATCATCATTATTTAACAACAACTGCGTGACATAGACTTCCCTCCTCTAGGCACCTCCGCAGACCGCAATTATGAACTAACTGCATTAAACATACATACATACATCATGCCTATAATCCCTTGCGGGATAGGCAGAGCGTAAATTGCTGCAAAAAAAGGGTCATTTACGCCACGTCTAACAAATATTTGAGGGTCATTCGGAAAATTGTGTATCGCCATAGTAACAGCCCCATCGTCTAAAATCGGTTGCTGTCTAAGATTACTTAGACGACGGTCGTTACACAACCACGTCAGAGGCCTACTACTAGTAGTAGGTGGTTAAAAAACTCTGACACCAGGGTTCTTCGGGTCGTTGGACGACTCGGTGTCCCACACGAAAAGATAATCGTCTAAAATAGCAATACAAACCCTCGAGTCCTTTAGTCACATCCTACGCCTCCCACGGGAAATAAATGGGGTGATGCTATTCTAAGCCGGCATCACACGGCACTACTGCATTCAACGGTTAGCTGCAATTCTTTCAAGGACGCTCTCAATGCCTGACCACCACTTTAAGACTTTCCAACCTTATTGATCGTCGGTTCTACATTCCTTATAGTCTACTAATATTGTGGTAAGGTTTTTATAATAAAATGCTCCCCTAGCTGTGGTAGATGGACAGCTACACGTAAAGAGAATTAACTCTCCCTGGGGAAGAGCTCCGCTGTTGGTATGACGCCCTAGTACTTTCGATACATCTGTTCTGTTCTGTTTAGATAGTTCAATGACTTTTGGACTTGAGTAGGTGTTTTGAATGTCAAAATATAGAGGAGTATGATTGATGTAAATTCATAGAATCGCACCTATAGTAGTGACAGAAACTATAGTACAAGGTATGTTTTCTGTGTAAGAATTGACTTTTTAAAGATCACGAAAAATAAACAAAGCATGCAAAAATTATTTTCTGGTCCAAACTGCAAGTCACCTGCCAGTAATCTATGCAAACAAAATAAACTTGCACTACCTTATTAAAAGCCAGTACAGACGGTCTAAATCCGTGTGATCCACGAGCGGGGGTCACACCTAATTACCTAGACTATATAATGCAGGGGGCATTACGCTGGTGCATATTGCCTTTTAAATCGTGCGAGCGAGGGACGTGGGGTTTCACGTGCTTTTCGTAATCGTATTCGATTCATATTTTCGTATAGATCACTGTATTTTCCAACAACACGATGAACGGGGTCAGAGTTTTTCATCCACCTGCTGCAACTAGTACTAGTAGGTCTCTGATATGGTTGTGTACAGACTGCCGTGTAAGTAATCATAGACAGCAATTGGGACCGACTGCTTATTGACACGATAAAAAAATAATAATAACGAATTTTCTTATTTGGTACTAGTGGCCTGCCCAACTGTGTAACCCACGTAAAAGACCTTTTCCCGGCATAAGTTATACATAAAAACCTTTATTATAAATCACTCTATCTACTAAAGAAATTTTAAAGATCTAAGCGTACATAAAGTCATGGGAAGAGACTTTATACTTTGTACCGTTTAGTGATTTAACTTAGTACCTGTAACGAAGCTTTTCTCGGATAAAACATGAATAATAACAATAATATTCTTAAAGTGAAACCTAGCTATATCGATTAAATCTACAATGTAAGTAAGTACATCACTACACATTGACTTGTAAACCGAGCAGGGCACGCCGAGGCGGGTAGTGTTGTATTATTAACGGATTATGACGCTCAATTACAAGCAGGGTAGTTTAATGCGATTTTTTTGGGTACCGTAAGAATAAATAAATTATCTCCCTTTGATTATTTTTTGTCAAAATTATCTTGTTTATATTTGAACTGGTTACTACTTTTTTATTGCCGTATTGAAATCCTACGAATAAAGAAGAGTACGTTATGTAGAATGTAACATGGATTAACTACATTTTTTTTTTTTTATTAATGATGGGTTTGCTCTTGACTCTAGTCTGGGTCATAGGACAGAGACAGAGTCTAAGATAGAGCGAGCTCACCCAGAAGAAGCCTGTTAAGGCACTGGCACTCCCACACACTGACGGAACGCAGCAAGCTACTTGGCGCCACATAGAATAGTTTTATTTTATGCGAACATTGCTGCGAGTGATTTATATTTAGATGAATAAAATATTATAATTTCAATAAAATCTTAAAAAATAATATTCTATCCTCTTAGGCAAACAAAATCCGCAAATAATACGAGAAAAGAATCAAAACCCAAAACCAACTTCGAAGTCCAGTATTTTCAAAATGAACAACCATTCCCGTTCTGACATGAACTAACGATCGGCTGCCGCGTCCATCAGAAGACACACCTGGGATTTGAACCCGCGACCTCCCTACTACGTACCACACTTATTAACTGCTGCCCCTGCTAGCGGTCAGCAAATTAACTCGTGGTGATCTTGGGAACTGAGGATTTCGGGAGCTAGGGGTGGTTTTATCGAAAAAAAAAAAACGTTTAAAAAAATGGCGTCGGCATTGCTATCTATACATATAAAGTTTAAATTCTCTCACAAGACATGGGTTGGCTGGAAGAGATCTCTTCTTTAGAGATAAGCTCGCCTTTGCGACAAAAATTGTTTTTTTTTCTGTGTATTTTTGTGCAATAAAGAATATTATATCTTGTTTTTACTGTATTTCCTGTGTACAATAAAGTATTTTTGAATTGAATTGAATTGAATTGAATTATATTATAATAACGCTAGAGGGAGATTAGGGATTATACAAATTCTTTGCTTCATACTATCTTTCCAAATCATTATACAAAATTGTTTTATGACTACTAGAAAACATAGTTGGATATAGGAGCTTAGCGCACCCCTATCAGGTTATTGCAAATGGCGCCGAATAATGCTAAATCACGAGGATTTCCAGACGCACAATTTGAGGGTGCTTTTTGCTTTTTCGGATTTTGTCTTTTATTGAGAAAAGTGTTTATTGTCAGTTAGCGGGTTTCGGCTCGTAATAACGTTATAGATTATTCCGTTATTTTTTATGTGTTTTCGTTGACAGTTCTTTTTGTGTCTGAAGGAGGAGTACTTCGTTGAAGATAGTTTGATTTTTTTTGCTATCAATGTGAAAGTAAAATTTTATATTTAAAAAGCTTTGGCGCCATTGCGCTGTTAAACTATACAATCTATACATTCCGAGGTTTGTACTGTCAATAAATGATCAATAATGCTCAACAAGAGATCACTAAACCATACTATCTGATACACTTAATTAACAAAAAAACAAAGGCCTCAAAGGCTTCTTCGCATTTTCTAGTCAATTTAGTCGCCATTGTTTTCATCGTTAAATTATTTTGATAGATAACACGTATTTTGGCAACGGAAAGTGGCAACACTAATTTACGTTAAGATAAGAGCATTAATAGTACATTGTTGTCGAGGTATGGAAAATAAGACTTTGCTGGACGAGTATAGTTTGAAACTTCAATTATACAAATCAAGCAAAGTAATTTTCCCCGAGGCTTACATAGTGCTTTTCTCAAAAAAAGGCTAGGAAATGAAAGATTGTACTTCTTATAAAAGTTAGCTAGCGACCAAAACACAACGAAACAAATAAAAATTTACAATTTTCCCACCAATTGTAATTTTTTAAAATAAATTCGCCTGTAAGGCACAGTATTACGTAATATTCAGCCATACTAAATGTTTAGTTCATTCTTTTCTTTTTTAATTCTGGACAGGCAAGGGTCTTCACATCATACAGCCTCGTCTTTAGTTACCTGTTTCATACAAAATTACGTTCCGTTTCTATAAGACTCATCGAGATAATTTTGAAATCAAATTATGTGGGTTTAGCGTATAACGAATTTATCTTAATGGACACCAGCAACGGATTTCCATACATCTTTGCTGGCGTGATCTGAGACGTGACAAACAAGGTAACTTCGCGGTTTCTTTTTTTGAAAGAAATGAACACATTTCCTAGCATGTTTGAGAAAATTACGAATAAAGGCCAATCTACCTTCTAAGTTTAAATTAATCAGATCCAGCGTTTCACCTGCCAATCGATACAGCGCCCCCAACCAGGTGTTAAACTGCACTAAATAGGTATTACTCTCTTTTAATATTACTACATTGTCTATAGATTACATTGTAATAGCTTTCATAATATTATAGAGGGGTTCAAATTGATATTATAGTGATAAGTTAACGAGGGGCCGAGTTACTGACAGCACATGTCATGATTTAAAAATATTTGAGTCATCATAAAAATCAATAATGACTGGCTGATTTATTCATTGATTTCCGTTTTATTAATATTTTTGCACTTACAATCCCCTTAATTCGGGATACAAATTCTCTTAACTTACCTTAAATTAGTGTTTCTCAGTCACTTTTTGTAAAATAGGTTGAGAAAAGGATAAAGTTTTACTTGTTGACTTTTCGCATTTTACTTATCAAGTTCTTTGCATTTTAGCAAACTTTTTAATCTCAACAAAAGAAGTTCTACCTTTTTTTTGACGTCACCGAGTCGACGAATGATCGGATCAGTTGATAGCAGTAGATAATATAAAAAATATTCATGATCGATTTATGCGACGAGTCACCTTCATAGCGGTTTGAAAAAAAATATATCAATCACAGCTTAAAAACTTCGAGGCCAACAAAAACGTGTACTCTTAGTACACTTGAAGGTTGTTTGAATGCGCTGAGCTAAGAACGTTTTTTTTTTGGTATGATATGTTAATACATAAAATGTATTTATGACTCAAATATCAAAATTTCAACGTAATATAAAATAAATGATTTCGAGCTTGGACATTGGCAGAATTGTCCCATGTTGGCAGAAGCCATATAAAAAAATAATAATAACAGGCATAGACTTACAATATACGGTTAAGACCATAAAGGCCAGTGCCCAAGCTTCTTGCCAGTGCCATAGACATAGAATATTACTTACGGATATGACGTTATAAAAAAAGCTCGAGGACTGTTCAAGGGTTTAACAACTATTCCTACATCGTACTGACGTAGGAGTACATACTAGTTTCATGGGACTGTCAGATAAAAAATTACCCCTATAGGGATGGCGTAGAGATTGTCGATATTAATGATTAATTCATTATTATTTACAAAGCAATACTAATAAATTAATAATAAAAGTAAACTTAATTTTGATTTTTTATAGCATCCTGCGAATGACAGACATTTCACTTTTATTTTAAAGTATAAAATAAGGTCCCTTACGGTGACAACGTGTCCCTACCTAAACCTATGTATCTTTTAAAATTACGCGACGGATTTTGATGTGATTTTTTTATAGGTAGAATGAATCAAAAGAAAGGTTTGCATGTACAATTTATGACGGGAAAAGGTCACATTGCCATTGGAATTTAATTTATGATAAAAAGACGTGATTTAATTTGTATTTTTATTAAACCTTTTTATTAATGACTCCGCTTAGTATAAATTAATACAATAAATAAATTACTTTCAAACAGTAAAAAAATATACAGAACCAACGTCCAATCGGGCATTAGTTATTCTGCTGGCTGGTGACACGAAAATCTTTTCCCTAATTTTAATTATTCACGATACTTTTTGCGTGACATCACACTGGCCGTCTGAAATGTAGTTTCAATTCAAATATCGAATCTCGAGAGAGACTGCGAACTTGTATGGTTTTGCTTTTGCAAATTCTAAATTCAGTTGTCGTTTTGTTGAATGTATTTTTGTTGCTTGCAATTTGCGGATATAATTTGGTTAGAGTTCGAAGTTTAAATTGTTGAATAGTGGATTTCTATTTTGGCTCTACCCTCTACCTGTGTTTAAGCTTAGCTGTTTTAATATTAACTTAACTAAGTACGCCAGTGGCTGCTTAGTATCACAAAGTAAGTATTGGCGGCTGCGCGTGTTAGTATTTTATTTTGCATGGAATAGAATAAATTATTAACGATGCTAATGACATAAAAGTTGGAGTGATGGACCGAATACTTAAAGCAAGAGTACCCGTGAACGACCTCGACAGTGTTACCACTCCACAAAAAAAAAACTCTTTGTACAAACAATCTATCAAAATGTCCGTTACCCAAGTTTTTAGTATTATCCTAAAGTTAAATTAGAACCTGCAAACACAATGAAATAATATCTGTTATTAAAGTTAGGTATGGCAAAAAGTGCTTAAAAACGGCCACTTTTGGTATTAATTCTCAAAACTTTAATTACAGCGAATATTTCATTAAGTTTCTAGATTCAAATTTTACTTAAGGATAATACTAAAAACTTGGGCAACGGACAATCTGATAGATTTTTTGTATGAAGAGAAAATATTTTTTTTGTCCCACTGTTGAGTCTTTCACGGGTACACTCGCCTTAAGAGTGCGGAAACGGGAGATCGTGTCTTGTGCCGTGGCCTAGGGAAAGGCCTACGTCCAGCAGTGGACTGCTGTAGGCTGACGTGATGTGATACGCTCGCTACGAGTAATACAATGGATGTTTATATCTTTGGCAATTAAACAAGAATTAAGCCAGTTACCTACTTCAGTTCAGTTTTATTTTCAGTATTTATTATTATTAGGTACATTATTATGTATCTAATTTCGGTTCCTGTTATCCTTTTCTCTCGCACTGCTCTGTTTTCTGTTTCAATTTCCTCCACCCAAAGGTTGTCTGGAAGAGATCGCTATTAGAGCTAAGGACGAATTTGCGCATTGTAGCTTAAGATGTTCGTGTTACTTGTATTGTTTAATTTTGTGCAATAATAGTTATTTGTACAACAAGAGTGCAAAGGTCATTTTTGCTTCGAGTGAATTTTGAATCCCGAGGTAGCGAAGGATACTAAAATTATAGTTAATACCTCTAGTTGTATCCTGAGCTCAGTAAGGGATTCAACAGCACGAGATGCGAATTAATTTGCTCTCGTGTAGTACACACAACTTTTCACCTCTATCAATGAGAAAATTATGCTAATGTCAAGTTTGGGAAATTGGCTGTACAGCTCGAATGCCTCAGACAAAATAAAAATCTTTTCAAATATTTTTTTTCAAGATTCGTTCAAAAATATTACATGATATGTACCTACCAATATTCGCTTACAAAAAGAAATAAATAACTGGCTGAAATAGTTTTCAGAACGCACCGCTGCCATTGTCACGATTAGTTCTGATAAAATGAGATGTTCAAAATTCAAATCACTTTTCTCCATCGAGTGGATAAAAACGACTTTTGCCCACTGGATTTACGCGGCAAAACTGTTCTTTTCAAGCTGGAGTGGTGAAAAGTGTTTTTACTTACTTCAGTCCAGCTCATCTGTTGAATACTCCAAGCGGTATGGTGGATTGATTAAATAATAGTTCAAAAATATAGCTTGAGCCCTGTGATAGATATCAGATTCATAAAATTTTTCCTTTGTCCTTGTCACTCTCACTTGATTTTCTATTTAGTTTTCTACTGAAGGGAATCATCCTATAATTTACAGAGTATAGGTAATGCGTAAAGCATAAAACGATTAAAGGGCGGGGCACACCGGCTCCGTATCCAGCTCTCGTCCGTAGTCACGCACGAACTGATGACGTTGTAATGTATGGGACTGTATGAGATACGGCACACCGCTTGCGTGCAGCACGCAACGGATACGCAACGCAAGCGGTGTGCCGTATCTCATACAATCCTATACATTACAACGTCATCAGTCCGTGCGTGACTACGGACGAGAGCTGGATACGGAACGGATACGGAGCCGGTGTGCCCCGCCTTTTAATTTAAGAAATTATGTGCTCAGCCCAATCTTTGGCCGAGACGAGCTACGAGCAGTATCGCGAACGAACAGTACCTACGATACCAAGTCGGCCATTCATCTAGTACAGTAAGCCCCACATTAGCGAACATTAGCATGCGGACAGTGTATTGAGATTTATCGCCTCCTCGTGGGGCGACTGTACCACAAAATTGTATCGACTATCGAGTAGGTACCTAATGTTTGAATTGCTTAGTGTCTTAGGACACAGTAACTTTCTCTATTTATTCTTGTTAGTCTAACTTAATTTGAATTTGTATTTTAATTTTGTATGTATGAAATAAATTGTTGTTACCTTATTTGTATCATACTTAGTAAGTTGTACGCGTCAACTGCCTCACTTTATGCCTTCTCACTCAGATTTTTTCTTTCTCGAAATAAGCTGACCTTTTGTGTATTGTTCTATATGTAATATCCTTTGTATTATGTTGTGTACAATAAACGGTTACACATATTAAAAAAAAATCGTCTTTTGGCTATTTTTGAAGAGAATCGTCGGGACAAGATTGACAACATCAATCTGGAGAAGCGTCAAAGTCTTCTGAGCGCTGTCAAGGTTTTTCAGATGAAAACAATCAGCGTATAACTAGTACATTATCTTATTCATCTGTGGTAACGAGGCGACGAATCTCCCTAGTTCCGCGTAATCTCGCATTGTTTCGCATTGTTTTATGTTAAAAGCGTCTTGGAAGGACGAACCGTGTTATTCTTTACCTGTCTATGCTATTATTTCGTGAATACTTGATTATAAAGTAACCTGGTTGATTAATATAGCTTGTCATCTCGAAATACCATTTTATTGAAGAGACCTTCCAGATGAGATGATATGGCCTATCCTGATGACGTTGGAGATAATTCCATAAATAAATACACAGAGCCGACAAACGACCCTATGAACCCTGATGTCAGAGTTTGTCAACCGCCTACTAATATTCTAAGACTTTTGACATGGTTATGTTATTACCGTCTAAGTAATCCTAATCATACACAGCAACGAAGACCGACGGCTTAACGTGCCCTCCAAAGCACTGAACCAATACCTTACCAAGCATGTTCTGTAAATTAATGTACAGTCAAGATCAGGCTGGGTAAGACAGTTAAGACTCTGAACCGTTCTTATTCCGTGCGCATAAGACTTACATTGGCGGTTTGAGTGTCTAACCGGACGTGAGGTTGACTGTACTATTAAGACCACCTTTGACTACTTTACAATCAAAAGTTTTCTATAACGAACAGTCAATTCGATTGTACAACTTTTATACAACCAGAAGCTTCAAAATAATCGACTTCACAACACAATACCATTCAGATCCCTTCACACAAAAAACAAATCTTTTTCCGTTCGTTTTAGCACTGCTATAAAAACATTAAGTCGCTTTAAGGTGCCGATGTTTGCTTAAGGTGTTATTATGGTTGTATAGTAGCTTTATGATAGCGTGTTTTCACGATCTAGATTGGAATTTGATACATTTTTAGCCTTACAGTGTAGATTGAGTATTATCATAGGTATTTATTAGTCACTTGCAAGTTCAACATAGATATTAGGTACGTGGTTGATCACTCATTGCTTGGTTGTTTTGTTGTTTAAAGATTTTTTTGGAAAAATGAAACCGACCTACGAAAGTTTTGTGACATTTGTTGGAGCCGTTTCCGGGATTCCGAAGCCCTGTAGAATCCTTCTTATTTCATTCATGCAACTAAATAAGTCGTCAAGCTTTTTTCATCCAGTTGATGAACAATCCACCGTGTGTTGTCAGCTAAGACAAGACAATCGTCTGGTGCCGGCTTAGAATAGCATCACCCCATTTTTTTCCCATGGTGGTTGTAAGAGGCGACTTAGGGTGTGCATTTCAATTTTAGGCGATGGGCTGACGACCTATAACTACAGTGATTCACAATTTTCTGAATGGCCCTTTGGCACTTAATGTGTATCCGACGTTGCGTAAATGTCCGCTTTTTACGGCCGTTTACGCTCTGCCTACCTCGCAAGAGATATAAGCGTGATATATGTATGTATGAATAATCCGAAGGAGTAATATAAAAATGATTCAAAATCTGTCTCACTCGAGTAGTGTTCAACGGAACACAATATAAATAAAACGCGGTAAGAATCTCGCAGTGTGGCGCGAAGAGCTCTGGGTCAGGCAGAAGCTGAAAAAACGTATTAAAAAACTACTTGGTTACAATAGTGTGTGGGTTTCAAATATTAAAGATTTTAGAAAAATACTCCAGAGAAGATGTACAACATTTGGTTGGTATTCAATTTATCGCGGGTTTTATCGCTTAGACTACATTCAATTCGCCGGGTATTGGTTGCAATACTAACCCGATAGATGAAGCCGTGCCACGCGTACACTTGCAAAATTGGCGTCAAGGAACGAGCTGCGGTAGCCCAGATGGAAGAGGCATCGCCACTAGTAATGCGAAAGTCGTCAAATCCTGACCGCGCTTGAAAATTTTGCAAGTAAAAAAATAGTATCTACTTACCTACATACTCCACAACTTATGTAGGTGAAGTTTGACTGATCGTCTTTGAGATTCGGAATGTGAGTGGTTATTTTAGGCCGGGTCGATAAAGAAAAGTCACTAAAATATATTAGAAATCAAATCACTACTGATTCAGAAACACGCCTAGGTCAATTGACACCTTCGTTTTTACAATCGAAGTTATAAACACTATCGCTTCTGTTCTACAGCAGGCTGAAACATTTATCATTTAATGTGTGAAGATAATATCAGAAATAAAGTTTGCAGCATCGCAATATTCAATATTTTATCGAAAAAACGCAAGGTTTTCAAATGTTTGCTGTTTTGAACAGCCAAGTTTTAGCCGTGCAGGTAATAAAATAACCTATAGAAAGGCCTGGTGATAATTATAAGGAACAACTTTGCCAAGGAACATAGGTCGAAATATGACAAAGATAGTTTGAGCTTCCATAGTAACCCAAATCAGCTGATCAGCAATTGTGTACTGGAGGTCAAAATATATTTCTCGTGTTTCGACTTAAGTTCCTTGAAAAAAGTTGTTCCTTATCACCAGCCACTGTGGCCGCTAGTAAAATTTCACTCTATATATTAGTAGCACTAGCCGGATATTGGTAAACAGACGCCCGGTTTCCGTGTTGTTTGCTGGAGCTGTGGAGCTGTCGGTAAATAAGCCGCCGCCGCCGACGGCTCGGCAAACACAAATATGGCGGACGCGGGAACGCCAACAGAACTCAATAAAGCCTTCGATGTTAAATGTACCCGTTCGTGATATTTTTAGAAGTTCATCATTTCAGCCTTTTTCCACCCACTGCTAGGTATAAGCCTCCTCTCTCTTGTGCCATAGATTCCTATCCTGCGCAAGTCTTCTCCAGGTTCTTCCGACAATCTTTACTATGTTGTCAACCCATCTAGCTGCGGGAAGAGCTACGCTTCTACGCCCTACTTTTAGCCACCACTCGGTCAAGACTTTGCTCCACCTGCCTTCACCTCGTCTAACCACGTGCCCTAACGAAAATGAATTCACCTTTGAATATTCTTGTTTTCTTACTAATTTATTAGTTTCTCTCTCATTAGTCAACGACATTGTTCTTCAATAAGTTTCTTTATTGGGGCGATGATTGCACAACTCATTTCCCTTGGCCGTGCGTTTTGGCGAGCGCAGTGCAAGGCTCTATTCACATAACACTGTAACCGATTCTCATTTGCACCTTAATTGACTGTTACGAATCTTAAAGGTAGACATAATTCCTTTGTTGCTATTCCGTAATGGCGGATGTGAATTGGTTATAATTTTGCTTTTCTTCTTTATTTGAGTGTTTGGTGATTAAATCGGATACTGTTTTAAGCAACAAACTATTCTCAAACCGAACATTTAATAGGAAATGGTAATTAAGACATATATCTGACATTGAGAAATAGTGACGAGCGGATCACTACGTGGTGCAGAAATTTTACTATCACGTTTCTGCTGCTACACAAATTGCGCAACACAACCCCAGTCTGTGTTGTGGACTCTCCCTCGGCGTAATGCCACATACTTTACTGACGACTTTTACATAACCTACAGAACTGACCTTACTTAAATGGCAAAATACGACTCTATAAAAGAGTTGTGATGCCAGTGGATCTGCCACCATTAAATAATAATAATAAAGGAGTTGTGACTCTAAGCCAAGACCACACACATGTTAATCTGCGATTTATTTATCCTCCAATACATCATTGTGATTCACGTTTAGATAATCTATTCACAACAGTAGCAGGTGTAGTAGATGACATTAAACAGTCAAATGGAAAGTGTTAATACTAGGTTCGGTAGTTAACGATCCGGCAATTTTCACGGATTACAACGAGCCTCTTAATGTGTGACACACTGTTGGCAACTTTGATGAACTCATAAATCCACGTCAAAATCTTAAATTGATTTCTTCATTCTTGTCTACTTGTGAATTCTACCGCCATCACAATTAAGCGTTGTTAGTGGCTAATTCAAAAACAACTGTATGTATAAAAGTTATTTGAAATATAGTCGACATTTGCTTGTGATGGCTGCCGTGTTAAAGGCCGTGTGATGCCAGCTTAGAACAGTATTACCCCATTTCTTTCTCGCAGGTGTCGTAAGAGGTGACTAAGGGACTCGAATATTTCATGTGTATTACAACATCAACCTATCAGTGATACACGATTTTTCTGAAACCGCCCTCGAATATTTGGCAGACGTGGCGATAGCGACCGTATTTTATGGCCGTTAACGCTCTGCCTACCCTGATATGTGTGTATGTAGGATACTGCTCCAGTCGGTGTCTGCGCGAGCCTTTTTGCGACCAGTAATCACGACGTTGTGCATTTTTAAGATGACTTCTGATCCTAAATGACTCGTTTATAAAACAAATTATGACATACATACATACACATATCACGCCTTAATCCCTTGCGGGGTAGGCAGAGCGTAAACGGCCGCAAAAACGAACATTTACGCCACGTCTGACATATATTTGAGGGTCATTCGGAAAATTGTGTATCGCCATACTGACAGGTTGTCAGCCCATCGCCTAAAATACAATACACACCCTCGAGTTCCTTAGTCGCCTCTTACGACTCTCACGGGAAGAAATGGGGTGATGCTATTCTAAGCCGGCATCACACAAATTATGACAATGAAAAATAATCTATTTGTGATTTTGTGACAAAAACAGCGGAATAATACGAGCTTATAAATGAATTAGCAACAAAAGACAAAACTGCTTGTCATTTAAAGCATCTGTATGTAGCTAGTGTTAACGAAATACAAATATTAGTTGACACACGGCACAAATTAACCCTAACGCGTAACGCAAAGCGCAGCTTAACAGTTATCTTGAAACTAAATGATTGGACAAAGCGTCAGTTAACAGATTACCTACTCACTTATTCGATACTATTAGAACCTGCTAAGCTAACTTTTTATTAGGACCCAGAATGTGAGAATTTGTCCTACAAGTTACTAAATTGAAAGAGCAATTTACAACAACTGCTTGATTATTATCGCACATACACAATATTTTTTAAACGGTGATCAATTGATCCTAAAGACGAATCCACGAGACGAATAATATAATAAACGAAATATAAAAAAAAAACGTTTGACAGACACAACTAAGAGGTCAATAACTGTACAGCATCCCGTGGGACTTAATAAAACGCGTGTGAATGTAACCAACACCATTCAAGCATACAGTAGTCGCACATTCATAAAATAATAGTCAATATCCCGTCTCTAAAGTCCATAAAACACCAATAAACCGTCTCTCGCGGCCGTGAATATTTTACTAAAGCGTTTGTCTCCCTCGACCACCCATTCGCGAAGGCTTAACTACACATAACCTCGCCTTATAGACTCTTAATATGTGACACGGAGGTTGTATCCACTGTCGGTCGATTCAGGTAGAAGGTCCTGTGAAATGTATCGACTTAGTGCAACTTTTGTATGGAATATGCGAAGAGGGTGCCTCAAGGTGATGTTCTCGGCTCAGTTTTATTTTTTGACATGATTTTGATTTTTTTATGTTGCATATTGTTTCACCGGATGTAAGGTAACGGTTAAAGTTTTACGTGTATATCGATTTGTTTGAACGGTTTGATCAAATATTAATTATTTCTTAAACTGTTTCGGTTTTCGCAATGTGAGTCAAAGAATTTAAAATTCTGTGAGAGTTTATAACCTAAGATGTTTACATATATCAGTACCGCATTTAAAGGTTTTGTGCTCCACTCAGATATATGATATTAAAGCTTACCTGTACTCTGCTTTCTGTCAGTCCGATCCTCATGGCAATTTCTTCCCGCATGAAGATGTCTGGATAATGTGTTTTGGAAAAACATCTTTCTAGCTCGTTCAGTTGGGCTGGAGTAAACCTGGGAAAGAAATAAATATATAGGGTACCACATTTGATACTACCTTTTTTAAAATTGCGACTACGGAAATAAAATCAAGTAGGAAGGTCTGGTGGTCTAGCGGAACAACGCTGCCAGCCTATTGAAGTGTATTTTTTGCCATTGGGCACCCACCTTTAATGATGACACATTATGAAAAAAGGCTCCCAACATTGGTGTTACGTGTTGTTGTATTCCTAATCGCATTAGATGATAATTTTTTATATTTTACTGTATTATGTTGAGGGATTTTACCAATACTGGATATGCCAAATATATTATTTTAAGTAGACATAACAACAGTACCTACTGAAAGTACGGTCGCATTCAAAAGTGGAGTCATAGTTAACACAAACCTCAGAAAACAAGTCGCTCGCACCCGCGGCGACACTCACACAATGACACAAATGACTTATAACATACTATAATTTGACGAACTACCATTGTATAATAGGCTGAGTAGTATTGACTATTTCACTACATGAATCATTAGCTTCGGTAGCTTGGTCAGTAGCGCGGTCAAGCAAATTCTTGACCGTTATTGTGGAGACAATGGTTCGAATCCCGATATCTTCGTTGTAGTTTTTATTTTATCAAATGAAGCAAAATTTTGTAAATTTTGAATTACATTTTAGTTGTTGCTAGATCGTTTGCGAGATAGTGCGTGTGCTAAGTGTTTATTTATTAAACTTCAGTGTTTATTTCTTCGAAATGCATACTAATAACAGTTTGCAGGATAGGCAGCGTATTGTTGCGCTGCAATTATCTGTGGCGCTGCATGATATTGGATTTAATTTAACTCAAATTGCTAATCAGACTGGTCTGGCCGTAAGTATAGTTTTATTTCATTACAATTGTATTTTAAATATTAAAAACTTTGACTCATAGTATGTTGGTAGCTGTGAACCGATTAGTATAAACTTTTTTATTAATAATGCTACTTTGTTTTAGTGGAAGACTGTTAAACGTTGGGTTACACGTTTTGAAGAGGAAGGTAGCGTAAAAACTCGACTCGTCTTATTAATGATTCACAGCGGAGGATGATGGTGTAACAATATGAAGAAAATGGTTCTGCCGCTGGTCCAGACGAATTAGTAGCACAAGAAACAGGGCGTGCAACTGCCGCTAATTATGTTGATATGCTACAGGAAAGCATGCTACCGACGACGGTGCGAAATGTTTAACTGTTTATCCTGCTAGTGAAGTTCCTCGTTTTGCATTTGTCCAGGATAAATTGTCCAGTGCATCGAGCTGCCGTGGTGAATAATTGGTTTAGCCAGCACCCAGATATCCAAGTTATTCGTTGGCCAGCAAAATCTCCGGACTTAAATCCCATAGAGAATTTATGGGGTTTAATGGTGCAAAGGTGGGACATGCGCAATGAAAGAACTACAGAAGCTTTAGAGGCTCACTGCCTGGGAGTGTGGGAGAGTACCAGAGGAACAGATATATGCACTTATTTGGTCGAGTCTAATAAGTGTTTATTAAGTGTTGTTGAAAACAGCGGAGGTAACACCAAATACTAATTATGTAAGCGGCGATTTTTACTTAAGATTTCAATCTGATCCGATCTAGCATACATTGCTGATTATCTTGTGTATTTCATTACAATATATGAATATACACAAAATAATCAGCAATGTATGCCGAAGCGGGCCCGATAAATCGTTGCTCACTCAACCTCTGTTTACCTGCTTACCCGCCTACTATTGCAGTAGTAGGTATTTGTGGAGCATTACATTAGCAATTGAATTTTGCTAAAACATCGATATATATTTATATAAGATTGATCATTATTAGTCAGTTATCTTAAGGCCTTGCTTCAATATCTTTTCATTACGAAAACGAGTACTTAAGCTTAAACCTTGAGATGTAGGCAAATAACTGATTTATTATTATTACAATTACTTTTACTTCCGAGGAAAGTGCATCATCGTTAAACATAGAACAATAAAATAATTACTAACGAAATTATTACTTAAATAACTTTATTGAAAGATTCAATCCAAGATTTGGATCATTCCTATGATCTTATAAATAATTACCTATCGATGTTTCAGCTAATGAACACTTAATATCATTTTACATAATATTGTGTTTTATCATTCAAACAAAACTATTAACTAAGTATTACGACAGCAAGTATTTTATGTAGTTTTACATACTCGTATCTTATGGTTACCAAAAGTTCTCATTCATGTCATTATGTTATTTACATAAAGTTATACCATACCTACCAATAAAATAATTTCTTACCTTACTTTTTGTTTTATTACAATATTATAGGTTTATGTTTTTAGATATAATATTTTGATACATAATTTACAATAAACATTTATAGATATAATACATAGATGAATATATAGAAAAATATTATATAAAATAATGATTACTGGAGAAAATATGATAAAAACATTTAAAAAAACATTAATCAACATACAGAGATCGGAAGGGAACCCGGTTCCGTTCTGATTAGAAGGTAAGAACTATTACCGCTAAGCTACGGTTGCTTGTGATCAAAACGACGAAATAAAGATATGTAATCTATTGCTTTACTACAAATGAACGAATAAGGATAACTATAATACAGTTTTAGACAAACCAGTGTGATGTATACTTTGTGGTGATGTGGTGACGAATAGGCTATCACCGAGTAATTATTTCAAAGATTACATAGATGTCGCTTATTGGTGGTAATCTGTTTAAGTTTTAATGCTACGCCTTAAGGTGGACTTTTCTACTTACAGTCGATAATCTTACGTGTGTGCGTAAGTTAGTAAAGTAAGTACAGAGGATAATAACCCGTATTGCAATCTGTCTCGTAGTCTAACTATGACTCCACTTATGAATCCGACCGTACATAACATAACTAAACAGTCTAAACTAAAATAGCCTCCGTGGTCTTGTTTCGTCTCTCCAGAAGGAAACTAGACAAACAACCGGATCGTGCAGTAAGCAAGCATACTTATGTAGACTCAACAGAGGTGTGAATATCCACAAGACCAGTACACGACCGAGGTGAGTCTGATTCATTCGTACAACGTTGCACAGCGTTATAAAGCCATTTCTTGAATACCAAATTTTAAAAAACTTCCCGTGTTAGGTATACAAGTTTTGTAAACTTGCAAAATTTTCAAGCGCATGCAGGATTTGAACCTGCGTCTTTCGCTCTCACTAGTGGCGACGCTTCTTCCATCTGGGCTACCGCAGTTCGTCTCTTGCCCGCAAATTTTGCAAGGGTATCTTGTATCTGTTGTACAGTTTGGCACACTGTAAAAATTGTAACAACGCAACTGTTTATTGAGAATAAACTATTAATTTATTTATTATATATAAGTTGTTGCAAGTAAAAAAAAAGCATTTCTTTTTTTATACGTGCGCTCAAAAGAATTATTTTAGGCATTTGATCCAGAAGACTTTGAGTTGGCAGTTATAAACTCAGGTGAGTATTGTTAGCAGAGTTTTTGTGTTTAAATCAACAACCGCTCGCTGGGTCTTTGAAATGATAATGTAGTTACTACTTAAAGAATATCAAAACCCATTCAGCTAATTTTATTTTTGAATAATTAGGCCTTACCACAAAAAGTTTGACATGCGTTGTATGCGTTAATATAAACTCTAAACAAAAAAGTTTAATACACGTTCAACGCATGTCTTACTTTTTATGGTGGTTTCAGTAGTCATTTTAACGGTCTCATACAGTGAAAGATTGTTACAAAATTGTGCACCCTGCTCCTCAAGAGAATCAAATCTAAGACTGAAACCACTTCTTGGTCATCGCAGTGTGTAGCTCACCTAGTTCTATGCCTCTTCTGTTTGGTTGGCTTGTCGGAGTCTGATGCTGAGGATGACATACTGACAGGCACTGTCGCCATGTGACCCCCGCCGCTATGTATGCCACCACCTGCACAAGAAGCCAACAAGTTATCCTCAAGATCTGAATAAAAAGATCAATTAAGAAAGAAAACAGTTGTAATATCTTCAAAGAAATCAATGGAAAGGCTAAAAGGTACGGTCATGTACCATGCGAATTCTTGGTTTTAATATCCACTGCTGGGTCTATACTACCTCTTTCTGTAACCGCTGGTTTGACTGGGCCGATGGCGTAGCGGTAGTACCTCTGCCTGCTACGCCGAGGGGCGAGGGTTCGTTCCCCTCAAGACACAAATACTTGTTAAGTCATTTTCAGATATTTGTGTTGAGTCTGGGTGTTTCTTTTAGTATGTATTTATTTACAAAAAAAGGTATTAATATCAGCTATCTAGTTCCTATAGAACAAGATTTGCTTAGTTCGGGGCTATATTGCGCTGTGTGAATTGTTTAGGATATTTTTTTAAAACCATCTATGTACCATGCAAATCCTTGGTCTTCATCATCTACTGCTGGGTCTATACTACCTTCTTCAATAACCACTTGTTCTAAACCATCAATGTACCTTGCAAATGCTTGGTCTTATCATCCACTGCTGGGTCTACACTACCTCCTTCTGTATCCACTGGTTCTAAACCATCAATGTACCTTGCAAATGCTTGGTCTTCATCATCCACTGCTGGGTCTATACTACCTTCTTCCATAACCACTGGTTCTAAACCATCGATGTACCATGCAAATGCTTGGTCTTATCATCCAATGCTGGGTCTATCCTACCACCTTCTGTAACCACTGGTTCTAAACCATCAATGTACCTTGCAAATGCTTGGTCTTCATCATCCACTGCTGGGTCTATACTACCACCTTCTGTAACCACTGGTTCTAAACTATCAATGTACCTTGCAAATGCTTGGTCTTATCATCCACTGCTGGCTCTATACTACCTCCTTCTGTAACCACTGGTTCTAAACCATCAACGTACCATGCGAATGCTTGGTTTTCATCACCCACTGCGGGGTCTATACTGCCACCTTCTGTAACCACTGGTTCTAAACTATCAATGTACCTTGCAAATGCTTGGTCTTATCATCCACTGCTGGCTCTATACTACCTCCTTCTGTAACCACTGGTTCTAAACCATCAATGTACCTTGCAAATGGTTGGTCTTCATCATCCACTTCTGGATCTATACTCCCACTTTCTAAACCATGAATATACCCTGCTTGGTCTTCATCATCCACTGCTGAGTCTATACTACCTTCTTCAATAACCACTGGTTCTAAACCATCAATGTACCTTGCAAATGGTCTGGCCGGACGTTGTGTGCGAGCTGCAGTCTCGCCCCCAGCGCATGGTGACGCTCGAGGGATGGTTTGATCTCGTGCGGTTTTGTGTCTTCGTTGCACGAATCTTTGTGTCCTGTTGAAAGAATATATGGTAAATATTATTAGTACATTACAAATTATTTATTATTAATGAAAGTTACATTCAAGTGCTTATCAACTAGAAAATATTTGCGAAATAAGTATTAGTAACAAACAGGTTAGCGTATCTTGTGGTTCCCTTACGAGGTCATGCCTGTATCGGGGGCAAATGACATGAATAGCCAAAAATCTGCTGCGTTTATTTCAATTGTTTCAATCGCAATCAACACCGTTTGTTCGTCACTGCTCCTTGTCGCACTAATGCTGGAAAGCGATCTCCTTTGTGCCGCATGGTGAACTGTTATAATCAACATTTTAATGAAATAGATATCATGGCCGTGCGCGTAGGTAGTTTTAAGAAACAAGTTACGGCCATATCTGGCTTGATCGTGTGACATTATTATTATCACCTATGCTCAGTCACTTCTTTTAGTCTCAGTCTGGGACTAATAATTAGATTATTATATTTATGTTGTAAACTTAACTACCTTTGAAATTGTGTTACTACCAACTTGCGATTAAAAACATTTATTAATTTGTGGTTACTGGTGCAGGTTATACAATTATTTTTATCTACACTCGTCTCATAATGTTCGAATGGGAGTTTTTCTGTTGACAGTTCTCTTAAAAGTTCCGAGTGTCAAACCAGAGGGCGCTGTGGTAAACTGAAATTTTGACGTTTCAATATGGCTGGCGGCAGCCATAGTTTTGTCACAGGTTCCGTTTCACGTTGTGTTCGTTACAAATTAATTATGTAAGTTTGATTTAATACAAAATAAACCTAACACCTTGCGCATTATATTGAGTGTCATTCGTGTACGTAAACAAATAACCAATGATAAATTTAGAACAATTCAATAAACACAAAATAAAGAATAATTTATAAATTGGTACAGATTTTGTGTAAAGAAACGTTATTTCAATTAAGCTCGGCGCCCTCTACATGACACTCGAGAATCCCTAGAAAATTTCCCATTATGAATTCGAAAACAGATGCATAATGACCTACTTTATCCATTCTGCCTATAAAAACTAGGGTTTACTATAAATTACAGAAGCGTAATGACTTAATGAGAAAACTCTTAATACGATAAAGTTGAGAAATGAAACGAAGTTTTTTTTGCCAATACTCATACCGCCATCTTCCGCCGCACCTGTCAGTTGTTGTTGTATGGTAATTGTTCGGTTGTTGTTCAGTTGTTTTATTAGATTGTTGTTCAGTTGCTGTTTAGTTGTTGTTCAGTTTTTTTTTCAGATGTTGTTCAGTTTTTTTTTTCAGATGTTGTTCATTTGTTATTTTGATGTTGTTCAGATGTTGTTCAGTTGTTGTTCAGATGTTGTTCAGTTGTTGTTCAGATGTTGTTCAGTTGTTGTTCAGATGTTTTTAGATGTTGCTCAGTAGTTTAGTTTAGTTATTGTTAAGACTCCACATCTGAACAACTGCTAAAGTATAGAATGTTGAAAAAAACATATCAAGCCCTATTTCGTTCTCGTATTGAATTTTACCTTGTATGGGCCTTGCAATCGCTGGTGCGGACGTTTGGAAAAGTGTTAAACAGATTTTTTTTAAGAGTGTAGATAAAATAGTGTATGAGAGGGAATGTTGAAAGCCCTCGTAAGCCTTGGTAATAAAACCCTCAACCAAAAGCGGCGCTTTCACCCGAATAGCCAAAGTTTTACGGAAATTTTCCATTTCACCAGACAATCTGGTTTCATGGGCTGGCTGTTAGAATCGATTAGTTTATGGAAATAGAAATCGATCCAAAACTTTGCCGAGGGATTGATTCGGTTTTACTTAGCTCTTAAGCGTCCATTGCTGATTCGGTTTTACTTAGCTCTTCTAGGAAACTTTGTAAGGAAATTTTTCTGTATGCCTATTACTTTCTCAAATAACCAGACAAGTGCGAGTTGGTATCGGAAACCGAGGGTTTCGTAATATGCACATTTACTCATGAAGTTCTTTTATATGATACCCCACGATAAAAAAAAAACTTTTTCAGTTACCTAAAAGAACATGATATTTAAAAAACATGTTTATTATATTTTTTTTTCAATTTGTAGGTACTTTGAAACGAAGCTACTTGCTATAATTTTACGGTTTTAGGTCAACGGGATGATTTTGATTCCCTTGAGAGGCTCAATAAAAGGCGTTTTTATACAGCCTAAACGGCCGTATTTTTTTTTTACGTTAAGTTAGGAGCTTATTTTTTTACAACTACAAACAGCTGTAGGTAGGCCTAAGTAAATGGTTTTAATTTTAATTTGGTATCTCTACGCGCTCCTGAGATAAAGGTTCATGACAGACGGATGGACGGACAACAAAGTGATCCTATAAGATTTCCTTTTTTTTATATTCTAGGTACAGAACCCTAAAATATTACAGAAGAGTTAGATACTCTTTTCGGTTCATCGGTTGGCTATTACAACCGATTGGTTTTAGGAAATAGAAATAGTTGCGAAAGTTTGACGAAGGTTTGTCTGGACGTCTCTGAAGTTTAGACCTATTAATAGAAAAGATTGAGAGTTGCACTGTGTCTCCAGACAAAGATTGAATGATTGAATCTTATGCCAATGTCGTCAAAAATATCATAACAATATAACTATAGAGGTAGTTTAATGAAGTTAAATAATAGCTGATATCCACACTAATATTATAAATGCGAAAGTAACTCTGTCTGTCTGTCTGTCTGTCTGCTACGCTTTCACGGCCAAACCGCTGAACCGATCTTCATGAAACTTGGCACAGAAATTGCTAGCATACCGAGAACGGACATAGGCTACTTTTTATCACCATTCGAGGGTCTGGAGTACAGATGTAGACCACCAGGTGTACCATCAGGAGCCCAGCTAAACTATTAGAGATACAGGCATGGTTCCACAACAAAAGTTGTTCAGTATGATGGGCCGCTTCTTTTCACAAGGACATTGAGGATCTGGAGTACCTTATGTAGACCACCAGGTGTACCACCAGGAGCCCACCTAAACTATTAGAGATACAGGCATGGTTCCAAAACAAAAGTTTTTCAGTATGATGGGCCGCTTCTTTTCACAAGGACATTGAGGATCTGGAGTACCTTATGTAGACCACCAGGTGTACCATCAGGAGCCCAGCTAAACTATTAGAGATACAGGCATGGTTCCAAAACAAAAGTTGTTCAGTATGATGGGCCGCTTCTTTTCACAAGGACATTGAGGATCTGGAGTACCTTATGTAGACCACCAGGTGTACCATCAGGAGCCCAGCTAAACTATAAGAGATACAGGCATGGTTCAAAACAAAAGTTGTTCAGTATGATGGGCCGCTTCTTTTCACAAGGACATTGAGGATCTGGAGTACCTTATGTAGACCACCAGGTGTACCACCAGGAGCCCAGCTAAACTATTAGAGATACAGGCATGGTTCCAAAACAAAAGTTGTTCAGTATGATGGGCCGCTTCTTTTCACAAGGACATTGAGGATCTGGAGTACCTTATGTAGACCACCAGGTGTACGATCAGGAGCCCACTTAAACTATTAGAGATACAGAAATGGTTCCAACACAAAAGTTGTTCAGTATGATGGGCCGCTTCTTTTCACAAGGACATTGAGGATCTGGAGTACCTTATGTAGACCACCAGATATACCACCAGGAGCCCAGCTAAACTATTAGAGATACAGGCATGGTTCCAAAATATAAGTTGTTCAGTATGATGGGCCGCTTCTTTTCACAAGGACATTGAGGATCTGGAGTACCTTATTTAGACCACCAGATATACCACCAGGAGCCCTGCTAAACTATTAGAGATACAGGCATGGTTCCAAAACAAAAATTGTTCAGTATGATGGGCCGCTTCTTTTCACAAGGACATTGAGGATCTGGAGTAACTTATGTAGACCACCAGGTGTACCAACAGGAGCCCAGCTAAACTATAAGAGATACAGGCATGGTTCCAAAACAAAAGTTGTTCAGTATGATGGGCCGCTTCTTTTCACAAGGACATTGAGGATCTGGAGTAACGAATGTAGACCACCAGGTGAAACATCAGGATCCCAGCTAAACTATAAGAGATACAGGCATGGTTCCAAAACAAAAATTGTTCAGTATGATGGGCCGCTTCTTTTCACAAGAAGTGATGAGTAACTTATGTAGACCACCAGGTGTACCAACAGGAGCCCAGCTAAACTATAAGAGATACAGGCATGGTTCCAAAACAAAAGTTGTTCAGTATGATAGGCCGCTTCTTTTCACAAGGACATTGAGGATCTGGAGTACATTATGTATACCACCAGGTATACCATCAGGAGCCCAGCTAAACTATAAGAGATACAGGCCTGGTTCCAAAACAAAAGTTGTTCAGTATGATGGGCTGCTTCTTTTCACAAGGACATTGAGGATCTGGAGTACCTTATGTAGACCACCAAGTGTACGATCAGGAGCCCAGCTAAACTATTAGAGATACAGAAATGGTTCCAAAACGAAAGTTGGCCAGTATGATGGGCTGCTTCTATTCACAAGGACAGAGAGGATCTGGAGTACCTTATGTAGACCACCAGGTGTACCATCAGGAGCCCACCTTAACCTGAACCTGTTTCTAAAAAACTATCTAACGCGGACGAAGTCGCGGGTAAAAGCTAGTTCTTAAATAAAACTATAAGCTGAGTAGTTTTTAATTGCTTCTTTTTTTAATTCGACTAATTAGTTTCATTTGAGTGTTTACACGAAAAAGGAGTGTAATGTTTTAAGAGTTCATATATGTATGTACGTAACTTTAAATGTATTTATGTGCGATACTTTAAAATACTGAAACTCGTTGACCACGGAACAGATTCTAATGGGAATTGTATCGGAAGATTCCTTACTTTATCCCGAGTGTAGGCTAGGCTTTATCTCAGAAAGCAGTCGTGTTTTTAATTTATTATGCTATTTCATTTGTTTTATTAGCTAATGTCTTATGGATAGTTAAACTAAGAATAGTTTACCATATAAAAAGAACTTGCGCATGAACGGTCATTTGCACGCCTGTAAACAGGTTAAATATACCGACTGTAGGTACTCTAATTATAAGACCCTCTACCATTTACAAGCTGTAAATATATTAGCTCCAAATATTTTAAAAGGGTGAACAAGCCCGTGAAACGGAACAACTTTCCCCAAGGAACATAGGTCGAAAGTTGAAAAATAAAATTTGGACCCGCCCCCCTACAAACTAACCCGGTCGGCTGGAATATTTTGTATGGTAGGTCTATTTTAAAAGTATTTTGACCCATTATTGCGGAAAGTTGTTTAGTTTTATGGGCTGTTTCACCCCTTGAACTATTTGCAGTTAATATTTTACACCCTATACATACGAATATCACGCCTTGCGGGACAGGCAGAGCATTAACGGCTGTAAAATACGGTCGCTATCGCCACGCCTGACAAATAATTGAAGGCCGTTTTAGAAAAGATCCTTATCACTA
Organism: Tuta absoluta; assembly: GCA_027580185.1. Lineage (NCBI taxonomy): Eukaryota > Metazoa > Arthropoda > Insecta > Lepidoptera > Gelechiidae > Tuta > Tuta absoluta. The sequence continues at coordinate 11,246,962 of JAQAHW010000019.1, forward strand.
GTGACAGGTTGTCAGCTTGTCGCCCAAAATTGTAATACACGTGAAACCCTCGAGTCCCTTCCTCGCTTCTACACACGCGGGAAAGAAATGGAGTTATGCTATTATAAGCCGACACCACACGACCTACACCTTATATATTTATGCAAATAAATTATGAATATAAAATACACTTATAAGAACAAATGTCTTCACTGGCTGACTTAATGACTGACTCATTAAATACAAATACAACAAATATCTTTCTTTATTACTCTCATTCATTAATTCACAATATAACAACACAACATAGAAATACGAGTACACAACAGCATTGCGCAGTGAAAAAAAAAGTATAATTTCTGAGAGCAAACGGTGAGAAAGTCATGTTGCTTGCTACTATGTTACTCTTGTCAACATAGGAAGCCCTGATTTTCATCCCTTACCAACGCACAGCCTAAGCTACTTATGCTAGAAACATGAAATATTGGCAGTAGGTTTATTTTACTATATATGTATAACTATCTATTGAAAAGGAATTTTTTAATTTTATCCCCCAAAGGGGTAAAACGTATGTATTAAAGTCCGTGGTCTTTGAAGCGGCTGGTCTTAATTTTTTTAAACTTGCAAAATTTTCAAGCGCGGGCTGGATTTGAACCTGCGACTTTCGTCATTACTAGTGAAGACGCCTCTTCCATCTGGGCTACCGCAGCTCGTTCCTTGCCCGCCAATTTTGCAAGTGTATTTAATGCCAGTAATGCGTGGCACGGCTCCATCTACTATGTTAATTTTTGCAACTAATACCCGGTGACTAATTCTATTTTAAAAGCTTTTATTTAACTTGCAGTGTATGTAAGTAAGTAGATCAATGTTTGTTCGGTGCAAATCTTGCAAGTTTAATTTGAACCACTTCTCGGTATCCGATTGAGTTGAAATTTTGCATGTTGGTCCAAAACCGATGACAATGCATGTTAATCATAAATTTGACCTGATGCTGCTGCCAGGATCGGCTCCGTACGAGAGATCTCCTCAGCGGTTTATAGCTGGGACACAAAATTTTGTATACGAATTCATTTATTATAGGCAGTTGGTAGGCCCACCATGAATTAGACGCTACATCCAGGGTTGTCTTTGAACTATGGAACTCCTCAATATTCAACTGCTGGGACTTGCAATTTTGTATACGAATTCGTTTATTATAGGCAGTTGGTAGGCCTACCATGAATTAGACGCTACATCCAGGGTTGTCTTCGAACTATGGAACTCCTCAATATTCAACTGCTGGGACTTGCAATTTTGTATACGAATTCGTTTATTATAGGCAGTTGGTAGGCCCACCATGAATTAGACGCTACATCCAGGGTTGTCTTCGAATTATGGAACTCCTCAATATTCAACTGCTGGGACTTGCAATTTTGTATACGAATTCGTTTATTATAGGCAGTTGGTAGGCCCACCATGAATTAGACGCTACATCCAGGGTTGTCTTCGAACTATGGAACTCCTCAATATTCAACTGCTGGGACTTGCAATTTTGTATACGAATTCGTTTATTATAGGCAGTTGGTCAGTTGGTAGGCCCACCATGAATTAGACGCTACATCCAGGGTTGTCTTCGAACTATGGAACTCCTCAATATTCAACTGCTGGGACTTGCAATTTTGTATACGAATTCGTTCATGATAGGCAGTTGGAAGGCCCACCATGAATTAGGGTCACGTCAATAGAAGGCCTCCTGATAGAAGAATTAGACTGTTCGAAATTAACTGGGCCATGTAATAATGACGCCATCAATGAAATGAAAAGACTAAGACATATTACAAGTTAATTCTTCTATTAGGGATGCCGGAGGAGTAGGTACCAACCTACTTCTATAGAATATAAAAGAGATAATTATACTTTATCCTAATGTTAGTTTTCCCCGTGCCTTAAGTTTTTCTATTGAAGGTCTCTCCGTTTTATGGAAAGACTTTCGTATTGATCAATAACTATCGTAACATAAACTAAAAAATATAAAATAAAATTATGTAAAAAAAACTTTTAAAACTAACTTTTATTTAAGTGCTCTGAAAAGATGAAAATAAAATTTTGAATGACATTAACCACATTCATTTATGACTTTACAGAAATAAAAATATAATAAAAGCTTGTCGCGAAACTTTCAATTTGTGATTGAAATTTTGTAATAAGGTACGCACCTAACTGTAATTAGGTAGTTTCTTCTAGGCATCGCGACAAGCTTTTATTATATTTTCATTTCTGTAAAGTCATAAATGAATGTGGTTAATGTCATTCAAAATTTTATTTTCATCTTTTCAGAGCACTTAAATAAAAGCTTGTTTTAAAAGTTTTTTTTACATAATTTTATTTACAGATTGAATGTAGTCTAAGCGATGAAAACCTGCGATAAATTTAATACGAAATTTTTTCAAACACTTCCCGTGTTAGGTATAAATTTTTTAAAACTTGCATAATTTTCAAGCGCGGTAATACTAGATATACCATATTCCGACAACGGTTCAGGCGGTTTAGAGCGTGAGTTTGTTTTTACCTAGTACCTAAATTATGCATATTCACTTTGTTAATCGATCAGCCTAAACAATACGAGTCTATACCTTGGACAAAATTATACCTTCAATCAAATGTTTCAAATACTGTCTATATCCATACTATTATAATAAATCCGAAAGTTTATGTGTATGATTGTTACTTTTTCCTGGTCAAATGGCTTGACGGATTTGGATGAAATTGGGTATATAGATAAAATATCACTTTAAATAATATATGTTTCTTTTAATCGTGGTAAAACATACCATTCCCATGGAAAACCCGATTTTTTTTATTCCAGTTCAGATTATTGATTGTTTTATCAATATTTTAATATTAATAATCCCATTTGCTGTCTATAATTACTGAGACGGCAACCGTTACACAACCATGTCAGAGGCCTACTTGTAATAGTAGGCGGTTAAAAAACACTGGCACTAGGGTTCATCGGGTCGGGTTGGGTTTTTCTGTGCTACTTCAAGCGACCGTAGATTTAAGTATATGGTTTTAATGTTGACTTGATTGCTTTAAGCGTACTCGAGATAAAGGATCGTGCGTGACAGACGGACAGACAACAAAGTTACAATAAAATATTTTTAAACGGATTTAAGTTGTGTTTATTTTTGATTATCCGCGATCGGGCTCTGTAAAGAGCTTGAAGCGTAGGAATTGTAAATCCAAAATAAACACAACTTAAATCCGTTTAAAATTGTTTTATTGTGATGAGTAATAGTTGTGCAAGCTCAAGAAAATATTAAGACAGCAAACTGATTCTATAAGGATTCTGGTTTTTCCGTTTGAGGTATGGAACCCTAAAAAGAACGAAATGGGTCCTATGTTCTTTTTTCTCAACAAATTGTAAATTGCACAAGCAAATCACATGTTTTATACGTTTTTGAACTTTTGCTAAGTTTCTACTACTAATATTATAAATGCGGAAGTTTGTATGTTTGTTTGATACTTCTTTACGCAAAAACTACTAAACCGATTGTAATAAATTTTTCCCACATTATAGAAGGTAAATGGATTAACATATCAGATACTTTTTATCAGCTAGTTAACAGCTATAATTTTTTTTATAGTAATTCATATATTCGATGTACCACAAAACATCAAAACAAATTAAAATATTCCGCAAGCTTCCCCGGTAATGCTGGGCTAATACGACGAGCCAGACAGCAAATAAACCGACCCCTCTAGGATTATGGAGCTCAAATACACTGATTTAATGATATTGCAAACGGGTGAAATTGATGCGTTTTAAACGGTCATTGCAGCGGTATTTTTCAACGGAATAAAATGCAAGTAATCAATACTATCACTAGGAGTTTTAGATTTTGTGTGTGAGACTTTTACAATTTGCATGGAAAGTCCTAGATGTCATTTAAAAAAAACCGGCGAAATGGGAGTCGGTCTCGGCCACCCACGGTTCCGTAACATGCACATCAAGTCCTTTAATATGATACCCGACTTGGACTTCTAGACTCAATATTAATTTTTTTAAAGTAACGTTCTTTATCATTCAAATTATAGTTCTTTTTTCAAAAAAAATACTTTAAACCGTAACCATATGCCACATTTCATATTTCTAGGCCAATGGGAAGTAATCTATGAATTTTTAATTCACTTTTTTTTTATACTAGCCTACAGTGTCCCACTGCTGGGCAAAGGCCTCCCCTCTCTCTTTCCAGGCTTAAGAAATGAGAAAATAAAATGAAAAATGAAAAGATATTTAATTTACATGCATAATTAACACACTACAATTCATTTTTACAATATTTTTATAGAAAGAGGTACCTAGGTATGTGTAAGGTATTACCAGGGATTCTTAAACTAGGGCCAAGTCTGTAGGTATCTTAGGAGAGGGTCAAAATACGTTTAAAGCAAATACAGCCGTATCTATTAAAGAAGAAGAAGAAGCGGCCGTGTGTAGTTTAAATTTCAACTCGACATCTCAACGCGCTCCAGAGATAAAGTCTCACGACAAGGCAGACGGACAGACGGACGGACGGACACAACAAAGTGATCTTATAAAGTTTCCGTCACGGAACCCTAAAAATCCGGAATTCCGTTACCAAACTATAGGTTAGGCAGGTGATTGCCGACCCTCAGGAATTAAAGGAGCTCATAAACTGTTTTAGTGGGACTGCGCACGTAAAACTAAACTGCTGGTTTGATACGAGGCTGTATAATAGAGTCTACAATATTGTTGTACGTAAGAGCTAAACGGCTATTATACTTACCCTGCGTCACGATTTGGTATTCATTATTGGTTATCTTGACTTTGTGGTAATGCTTCCTTAGAAAAACCAGCAATGTATTCCAAATTAAGAGGCAAGAAGAGTGAGTTTAATAGGTAAATTGAATTTAATGGACACCGAAACTTAACAAGTTTCTTAAAACTACCATTTTCTAAATATTGTAATTTGTTGCCGGAAATCCTTTCAAAATTAGATTTTACTAGTATTCTTTTTTATATTTGGTCTAGTATAGTATAGCTCTACACAAAAATAAAACAATTTTGAAAGTTGTGTTTATATTGGATTTTAAAATTTCTTCGTTTAAAATAGTTTTTGATGAGTAGAAGTTGGAAAATATTATATTAGCTCTACAAGTTTGCGATAGTTAGTATTGGAGAGAATTCTCTATGAATCGTTTGTTTATTAGAAGTAGCAAAGTTTGCTGAAAATCTCAAAATATTTTAAGAACCAGTAAAATATGATCAATCCGCCTAACAAGTGTAAAATAGGTGCCCTCTAAAATTGGGAGGCTCTTGTCAAGCAATAGACTGTTGGGGCTGTTAAGGCCTCATCTTCCCTGGAACAGCATGTGTACCAGTGATTTAGAACCTCACTACCCTCGTTTAAAGTTAAAAACCTATTGAAATACTTAAAAATAGTGGCTAATAATGGAAAGTTATCTAATGAAGAAGGTCGGTTTGCCACTAATGGCAGTTTGACTCACTCGTTCTCTTATTTGATGGTTCAGGCTGTAAGCCTATACATTAAACTAAGTACCGTGAGGTCTAGTCTCGTTCGTGTAGCTGGCACCTCAAATCATACATACATACACATATCACGCCTATTATCCCTTGCGGGGTAGGCAGAGCGTAAACGATCGCAAAAACGAACATTTACGCCACGTCTGACATTATATTTGAGGGTCATTCAGAAAATTGTGTATCGCCATAGTCACAGGTTGTCAGCCCATCGCCTAAAATTGCAATTCACACCCTCAAGTCCCTTAGTTGACTCTTACGACTCCCACGGGAAAAAATGGGGTGATGCTATTCTGAGCTGGCATCACACGGCAAATCAAACCTCAAATCATTCTCAATTTAAATTGGTTTTTTGGCTGTCAAGAAAAGAAGATTATCTGTCCCCGCAATTTATATTATTATTTTAAAAAACTGTTCCGTATTGTTCCGGGCCCGTGCCTTACACCACAAATTCACAAATTAACTATATGTAGACTAGCTACCTTACACAAGCATGAAAGCTCAATCGTCTGATTTGTCCTGGCGACAGCGAAAAAACGAATTTAAATTGAGAATGATTTGAGGTGCCAGCTACACGAAGGAGGCTTGACCTCACAGTACTAAGAACTCTGTGTTAGTTTTGAAGTCTCTCTATTCATGAATTGAGTTTGAGTTTGAAATGTGAATCTGTACCTCCTAAGGCCGTGGCAGTAAGGTTGTTGAGCATGGCCTCGCAGGGCCAGCGGTCTCCGCCTCCTATTCTGACATCTTCAGTCCACTCCGCAGACACATCCACACCACAGTCCCACACACCACCCGTATAACACCTTTATACAGCCATAGGTGTTACAACTGACAAACACGCGGACAGCGAACCATGGCGGTACATACGGTACGGTACGGAAAATTGGAAAAATCCAAAAATGACACCACAATCACAATGTAACGCACTGAAGATGAAATATTAAAGAAAAACGTCAAAAAGGACAAAATTCCAGCAAAAACCCGCCTTTAATACAAAACAATTAGCGCTTTATTACAGTCAATTAGTTTAAATTACGACTCCGTTCAAACTTATTTACACACTTAATTTTTGTTATAAAATTAATATAACCCGTTTAGTACCAATTTGTATAAATTTGCAGTTTGATTGGTTCGCCCTTAAAATGATCGTTTAATGTGAAAACCGACAGTCGACTGGAACAAAAACAGATAGTGCCACATTGTTGCCCGCTCCACTCAAAAGACGAAACCCACGAGATATCTTTATCTCCCTCCATCCTTAACATTTTCACATAAGGCTCTCCCTAGATTCACACGCGTGCATCAGTAATGGACGCTTACATTTTGTTTACGTTCGATTTGAACAAACGAATAATCTATTATTTCATTCGTACACGTATTATTGATACGACCTTTCAGCTTCATGCAATATTCAACCCCTCTGAAACGTCTACCTTTCTCTTTCCTCCCTGTACTGCCTCCATGTTGGATTTGTATTGCTGTCTTTTTCTGGCGCAGCTTTGGACTATCGAACGCGCTTTGGGTGGCCGTCAGCGGACCAATAGGAGCGCGTGAAAATCACTTTGTGCGTCGCTAGGGCCGTCCCGGTGGCAGCGATATTGAAATATTATTGCTATGCCTCTGGTAGGGCGTTTCGCTCATTGTAATGGAAAAAACAAATACAGTACGTCCGAGGTATTCGTATAGCTTGGTATAGGTGTGTGAGGAGTAAATAAGAGCACTCGAATAGAAATATTTCAGCCGGCGTCCGCGGCTGAGTGCGATTTCTTGTAAAAGCTCCCTTAATTTTCGGACGTTGCTGAATAAGGAATGCGAAGTGGGGACTTGCGCAGCGAGACCAGACCGTTTATTACTACTTATTTGGATTATTTTTTCGAGGCGATCTAGTTTTGCTTTTAGCAAAAATATATTTATTTGTTATAAAATTAGAAAAAATATTATTTAAAAATCTTCTTTGTAGTAAGTATTTAAATTTTTATTTCAGTAAAATACTCTTATTCGAATAGCAAAAAATACCTTGCTTAAAAATTTAATTAAATTAAAGTACCGTTAAATTAAATAAAAAATAGAGCTAGATAGTATGAAAAACAAATAAAAAATACATGATCCACCACTTATTTTTATAATTACTTATTTACTCATATTAAAAAACAGCTTTTCGTGACATCCTGTATCTCACTCAGTCTACCTGATGGCAGGAATGTAATTTAAAAATACTTGAGGCGCAGACAGACTGACAATATTGTATTTTGGTAGAGTAGAGGCACTATATCACTGTATACAGGGTGTTAGGAAAAATACTGTGATCCTGCTTTTGGAACGTAAGCCCGTTTTTGCGCACAACACAGGTTAAAACGTGTAGTACAAACTATTTCGCCTTGTCAAATTAAATTACTCGATTGGCGAACTACCTCCTTCGTGGAAGGTTTTCATTTTCATGGGTTTGTTAACAGGTTGATATAGGTATTATCAGAAAATATTTCTCTGTGACTAGGAAGCAAGTTTTATAGTTCTAAGCGTTAAATTGATTTTTGACAGCAAATTATTACTTCTGTACTTTTCACGCCAATTAAGATTTCTATATGGCACCCTGCTGTCAAAAATCAAATAAACGCTTGGAAAGACTATAGCAGTTTCTAAACAGAATAAGATGCACAAAGGTAAAAAAACAACATCGGAATACGGAAGACAGTTATACAAAAAAAAAAGTTCCTTGTTCAAAGGCTAGCGATTGCCATCCAGCGTGGTAATGCCGGTAGTGTGATGGGCACCTTTGGACCGGGAGCGTCCTGGGGTGGCCTTTTTAGTTAATAAGTTGACAAATGTATTTTTATTTTGTAAGACGAGATATATACTATGTTTAAAAACTTGAATTAAAAATAAAAATACAATGTACGAAATGAGTACAAAATTTGAAAACCTACTCTACTCGTATGCAAATTATTTCAGTACGTTTGATTTTTATTCAAATATTGATTTTATAACCATCCTAACCACGCGATAGACAATTTCAGCAATTAGCCGCATATGACTCCCTTATTCGACTACAAGCTGTATAAGTGCTACGCTGCAGGCAATATACCACTGCATGCTAGGAACGCCAGATATTCGCTTTGTGCCAATTAAGCCTAGAGGGGGGTGCTACGAGGGGGGCGCTACGGCGTAGTGGATAGCTACGGCGTAGAGGGGCTACGAGTGGCGGGGCAGGTGATATTGCATTTTGACTGTTTTGGCTGTTTCGTGTTGGTAATTTTATTGCATTAAAATTTGCGGTAGATAAAAGGCCATAAATTTAAAATGTTATTCTAATTTAACATTTTGATTCACGATTGTACGGTAAGTAGTTACGTAAAGAATCAGACTCCGTGAATGATCGCCGCAGTAGCTATACAAAATTACGCAGACAATCTTTTTCAAAGTGTACATAAAAATATAGTTTAAAATATTTCAATAGGCAAAACACACCATGCATCGAAATATAACACCTCGGTCGGCTGTTGCATATTGTATTGAATGTCGAAATTCTTTTCATAACTAACTTATCTTTCTTGAGGAAAGTTTTCACGAGTACAATATTTAAAGTTAATTTCTGTAATCCATATTTATTCCAAAGCAAGCCTTTTATTTATAAATTCTATAATTATGAAATTTTGTTCATGATTTACCAAATTATTACTCCTTACTCAATTTACATAATGACTTAACTTTCCTTTACAATTCCAATCACAACTAAGAATTCACTTACACTTACTTAAGCAACTTAACCTTGCTTAGTCTTAACACATTCACTACCAAAATTCGCGCATTCACTTCTGGAACTTTTATTAAAGCTCATATTTTCATGATGCAATGTATTTTTCAAAATAATAAAAATCGACTTACTCTTGTACATTTCATTTTCATTTCATTTACTGTTGAGGCTACATCCTCGACAAAAAAATAGTAGCTCTTGTTTGTTTGATAGGTAATTTATTATTTTTATTGAATTATTAGATTTAAGTGTGTATATGAAAATTCACATTGACATAGTAAACCGTGAACGTTACTGTAAACTGAGGATGGTCCGGTGATATAAGGTGGTTCACTCACTTGTCGTTCGTCGTTCCGTTTAAATTCAAGTCAAGTCGTTTGACACACGCGTCCGTTACGCACCGTAAACCCACCGTAGCCGTAGTTGTATAGGAATAAGGTCAAAGTTCGCAATGGCCTTTCGTCTGACTGACGCATGCGTTACGTTGTTTTAAAAACGGAATGACTGACGACAAGTGAGAGAACCGCCTAAAATTTGTTCCTTATTACCAGACCACATCGGCTTTGTCGCACTTGTAACCTTTAATTATACAAACTAGATTTCCGCCCAGTGGTTTCACCCGTTGCCATTTATTTTCCTGTGGTTATAGTTGTTTTCCCGCGGTAAAAAGTAGCCGATGTGTTTTCCAGGTTCCTCTGTGTTCCAAATTTCAACCAAATCGGTCAAGCCGTTTGAGCGTGAAGAGGTGAGGAGGAACAAACATACATACACACACACAAACTCTAAGATTTATAATTGCAGGTTATACTCTACCTGTGTTCTGAATTTCATTCAAATCGGTCAAGCCGTTTGAGCGTGAAGAGGTAACGAACATACATACACACACAAACTCTCAGACTTATAATATTATTAGTACGGATTGCCTATTTTGAACGATTTTCTTTCTTATTAGTGTCGAAAAAGACTTGAAAGAAACTTGGATATTTTCCGCACGAGTGGTTATCTATACGCTGGTGACTCCCGCCTTTACCTGTAGATGTTTGCCGTTGGCAGTCAAAGTGTTAACAAAAGCCTGGTTAGGCTTAATTCGTCTTTACTTAAAGCTAATGCTGTTACATAGAGAGGGACGGAGATACAAAATATTGAATAGGAGCAAAAGAGAGGCGAGATCCGAGACTAAATGATTGACAAAGGTAGAAGGGTTGATAAATTGATAGTCAAATGTGATTATTTATTTATACGTCATTGATTCATAGGTGCTTATGCAATTTGGCTTACAATCGATGGCCAGCAATCTGAATAAGTATGTAAAAACGATGACCTATCAACAGAACCTCAAAATACCAAATTACACAGGTTAACCAGACCGTCGTTGCTGAAAATGCTATTTAAATTCAATACAAATATCCAGGGATATATTGTGTCTATTTTTATATTTCAATCTTTTTAGGGTTCCTTAACCAAAGGGTCGAAATGGGACCCTTTAACTATGACTCCGCTTTGTTTGTCTGTCACCAGTTATATCTCATAAACCGTGATAATTAGATAATTGAAATTTTCACAGATGATGTATTTATGTTGTTGCTTTAACAACCACCTCATAATATAAATAAATCACTCTCCGTGTCTGTCCTTATGTCGCTATGCATGCTTAGATCTTTTAAAAGTACGGTAGAGATTTGATGGTTTCCGAACTGATTCTCTTCTCTTTTCGTGTGGGACACCGAGTCGTCCAACGACCCGATGAACCCTGGTGTCAGAGTTTTTCAACCGCCTACTACCACTAGTAGGCCTCTGACATGGTTGTGTTACGACCGCCGTCTAAGTAATTATAGACAGCAACCGGGACCGACGGCTTAACGTGCCCTCCGAAGCACGGAACCATTTATTTTCGGACAATCAGTTGGTTCACCCTGCAATGTCCTAACCAGACCGGGAACAAATTCACAAAGAGATAAATATCACCTTTTGTGAGTGTCCCACCGAGAATCGAACCCGGAACCTTTGCGTCGCAGGCAGTCGCACTACCACTGCGCCACATCGGTCGTCAAACTGATTCAAAAGTAAGGTTAATTGAAATTGAATTTCATTATTCAATGTAGGATAGTAATAGAACCCTTTGACGTCATGATTGATCCGTCATTGGAAAAAAAATATAAATTTGTATCACACAATTTTTTTTTATAACAATTTTGTAATGTCCTAATAGAAAAACCGGATCGGGTGGGATAAAAAAATAAAAATAAAGGCACTGCCTCGGGGCTGGCCACGTTAATCACACGGCATGTAACTACGCCACCACCATATGAAAACGATATTTGTTTTAAATTAAAGTCAAGATTTTCAAAGCGTGTTATTTACATGCGTATAATTAATTGGACATCCTGAACAGGAAAACCTCCCCAAAAAACTGCCAAAAAATGGTTTGACATTTGAATTTGTCTCCCACCAAACAACATAAAGTTAGACTTTGTCATACGAGAACCACTGCCTCAACTGTTCATATATTTCGGGGTGAAACTGGATTATTGGAGAAGGTGGTCTAATGTCTTCTGAGTCGACATTATCCCCAAGGTTTGTTACCGACATCGTGGAGAAAAACCAGCAAATAATTGGCAATAATAATTTAATAAGCATTAATTAATTAATAATTAATCGCTTTAACAATTATAGTAATGATTCAGGCGTGAACCGTATCTCAATTAGGATGTTGTCGGAACGGATGCCTCGCTGAGAATGAGCCCGAGCGCCCGTGCTCCGGCTTATAAAGACCGACCGCTCCGTCCCCACCCGCCTGATTCACGGAGTGGCGCGATGACGTAGCGTTGCAGGTGTGCGGTAGTGCGATGACGTTTCATTGCGCGTCGCTTGTTATTCGTGACGCCGACACGGCCATTCTGCAAACAGGTCGTCCTCGACCTGGAATAGAACAAAAGCCCACAGTATCCTTTGTATACTGGCCTTTACTTGGTACCCAAAAGACCCTTTTACTCACTTTAGTTAATACAGATAATAAGTTAGAAATGAAGCAATTTGGAAGAAAAGAGGGCCCTGTGCTTAACTGAAGCAACTCAACAGTAAGTAGACCCCTGTATTTAACATAAGCAAGTCATAGTAAGGAGGCCCCTGTCCTCAAGCAACTCAGTGGTAGGGAGGCCCCTGTCCTCAACTTAAGCAACTCAGTAGTGAGGAGGCCCCTGTCCTCAACTTAAGCAACTCAGTAGTAAGGAGGCCCCTGTCCTCAACTTAAGCAACTCAGTAGTGAGGAGGCCCCTGTCCTCAACTTAAGCAACTCAGTAGTAAGGAGGCCCATGTCCTCAACTTAAGCAACTCAGTAGTAAGGAGGCCCCTGTCCTCAACTTAAGCAACTCAGTAGTAAGGAGGCCCCTGTCCTCAACTTAAGCAACTCAGTAGTAAGGAGGCCCCTGTCCTCAACTTAAGCAACTCAGTAGTAAGGAGGCCCCTGTCCTCAACTTAAGCAACTCAGTAGTAAGGAGTAACTAATGTCAAATACAGTAGATATTGTAATTTAAAAACAGTACAAAAGAGTACCTAACAGTACCTTTAAAATTCCTCGTTTTCACTAACTGCCAGTGTACCATTCTCTCCTTCGTGTGCATTGGATTCTTGCAAAGCTGTAGGATGGTTTCCATCTACCGCCGACACGGAATCTTGAGTGCCTTCCTGACTGCTAGCTGGGGGCTCACCTCTCTGCTTTATGGTAGCTGCAACAGAGATTAGTTCTGGAACAGAACTACACTTGCTGGACAACAAGCGCAAACGAAGAAACTCGTTGTCTATGCAGCCAATCACAGCTTCAACAGCGTCCTTTTCTGTGTCACCACTCACAACTCTCTTCCAGATGTTCCATGCTCTGGTAATAGACTGAACTGGGTTCGAGATATCAAATTTGAAATTTCGAAGTTTAACCACATCATTCGAATACCGCGCTTCTGGTTCAAAGGTTTGAATCAGAGCTTTCTTCATGTCGTTCCAAACTGGTGATTTAACTAACCAGGTGTCACCAAGAGTTTTCGCTCGGCCTTGCAGTAAGCTAGCAATTTTCGTACACACCTCGTAATCCGTGAGATCCCAATGAGATTTTGCTTTGTCAACATGCTCGCACCAATCCCGAACTGGTACGTCTCCGTCAGGGTTAAATGGTGCGATATAGACGTCGCTGAGTCGAGGGCGTTTTCTGGGAGCCACAGTTTGGCTAAGTAAACCTGCAAGGAACTCGTGATTTGCCTGCATACTGACTTGCTGCTGACGAGTCATATTTTCCAATATGGTGGTCAACGCGGTCAGTGTTTGGTTCGCAACAGGTTCTTCAGTGCTCCGCCCAGATAGAGCAAATGAAGATGGTTGCGTGCCTTGTACTGCTCCATAGGCATATGGCGCTGGTAATCCAGCTTGTCTACCCACAAAGGCATGTGGGGCTGGTGGTCTATCTTGCCCGTCCCCCAGAACGGCTGGAGCTGACAGTCCATCTCGTCCGGCTCCAAGTGGGGATTGATCAGCTGGTCCACCTCGTCTCGCCTCAAAAGTAGGTAGTGCACCACTTCGTCCGGCCTCAAGAGTGCATGACCCTGATGATGCACCTGGTCCGGCCCCGAGAGCGGATGAACCTGATGGTCCACTTCGTACGGCCCCAAGAGCGGAGGAACCTGACGGTCCACTTCGTACGGCTCCAAGAGCGGAGGAACCTGACGGTCCACTTCGTACGGCCCCAAGAGCGGAGGAACCTGACGGTCCACTTCGTACGGCTCCAAGAGCGGAGGAACCTGACGGTCCACTTCGTACGGCCCCAAGAGCGGAGGAACCTGACGGTCCACTTCGTACGGCCCCAAGAGCGGATGAACCTGATTGTCCACCTCGTCCGGCCCCACTTCTGATTTCGGGGTGAAACTGGATTATTGGAGAAGGTGGTCTAATGTCTTCTGAGTCGACATTATCCCCAAGGTTTGTTACCGACATCGTGGAGAAAAACCAGCAAATAATTGGCAATAATAATTTAATAAGCATTAATTAATTAATAATTAATCGCTTTAACAATTATAGTAATGATTCAGGCGTGAACCGTATCTCAATTAGGATGTTGTCGAAACGGATGCCTCGCTGAGAATGAGCCCGAGCGCCCGTGCTCCGGCTTATAAAGACCGACCGCTCCGTCCCCACCCGCCTGATTCACGGAGTGGCGCGATGACGTAGCGTTGCAGGTGTGCGGTAGTGCGATGACGTTTCATTGCGCGTCGCTTGTTATTCGTGACGCCGACATATACGTGTTTTTTATTTTAGTTCAGCATACGACTTTGCACCAACGATTACAGACGTATCGTCTGCATCAGAGTTACTAAGCCTTCGGTGATAATGGAGGGTAAATCTTTGATGAAGTACATAGTATTTCCCAGTGCAGAGCCTTGAGGAATGCCGATGACTACATCGCCTGATTGTAATCTGTAATATTTTCTTGAGTTTGCACAACTATTACTCATCACAATAAAACAATTTTAAACGGATTTAAGTCGGATGAAAACACCTATAAAAAAGTGAATAGAGATCCCACCAATTCTATTTTAAAGAAAACAACCGAATTAATAACTAAACATAAAGACACGCTAGAATTAGATGTGAAATCATTATTACCAACCTGTGCAAAACCGCCAAAAATATATGGTCTACCTAAAATCCACAAAACTGATGTTCCACTTCGTCCTATAGTGAGCCAGATTGACACACCAACTTACAAGCTGGCCAAGCACCTAGCTAATGTACTATCTCAGCTTCGGGGCCAAACAAGTGCACATGTGAAGGACTCATATCAGTTTGTCGGAGAACTCAAAAACTTGCAAGTAAACAGCAATGAAGTAATGGTTAGTTTTGACGTCCAATCCCTTTTCACTGCCATTCCAGTCAAGGATTGTATCGAAATAGTAAAACGAAAACTCCGGGAAAATAACATAGCAATAGAATATGTAGAACTTTTAGAATGGTGCCTAACATCTGGTTACCTATTGTGGAATGATGAGTTCTATATACAAGTCGACGGCGTGGCTATGGGCTCTCCAGTATCCCCCTTGATGGCTGACATCTTTATGGAGGACTTTGAGGATCGAGCCCTAAGGCACGCTCCGGCTGTGCCGAAGATGTATAAGAGGTACGTAGACGACACCTTCACCATCCTTCCACAAGACCAAGTTACTGCTTTTCTAAATCATTTAAATTCAATTCATCCCAATATTAAATTTACAATGGAATCAGAGCAAAATAATCAATTAGCATTTTTAGATATTCTTATAATTAAAAACACAAATAGTACAATCAGTCATTCCGTTTATAGAAAGCCAACCCACACAGATAGGTACCTAAATGGTAACTCCCACCATCATCCGAGCCAATTAGCTGCCGTTGGTACCTCTTTGTTTCAGAGAGCACGCGGTATCTGTGACCCCCAACACCTAGACGATGAGCTCAAGCATGTGAGACGAGTACTCCATGAAAATAACCTGAAGCCACCCTGTCAACGTCACAGAAACCGTGCCAAACCATCCACAGTCGAACGACAACCAGCGTACTTACCATACTTGAAGGGAGTAACTGATAAGATCGGTAGAATTCTGAAGCGAGCTTCAATCAAAACCATTTTCAAGCCGCCGAGGAAGATCAGCCAGTACATCAGATCAGTCAAATGCAACATCCCTCTCCAAGACCCTGGTGTTTATAAACTTGACTGTGACTGTGGACCCTCATACATAGGAGAAACAAAGATAAATGTATCTACACGTCTAAAAGAACATATTGCTGATGTAAAAAACCGTCGTGACAGACAGTCTGCAGTGTGTGAACATATCATGGATAACCCCACCCATTATGTCAGATTTGATAAGGCTGCAATCCTAGCGAGAGATAAGAGATTCATTCCTAGGAAAGTACGGGAAGCCATAGAAATTCAAAAACATCCGAATTTCAACAGAGATACTGGATGGGGAATCTCATCAACTTGGACTCCGCTGATTACACAGCAGAAGAACCAGATCCAACATACTGTAAGACCTACTACACAAGATACGGTTTCAGCATTTTGTGTGGAACCAGGACGTTACGCTAGGCAATTAAGAAATAGATGGCGGTAGAACAACAAAAATAATTTCAATTCTAAATAATGACGTCTAACACCTTAGTCATCCGTGACCACGGGCTCTGTAAAGAGCTCGAAACGTAGGAATTGTAAAATCCAAAATAAACACAACTTAAATCCGTTTAAAATTGTTTTATTGTGATTGTAATCTGTGTTTACGGCCGTCTACAGTTACTTCCACTCTTTGTTTCCTGTCTGTGAGGAATTATTAAACAGTTTGTACACATTATTAACAACGTCGTAGAAACGTAATTCGCTTCATTATTGTAGATCGTTTTCTATGACATCGAACGCCTTCGAAAGGTCACAGAATTTTCCGGCAGTTTTATATTTGTCGTTGAGTCCGGTAAGAGTACAGTCAAATATTCGATGTGCAGCTGATATTTATTTATTTATTTTTGGTTTCTTTGGGAAACTAACAGCTTGAATAATAACAGTAGTTAAATACCTATTCCGTCTATAAGCGTAGCGTATAGATAATGGTACTGAACCCTACGTGCGCGAGTGCTACTCGCGCTTAGCCCGGTTTTTGTAGAATATTATTCGGTTTTAAGTACGAACTGGTTACCCCTCACATAACATTAGCGGAAACAATTTAGTAACGTCTCATATTTATAATAACAGTCTATGATATAGCTTTTATACCGAGTGATGCCGCATTAGAATAGCATCACCCCATTTCTTTCCCGTTGGTGGAGTAAGATGCGACTAAGGGACTCGGGGGTTAGGTACATGTGTATTGCACTTTAATGCGATGGGCTGACAGCCTGTCACTATGACGACACACACAAAATTTTCTGAATGACCCACAAATGATTGTCAGGCCGTTTGCGCTCTGCCTACTTCGCAAGATATATAGGGGTGATATATGTATGTATGTATGGAAATTTCAAAAGAAAACCATAGAGGTTGATGACAAAACGAACTAGCATATAAAATAGGGTGTGTGCACAATGTGGCGTGAAACCGCTTGGCGTTTATTACAAGCTTATACGATGGTGGTCTCACTGTGCACTTGCGGACAATGTACTGTAACGATGTGCTTTTTTACAGGCTGTAGGGAGATTTTTGTTGCTGTGTGGGAATTGTCCAGAATGTATTTATTAATTTTTTAAATCGTGTCATACTGTCTTACTCATACTACGGCTACAAATTTTTATAAAATATAAATCTACAAAAAAAAATTGGTTAAGCCCACAGAGTAATAACTAGTGATGCTATTCTCGCGCAGGGCGCTATTGAAGACGTCTCAAAAATATAGAAGAAAACAAGCGTGTCCTGTCTGACCTAACATAACGGGCAATATTACAAAAAATAATAAGTATATGTTAATCCTTTTGTATGTATAAATGGCTGCAATGAAGAACCTGTCATTCGATACTTTATTAACAGACACAGACAGAAACACTTTATTGCTCACATTAATAATTATAACAAGAACAAATACAAACAACACATTTTAATCAAAGGCGAAGCTTTAAGCGAGCACACTAAGAGAAACATTTAAATAACACACTGTAAATAGCAGTGGCAACACATAAAATACAGAAAAAGTCATTAAAATAACAAAACGCAATATAGGAGTTTTAAGATTGAGTTATAAGATTTGTTGAAATGGCATATAGATTTTATAGGCTCAGTCATGTAACATTTTGCTCACAATAGACAATAAATACAATGCCGCCTCATTTATTTGACCTATTCCGTTAACCCCACATTTTTGTCCGCTCTTGCAGTCGCAGCCCGTTTGTATCAAACTTACACGGTTTTTAACTTTGTGTCGCTCCCTGCGTCCCTCTGCTTGCCTCCCCCTTACAACAATAACATATCATAAACGCTATACACACGCAGAGTAGATATTAAATTGAAGAATAAAAAGTTGATTCTGTTTGTAAGATTAATTAACTGGTAGTACCTATAATTACAACCATATCAGAGGGTTACTAGCTAACCAGTAAGCGGTTCAAAAACCCAGATACTAGGGTTCATCGGGTCGTTCGTTTCCCACACGTTTGACGTAATGAATGAATAAATTTCAAATGATTTGCTTCAAATGAATCTTCATAATAAATCATAGTAAAAAGATTTTCAACGTTCTTACTATGACTGCAAAAACACCCACTTAAATTCTGAATTCTTTAAAATACACACACACACACACACAAACATATATATATACACATATCACGCCTATAATCCATTGCGGGGTAGGCAGAGCGTAAACGGCCACAAAAAACGGACATTTACGCCACGTCTGACAAATATTTGAGGGTCATTCGGAAAATACAGGATGTAGAATTATTAGCTTCAAAAATTTTAGGGGGTGAACTAGCCCATGAAACTAAACGATTTTCCCCAAGGAGCAAAGGTCAATATGAAAAAAAATGGACCTCCTACACAAAAATTACCAGCTGGCTGGGTTAATTTGTAAGCGCCGTAAAATTTTACCTACGAGTATGTTCCTTGGAGAAAGTTGTTCAGTTTCATGGCTGGTTCAGCCCTTGAAATATTCGCAGTATTTTTTACACATTATATTATTAGAGCAACAAAGTCAGCAGGATTACGGCAACACTTTATAGCTATAGCTTCGCTTAGCTACATCCCGGAGATATTCAGTACAAACAACAATATATATGCTCCCTCGGGGCGCGAACAGAGCTTAGCTCTTACACTGGACTAGTGTAGGGATGTTATTTCTATCGATATCGATACCATAAATGATTTTTTGAAGACATGCAAAATTATCAAGCGCAAGCAAGATTTGAACGCAATGCCTCTTCCATCTGGGCTACCGCAGCTCGTTCCTTGCCCGCGAATTTTGCTAGTGAATCTTAATGCCAGTAACGCGTGGCACGACGGCTCCCGGTACATGGAGAAACTAGAAACCCGGAGCCGTGCCACGCGTTACTGGCATTAAGATTCACTAGCAAAATTCGCGGGCAAGGAACGAGCTGCGGTAGCCTAGATGGAAGAGGTGTCGCTACTAGTAATGACGAAAGTCGCAGGTTCAACACTTGAAACACCGCACTTGAAAATGTTTTTGTTTTAAAAAAATTGTATACCTAACACGGGAAGTGTTTTAAAATTTGGTATTCGATACTTCGGTGGTAGAAATTTTTGTCGATAAAGCTAGTTCCCGCAATTCAGTTGGACTTTAAAGTCTTCAAACCTTTTAGTTTCAAGTAGATTCACAATGAATTTCAGGACGTCAGATAAAGAAATCTACATAATAGTATATAAGATTTAAATGTCAGTTGAATGATGTAGGTTATTAAATCAACGCACGCCCCGATTTGATATTTAAAATAAGTGCGTGTTTCTTGTGCTGCGCTGGAAGTTCAGAGCTCCAGGCATTTTTTTCATTAATGTAATCATCCAAATTATGATAAGCTTTTCACATGCCTGTAAAATGCATACCCTGTGATAGCATTGTAAGTGCTGCTTGATGGTAGGCTCTATAATAGTACGCTTTAATACAAATTGCGACTCCTAGTAGTTGTTGGTAGAAATATACTTGCGCTACGAATGCGGTCCACCAAATGCAGTTCTATCTAACGAGAATATCTCATAAAATTATTTCACTCTATTGCACTTTTTTTAAACACATCTGATTGTCACTGTAAACCTGCTTTTCAGACCTTGTTGAAACCTGTATCGATGTACGGTCGATGTCGATATGACCGTCATCCCTAGGGCTGGTAAAGTTTATGCGGGGCGCGATTTAAACGCGGAAGAAGCGTTCATTTTGCTGTGAAATATCGCACCAGTCCCCCCGCGACCACGGGCTAATATACTACACAACTACCTTATTAAAAATGCTCACAAATTTGGACGAAATTCATAGCAAGAAATAGATAAATAACAGCTGTAATTGTAACAATTAAACCCCTTCCCACTTATGGCAAATCCAATCCTGTGTGTGATAACAGAGCGGAATCGCCATATTTAGACGATTTTTCACTCTTGGAAATTTCTCGCCCAATAATCAAGTCATCAAAATACTATATGACAAAAATCTAGTAATATACAAGACTCGTATTCGCAAAAAAAAATGCGTTATGTTCATATAATTGCTGTACACCACACAAAAAAGTGTAAAAAGACAAAACTTTAAAAAAAATATTTATTGAGCAAACTTTCTTTATACGTGCTATTCTGCGACCAGAATAATGAAAAATTCTTATACATCAAAACAAGGTTTTAATCTTATTCACCAACGAAATTGCGTGTATCCAAAAATACCCCATTTTCTCACGGCGTGCCTTTAAAGCTTGTGCAAATTCTGTTTGCTTACTAGCTTTTATTTACAGCTCTTGATCCAACAAAATGAATGAGTATCTCAATGTTCTTAATTTGATTTTAAAAATCTAGTAGGTAGAATTTCTCGATAACATTACCGTGTCGGAGGCCTTTTGGGTTTTTCCTAGACTATAATGTCTAACACGCTAAAAGGCAAGGTCGTAATTAATTTGTCCTTCGAATCCATGACCTCTGGATTGAAAGCCAAGTCTCAGACCACTCTACCATAGGTCTACCTAAACCCTGGACATAGTCTATTGCAGGATTTGGCGGCGGGGGAGGAACAGCGTATTTTTTTCTAGAGTTTTCCGGTTTATGAGGCAGTTTTATAAATCAGGGTTTAACATTTGAGTTATGTTCGGTATGCTACGGTCATAGCGCTGGGAATGAAGAAGTAAGTCGTTTGATTGTGACTCTTTTTAGTTAATGAGTCAGTCAGCTCATTGCAGAAGAATCTCATTCATGTTATGTAGTATAGCATGTATTTTTGTGGCAGTCTTAATTGACTCTGCTCTAGTTTAGACTCGTACAACGTCTACGGTGGCATAAAACTATCGAGATGACAAAAATTATATACACTTAACTGAAATACTGACCTAACTTATGTTTAAATTTACTGAAAAATGTCATCACAGCTCAGATGCAGAAAGTGCGATGGGCTGGATGGGTTTCCTAATTATTGGTATTTAGTTGTACAGGGCAAAGGAAAGTGAAAAAAGAGGGGGGAAGCCACTACCTAGCAGTGGCATCCCAACGGCTCATCACAGCAATGGAACTTAATTAATGTATTTTGATGATATCGTCGTCGCAAGCCAAGACGTTATTTTTGGAGCTATAACTTAGTGGTACAGTTTAACCAGTAATTTTAGTTGGCTTATTTTCCACTGAGTCGTTTCACTGACTCACTTCCCCTCACTACTAGTTAACATCAGTTTTTGTGGTTGCGTTTACAATGAGATCGTGATCTCAAGCCAGGCAATCTTTTCTGGAGCTATCACTGCCGAAGTGAAATCGTTCTGTCCATCTTATTAACTCATTTTCAACTGAGTCAACTCACTGACTCACTCCCCCTCACTACTAGTTAACAGCAGTTTGTATGCGGAGTGTTTACGGGCTCAGGGAGATGGCGAAATAAAAATGGCGGTTCATAATCGGGGTTGTAACGATCGTGTGTGGATCGCGGTTGATCCTGCGATAATTACAAAAAGTGTGTTATACACACACAGAATCTGCTCTATTTGGACGACAATGTTTCGTAGTTGTGTTGTGTTTAATTCGTCAAATCTTCTATTAACTCTCCTTCCATTGAATTTGGTGAGAGTAAAAGCTATCATGTTCGTAACTAAGTATCGTCATATCAAATAAAATTTTCATTCTGCCAAATCAAGTTGGACATTTAAATTAAACCGTCTCCCTTGAAAAGCAATAAACATCAATTTATCCGGAGAAGGCTGGGGTCCAAAATCCTTGAGTTTATCTATAAACTGCACATACGTCATGTCACCTGTCGCCCGCCATTGCAGCACGACAGATCAAACACAGTTATTAAATACACCGGAGCTACAGGAACAGTAGGTAATGTGAATAAGGGTCCTTGCACACTGCGCGGCTAACTGCCGCCACGCGCCGCCGCGTGCCGCTGTCAATGCTAATGTATGTAGACAGAACTAATTCATTGGTGGCGATTCTTGTCTACGCATTCATTAGGTACTCTTGTCCTGAGATCTTGACACTGTTCTTTGCCCTGTCCGAAGCAGTATGTAAATGAAGACATTAATTTTACGAAATCCGTAGCTGTTGTTCGCAACTCGTGGTTTGGAGTTTCATGCATAAAAGTCCATAGAGAGTGTGAAAATAAAATAGTAAAAAAAATTATAATAGTGTTTTAAGATTTAAGTCTATTGATTGATTAATTTTAGAAATTAAGCTAAGATTGATTAAACGTCACAATGTTAGATTAAATCAAAAAATTAAATTATAAAAAAAATGTTAAGAGGATGTTCTTTTCCCAGAAAATATTTTTTTATAAGGTAATGATTTTTTTGATTAATTTTGAGAAAATCACATGTATTTCGGGGTAACTCAACCAGTTTCGCTCATATGAGCATTTTCAAGGAATTCATTTTTAATCACAAAACATTGTTATAGGAAGAACATCACATGCACTACATAATAATTACTTTAACTAATTATTATATATTATGAATAAATAAAAAAAAAACCGAGTCCAAGTAAAGTCAAAATTAATTAAACGTGGAGTTTCACCAAACGCTGACAATCCCAAGTGTTAACTATGATTATTTTGGTCAATTATTTATGAAAACGAGCGCTAGAATCGCCACTAGTTCTATGTAATGTATGTAGGCAGAACAAATTCATTACCTCTGCCGTGTGACCTGTCATTACGATTTAGCGATGCGTTTTGATCGGTTTATTATTGTTTCACTGTTTGATGTACCGACAGGTAAGATGAATTAATTTGTTTGTAGTCTACGGATAAGTCTCTAATTTATTATGTAATTTTTTCCCCTAAAAAAAGAATTGTACTTGCACGAATAAAACTTTTATTAAAATAATCTTTCATTTTGAAATTAATCAAAAGAGAATAAGCAAACTTGGTCTGTATTTATAAAGGTATTATTGGCGTGTGACAGGAGTGATGCCAATAGGCAGAATGGAGGGTTCCAGGTGGAGTCGGGAAAAGGGTAGCTACCCGCCTGGCCGGGTGTTGTGGCCAGGGGACCGACTGGTCCCCCTGGATAGAATTGGAAGTTGTATATATGCGTTGCGCGGTGAAACACTTCGATACCGCGTTTCAGGCTCTTTGTTCTGTCACGTGGCGCCATCTTGCAGCTATGTTGGAACTTCTGTTGCGACTTGCTTGCTCGTGAACCACTTTGAGTGAGCTTCTTGTTGTAGCTCCCAGAGGTCGCTACAGTACTCCCCCTCAAGACCGGAGGTCGATACTGTCAGCGAGCGAAGTGGGGCTGATGACGTCATGTAGCGTGTTGATGCAGTCAGGCGTGGCGAAGCAGTGCTGGTTCCAATGTCCACGGTGAGTCGGGACGTCTACGGTGAGTCGAGACGATGATGGAAGACCAGTGAAGCTGCCGTGCTGTGACTGCGGTGGGTGCTGATGACGTAGTAGTTGGCTGCATGCTGTAGTAGTTGATGCGTGGTTGAAGGCTGCGAAGTCCAAGGTAGGGGTCACCAATATTGGCGGGTGACAGGAGTGATGCCAATAGGCAGAATGGAGGGTTCCAGGTGGAGTCGGGAAAAGGGTAGCTACCCGCCTGGCCGGGTGTTGTGGCCAGGGGACCGACTGGTCCCCCTGGATAGAATTGGAAGTTGTATATATGCGTTGCGCGGTGAAACACTTCGATACCGCGTTTCAGGCTCTTTGTTCTGTCACGTGGCGCCATCTTGCAGCTATGTTGGAACTTCTGTTGCGACTTGCTTGCTCGTGAACCACTTTGAGTGAGCTTCTTGTTGTAGCTCCCAGAGGTCGCTACAGTATTATACTTTTGTATTCTGTATTTATTGCGTTTATTCAGGTTACCATTTATTTTCTATACATTACTTTCGCATTGCTCTGTTGTCTTTACTTTCTCCTCCACCCAAAGGTTGTTTGGAAGTCATGTTTTTTGCGATAAGGCCGCCTTTACTGTTAGCTATGAATTTTCCTGTTATTTTTGTGCAATATTACTTGCTCGCCAGCCAACTCGCTGTGTCGTGCCGGTTTAGAATAGCATCACTCCATTTTTATCCCTTAGTGTCGTAAATCTAGACTAGAGTCAAGAGCAAAACCATAATTATTAAAAAAAAAAAAAACATTTAAAATCATTACATGATTCCAAGGAATAGGAAGCAGCGTTCCTCAAGAAAGCAACATCTTGCACTGCGCTCGCTAATCCACCTGCCAAGCGTGGAGAGTATGACAATTCCCCTCCGATAAGAGACGGCCTATGTCCAGCAGTGGACTGTTGTGGCTGTTACTATTAATGTTAGGCAAACCTTGTGAATACAGAGGTTTTCGTTTGAGGTCTTTTTACACGACTGCCCAACCAAAAAAGGAGTGTATGTATGTTTTTAGAGTTCATGTATGTATGAATACTTACCTATGTGCGATTTATAAAGTACTACAACTCGTTAACCACTGAACAGATACGAATGGGAATTGTTTTGGAAGAATCCTTACATTATCCCAAGTGTCATAGGCTAGGATTTATCTCAAAAAGCAGTCGTGTTTTAAAAAAAAATATATATTTTGCTTGCTGTATTTTTTTTAACACCATATCCGAATATCCGTTGAACGGCCGTTAACGCTCTGCCTACCTCGTTAGGGATATAGGCGTGATTTATGTATGTATGTATGTATGTATTTTAGTACTGAAGACAATTTTTGGCATTATAACGATTTCTCTAATGTTTCTTTTTTAAATCTGATTTAAAAAGATTTTAGAATTATTTTATTGCAAAATTTATTAATTAGTAAATTAAAAGAATTTACTTACAAAATTAAAAGTCAAAAATCATCGTACTTAGCTAGCCTTTTTAATAAAGTAAACACAGCAGTAACTTTAAAACAGCTTTAGAATGGGCATAAATTAGGGTTAGCTGTAATGTTTTTAATATTAACTCGGTGAATGTATTATCCTGGTGAGTTGGGGTGAGAGAATCCGCGCGTCTCAGCGGGCGGTCGCGGCGCGTTTGTGTAATGTGTATTCATTTGTGTACGCGCCTAACTGCACGGTCATTACCGCTGCGGGTGTGAACGCGCCCTAATATTGGCTGTACAATAAATTACAGTGCGTGATCAAAATTAACTTTCTATCTTTTCAATCAGTAGGTGCCAACTTATTGCCGGACGGCCGATGTGGCGCAGTGGTAGTGTGACTTGCGACTGCCTGAGACGCAAAGGTTCCGGTTTCGAATCTCAGTGGGGCACTCACAAAAGTGTATATTTATCACTTTGTGACTTTGTTCCTAGTCTGGTTAGGACATAGCAGACTAAATCACCTGATTGTCCGAAAAGAAAGATGGTTCCGTGCTTCGAAGGGCACGTTAAGCCGTCGGTCCGGTTGCTGTCTATGGTTACTTAGACGGCGGTCGTTACACAACCATGTCAGAGGCCTACTACTAGTAGCAGTCGGTTGAAAAATTCTGATACCAGGTTTCATCGGGGCGTTGGATGACTCGGTGTCCCACACGAAAAGAATAATTTTCTGTTTACCAAACCAAAACCCATGTTACCTGATGTTTTTTGCTGTAGCAGCCAAAACTTTTCTGTTGATATGTTGTAAGTAGTCAATTTCGATTGGTAATGACTTTCGTCGTACCTTATACAAATAAATGTGATTATAGTGTCGAGTACCAAATTTTTAAAACACTTCCCGTGTTAGGTATACAATTTTTTGAAAACTTGCAAAATTTTCGAGTGCGGGCAGGATTTGAACCTGCGACTTTCGCATTACTAGTGGCGACGCCTCTTCCATCTGGGCTACCGCAGCTCATTTCTTGCCCGCCAATTTTGCAAGTGTATTTTAATGCCAGTAACGCTTGGCATGGCTCCATCTACCGGGTTAGTTTTGCAAGAAATGAGCTGCGGTAGCCCAGATGGAAGAGGCGTCGCCACTAGTAATGCGAAAGTCGCAGGTTCAAATCCTGCCCGCACTCGAAAATTTTGCAAGTTTGCAAAAAAGATTATAGTGTCATTATCATTGGTTACGAGTATAGTCAAGCTGAGGATGGGTTAGACAGTTTGGCACTTCTTGTGTATTTCCGGACGTAAGCTAGCTACTCCGCTCGTAACAGCACACATGTGTGCTTGAAGTACAATACAAATCTATTGTTGCAAAATTCGACCTGAGCGAAGTGGCTAGACAGTACAGTAGGTTGTATCACATTGTACTTTCTAGCTTACTTCTGTTACGTTACGTAGAATTATTTGTATTCCCAGTTAACATAACTAAAATTTAAACTTTTTCTCATAATAGAAGTGATTATCTACTGAAACATATTCATTTCAAGTAAAAATATTGCCAGGAATAAAAATAATTCAGTTCTTTTAGAGTACCCCTGGTACCTTATGTGCTACAACCGACTGTACATGCAAATTCTCTTTCTCTCTTTTCGTGCGAGACACCGAGTTGTCCAACGACCCGATGAACCCTGGTGCATATTTATTCTTACTTTTATGCACTTTTCCTCTTCTAAAATACATTCACTTTGATCTTGTTACCATTGACTCAACGAAGAAGAACATACATTTAACTTATACTTCGCTATGTGATAGTAAAAACTGCACCCTTATGCATCACAACAATTTTAACATCAATTTTCCAATATACAACACAAACTAAGTCCGGCGCGCACGCGGCGAGAATCACCGCGTCATCGGCACGCGCCGCCGCCCGGTCTGCACCTGCCCTTACAAACATGCAGCCTTAGGCGATGACACGCGGTAATTTATAGTTTACAGATTGTGCTTGGGAAAATTGATTTTCTAGTCGTTAGTCGTAATTTTATAGGTTAACCCTTGTATTGTATTGTACGGTGAAACCTGTTTAACTGAGATCTCATGATGCATACGATTTTTTCTCACTTATAGAGGTTTATCTCTTACCATGTTTCCCAGTTAGCGAGCTTTAAGATTAGAATAATCTCATTTATAGAGGCTCACGCTTACAGAGGTCAAAATAAACCAATGTATCATTTAAAGAGGTCAGTAATTACCATGAAAATTAACAAAATACCTGTGAGGTAGAGACGTGTATATTGAAAATCTCATTTATAGAGGTCAGCGATTATTATTAAACTGAAACTTCTCCTGCAAGACAAGGACGGATACATTACAGATAGAAAAATATTAATAATTGTCTCAATTATAGAGGCTATTAAGCTTTTTGTATCAGTATACACACACTCTCACACACACACACACACACACACACATATATATCACGCCTATAATCCATTGCAGTGTAGGCAGAGCATAAATAGCCGCATAAAACGGACATTTACGACAAACATTTGAGGGTCATCCGGAAAATTGTGTATCGCCATAGTGACAGTTTGTCAGCCCATCTTCTAAAACTGCAATACACACCCTCGAGTCCCTTAGTCGCCTCCTACGACTCCTACGGGTGATGCTATTCTAAGCCGGCATCACACGGCATTGTTTGTATCAGTTATGGAGATAAATATAGGAAAAATGGGAAGTAAATCTCGGATAATGAGGTTATTGATTATCAGTTATAGAGGTAATTCGATGCAAAAGTGCCGGAACCTGGTGGAGAGTATCAGTTATAGGGGTTTGATATTTATCACTGTGAATTTGTTCCCGGTCTGGTTAGGACATTGCAGGGTGAACCACCTGATTGTCCGAAAAGAAAGATGGTTCCGTGCTTCGGAAGGCACGTTAAGCCGTCGGTCCCGGTTGCTGTCTATGATTACTTAGACGGCGGTCGTTACACAACCACGTCAGAGGCCTACTACTAGTAGTCGGCGGTTGAAGAACTCTGACACCAGGGTTCATCGGGTCGTTGACGATTTGGTGTCCCACACGAAAAGAAAGAAAGAGAAGAAAGAGGGGTTTCTCAGTTATCCAGGTCCCAGTTAATCAGGTTTCACTGTATTTGTAAATTTAACAGTGAATAGAATGATAGTAAACACGAGTAAGAAACATTGGTCAAAAAATTAAAGAGAAGTAGGTAAGTATTGTTAGCAATGTTGAAAGCAATATAAATTGGAATATTTGGAATACGAAACTTAGTACCAAGTTAAGTTTGCAGTTCATTCAATTCAGCACGTACAAAATGCAGCTCTAAACTCAAGGAAATAGAGGTGTTCAGGTTGTGAAGCAATAACATCAAGGAAGTTGTGTTTAGGTAGACGGTTCTCAACATTTTCACAATTTTATTTATTTTTATTTTATTAGTTGTAAAGTTTATTATTAGTAAATTTTTGTTAGAGGCGACTAAGAGGGTATTGCAATTTTAGGAGATGGGCTGACGACCTGTCACGTGTGGCGATACACAATTTTCCGAATGACTCTCAAATTTTTGTCAGACGTGGCGTAAATGTCCATTTTATGCTGTTGTTTACGCTCTGCCTACCCCGTATGGGATTATGAGCGTGACATATGTGTTTGTATGTAAATTTTTGGTAGTTATGTAGCCTATGTAGGTAAGTATGTAAAAAGAATCTTCAAATTTTTCGTGAAATGATGTGATGGGACTATATAGATTCTACTCACTCGTACTGCGTTTTAAAGTTGTGCCGTGACACTATTTCGTGTGGGACACTGAGTCAACGAACGACCCGCTGAACTATTTTCATGTGACACGGAGGCGTCTGTCAAGTAGTTTGACACACGCGTCCGTTACGCACCGTAAATCCACCGTAGCCGTATGGGAATAAGATTGGAATTCGCAATTTCCTTTCGTCTGACAAACGCATGCGTTACATTGGGTTAAAAAAACGAAACCACGGACGACAAGTAAGTGAACCGCCATAGGATAGTGACACGACTTATCGGGGGTAATACACAGTATTTTATTATTATCTGTTCCAGCACACCGTAGCGAGCGATGAATAGAAACCTCAATAGCCGTCCGGCTAGGAGTTTTTAGGCCAATTGAGGTCCCTAGTGTGACGTGATGTATCTGTTATACGCAGTAGTATTATATAATCTATGTCGGGGGCGTCGAAGCACATTTTATGAACCTGTGACTAGGAAGCGGGTACCCACCCGCGTTTCCAATAAACATCATATGGCTACAATAAAATTAAATGCAGCTTTGTGAGGGCTGGTTCGTTTCGGACGATGCGATTGATTTGATTTTAGAGCATATTTGGATGTTTAAATTTATAATAGCCCCTAATAACTAACGGATGATACATACACATATCACGCCTATACTCCCTTGCGGGGTAGGCAGAGCGTAAACGGCCGCAAAAAACGATAATTTTTTATAGCAAATAGACGGCGATAATTTTCTACATTGTCGAGTTTTTGAGAAAAATGTTTATATAATTTATTTACGTTTTACTTCGAAAAAAATAAAGATTTTCTCAATTTGAAAGAAAGACGCCTGCCTGGACTATTTGGAAAATTCTTGCCTAAAACTTAATTTTCCAGATTTTGACACTTTTCGTGCATATTTTAGGCTAAATTGCATCTAACCCGGTCCCGAGTTACCGATATGTAATTGCGATTTAACATAGATACGGCTTCATGAGATTTTTTAACATTTTCGATATATAGGTACATACTATTATCATATGATGCTCTCAGTGGTGCAGATTAATCGTTAATATTAAAAAACAGCATTTATAAAACATCTCGATAAAACAATCAAAAGAGGATCAATAGAATTGATCCTCCCACCACCGAGAATCAAACCCGCGCCCAGCAGACGTTTGCCACGTGCACACCTGTCCTACACACGCGCACAAACGGCATTTTAAAGTACATTCCTTTTATTAGAATCACGTAGGGTTCACGTACCAATCCTACAACGATTTGTTCTAATGCAAAAACCAATTCATATTTTTAAATGCCAGTAGGGTTCACGTACCAATCCTACAACTGTTTGATGTAGTGCCAAAACCAATTCATATTTTTAAAGCCGAAACGAATTCATATTAGTTAGCCTGAATCTCAAAGTGACAGTTACGAGTCGTGTTAAAGTTTAACGGCACAGTGGAAACAAATTTTAGGCTGTTTTTTATTTTACCGGTTGGACTCCGAAAGAAAAGAAAAATCATAATCATGTCATTATATAGTTTTATTTGCATTACTCAAAAATGGTAAATGCTACAAATGCCTAAAAAGAAACAATTCGATCTTTCATACAAAATTCTTATTCAGCTGACTGATTTTGTATGGCAGGTAAAAAAAAATGTTTTCCTGCACTGGTCTTACAGTGAAAAATTTTCAGTACGTTGTCCTAAACAATGTGTCCAATATAATGCATTTCCGAAACAAGGTACTTATCACATTACTCATAAAAAATTCAATCAACATTGGTACGTCGTCAAGTTCTATGTTATATGCGAAATTGGTCCATGACTGGTGCCTGGTTTGGGACTGATACTTCCACCCTATTTTATAGCATACCTTTATTGCACACACCAGTTATGGGAGCCATTGTTTGTATAACAGTATTTAATATTGTAGTTCAAAGGTTTATTATTCTCTTTTCACCTGCGGAGAGAAAATAAGCAACCATCGATGTAACTACTTTAGGCAAGAAAAAACTTACATACATATATCACGCCTTTATCCCTTGCGGGGTAGGCAGAGCGTTAACGGCCGCAAAAAACGGACATTTACGCCACGTCTGACAAACATTTGAGGGTCATTCGGAAAATTGTGTATCGCCATAGTGACCGGTTGTCAAAAAACTTCTTACACTTTTTATCACGAATTTACAGGAAAAATCAAAATGCAAAGAAAACGCGCAGTGTATTATACGAGCATACAAAATGTCGTCATGTGTTTACCTAACTGCCTCCGTAGTTTGATATACTGAATTCGATGTCAGGATCTGGAAGTGTGAGATTGTTTCCAATTTCATTTCGTTGCGCAGATTGATGCCATTTTCCTAGTCTAATATCCGAATGTTTACTTACCACCTAATTATTAAGCGCGTAGGCCCAAAAAATCACAAGTAGTGACTGAAATCATAAGTATTGACTGGGTCGATGGAGTTGTGGATAGTACTGCCGAGCTGCCTGCTACGCCGAGGGTCGTGGGTTCGATCCCCACACACCACAAGTACTTATTTGTAAGTTACTTTTCAAAAATTTGTGTTGAGTCTGAGTGTTTCCTAAGATGAATACCAAATTTTAAAAACTTTTCGTGTTAGGATTTAAAAAAAAGAACACGCAAAACATGCGCGGACTAAACCCTGCCCGCGCTAGAAAATTTTGGATGTTTTCTTTGTATTGTATGTATTAATTCACAAAAAAAAAATGTAAGTAAGTAAGTAAGTATGTATTATAACAGCTATCTTGTTCCCATAGTACAAGCTTTCTTTAGCTTGGGGATAGATGGCGCTGTGTGAAATGTCCAAGTTATTTATTTATTTTAATAAATAATGTTCGATTAAATGACATTCCTCTCAATCTTGACTTGAAGTGCACTTACCGTGGAATTCGGACTACCGTCGTCGCCATGGCAACCAGCTATAACTTACTCCGTAGATCCTGTAGATTGATGCCCGCTAGATATTAATATAGGTGTATTGCAGACGATGAAATAGCTGGAAATAGCGTCTTCACGAGAAACACACGGGGTGAGATATGAAGCGGGCACGCCAGCGATATGGCTAATCTAAGCTCGCCTTTGTCATTACTTATATTGAAAAAAAAACAAACAAGAGAAATTAAAAAAATATTAGGAACTGCTGCTTAGTAATATGCCTATAGTGTACCCTCAATTTATGTGTTATTGTACTGTATTTCTTCCTGTTCCTATATTGTACAATTTAAGTAATAATCTGCAGGTAAAATACATACATACACATATTACGGTTGCGGGGTAGGCAGAGCGTAAACGGCCGCAAAAAACGGACATTTACGCCACGTCTGACAAATATTTGAGGGTCATTCGGAAAATTGTGTATCGCCATAGAAACAGGTTGTCAGCCCATCATCGCCCAAAACTGCAATACACATCCTCGAGTCCCTCAGTCGCCTCTTACGACTCCCAAGGGAAAGAAATGGGGTTATGCTATTCTATATCGACATCACACAGCCCAATCATCGAACAATATAAAATTGAAATATAATTATAAAAATTTATTATTAATTCACGGATGATCAAATAAACAAACAAAAAACTAATTAGTTTCCTAAAATGTTTTATTCTTTCAGAAAATAAATTGTATTTATGGACTGAATGTTTAATTCTCAAACAAAAAACCAAATTGGTGTCTAAAAATGGTTTATTCTTTCAGAAAATATATATTTTTTGTTTGAGAATTTAACATTCAGTCCATGCCTCTCCGTTACTAACTCTCTATCTACCCTATGCGTTTCCTGTTCCAACATCGTCCCGTGTGTTTTCCCTTTATTAATGGGACGAGGAATTAATTTGTCACCGTCACCGTTGCCATGGCAACCGGCCCAGTGTCAGACAGAGACGCAGAGACGACAGAGAATACAAACAGGCTTGGATTGATGTACATTTTTGCTTCTTCCTAAATTAAATTCGTTTGTATTAAACTTTTTTGCAACCAGTCGTTTTTATGGTGAATTAGTTTTCATAAAATTGAAAAAAGGTATACATATTAGTTTTTTTTACAAGTAACAGTCTGAACATAATTTTTTTTCTCTAAACGGAGATGGCCAATAAAACCATTCCCACGAATATGACATGACACTTAATAATATAACCTCCCACGCCTTTTGTTCGAAACTTAAAAGTTGTATGTTGGTGCTATCGGCGGTAACTGATCGGAATTTTCTCTATCTTCCGTCACAGTTAGGGATGCAGTCTAATTTATTTATTTTTTATTTTATTTTTTTTATTTATTTATTTATTTGCAATCATGTACAAGTACAAGGTGTTATAATATTATGCTAGATAGGTACACGAACCCTGTTAGGGTGTAGCAATTTACTTATAACTAGAGTTGAATTAATAGTTATTACATCATATTAAACACGTAAGCATGCGTAACTTAAAATCAATAATTAACAAATAATATACTAATAATAAAATCAAATAAAACAATAATCCTACGTCATATTAAGTATTACAATTCCATTACATTATTCATTTTAAATTATATTATTCAATTGATTGTCATTGACTTGATTGTTGTTAATACATAAATTAATTTATTTTGTTAGTTTTTATTTTGCAATAGAATATGATTTGACATCTTTATCTTCTAAGTACTCATTAATTGTATAGTAACTCTTATGCAGTAGCATCTTTTTCATCTCTCTATTAAAAGCAGTTTCCGTCTCAACTTCTTGAATATTACTGGGTATCTTATTATATATTTGAATAGACCTATAATATGGACTAGTTTTGTATAGTTGTGATTTAGGTGGTGGAAGTTCTATTATATGTTTTCGGCGAGCACTCTTTGTGAATTTGTATAGGTGCAAGTGCTTTCTTACAAAATTTGCCGTTTCCAGGATGTAAATGCACGGGAAAGTCAGTATTTTAAACTTGTTGAATATGGATCTGCAGCTCTCCATTTGCCGAATATTGTAAATAATACGTATGCATTTTTTCTGCAGGATAAAAAGATCTTTTGCTTCCGTGCTATGGCCCCACAAAATTACCCCGTATCGTAACCAAGCGAAGGCGTAACCATAATAAGCTGATAGGGCACACTCTATATTTGTATTCGTTTTTAAAACACTTAAGGCGTATATAAATTGCGATAATTTTGTTTTTAATTTATCCGTATGGTTCTTCCAATTAACGTGGGTATCAATGTTAATACCTAACAACATGCAGGAGTCCACTTCTTCTATATTTAAGCTTGTTGATATTGCGTCTAGGTTAATAGGTAGTCTCTGATGGGGCCTGAACTGTATTATTTTAGTTTTATTGTTGTTAATTTGAAGATTGTGATCTTGTAGCCAGGTTTTAATTTCGTTGAACGCAGAAGTTATATGAGTCATATTATTTTCGTTTTTATGGCATTGAAAAAGAAGGGATATATCATCGGCAAAGAGTGTACAGTGTGAGTTCACCACTTTAGGCAGGTCGTTGATGTAAGCGAGAAATAAGGTACATCCAAGCACGCTTCCTTGCGGAATGGAGCAGTTCACTGTCACCATGTTGGACTGTACTGACTGAATTTCATTTGACACGTTATTGAGAAAATCAATTTGGACACATTGTTTCCGACCAACGAGGTATGATTTCAGCCAGTTGTATGCATTACCTCTAATACCTAGATAGTAAATTTTGTCGAGTAGAATATGGTGTAAGACTCTATCGTACGCTTTAGACATATCCAGTAGTATACCCACTGCATACGCTTTATCTCTTAAATGGTTCATTACCTCTTGCATATAGGTGTAGACAGCGAGGGTTGTGGAATGGTTTTTCCTAAAACCATATTGGTTTTTGTCTAACAGGTCGTATTTCTCTAAAAAGTTATTGATTCGATTCGTCATTGTCTTTTCAAATACTTTGGATATCGCTGGTAGTATAGCAATTGGCCTGTATTGGCTTGCATTATTTGCAGCACCGCCTTTTTTGAGAATGGGTTTAATTTTTGCAATTTTCAACGCGTCAGGGAAAGTACCAGTTTCAAATGACTGGTTGATTAAAAAAGTCAATATAGGTGTTAATTCAATCGCACATATTTTAATCAGCATGGGTGGGATATCGTCGACGCCACAGCAATATTTGTTGGGAAGGTTTTTTATAATTTTGTACACTTCGCGCTCAGTAACAGGTCGTAGGTACAAGGAGTTAATTGCAGGCGTGCGGGCCGGTCGGCCGCGCGGCGGCTGCCGAACTCCACTACCTCCGCTTCCGTGCGACGATGCCGTCACCGTAGTCGCTGCTGCCTGCGATGGTGATTCACCCACTGACAAAAAGTAGTCATTAAGGTAGTTAGCTACTGCGCTTGGGCATTCAATGCATTTGTTGTTATTTTTTAGTTTTATGTTCTTTAAGCAGTTATTTGTACATCTGTTGTTAGTTTGGTTTATGATTGTCCACATTGTTTTTGTCTTATTTTTAGAGTTCGACATAGTTTTTATGTAATTTAATTTAGATGACTGTTTTATACTTTGCCGTAATGTTTTCCTGTATAGCCTAAAGTGATTTTTTAAAATTTTACTCTTTGATTGATTTGTTAAAATACGTAGAAGTCTTTTATGTTTGCAAGAAGTTTTAAGGCCTTTTGTAAGCCACGTTTGTTTTTGTTTGGAGCGGAGTTTAACTTTTGTTTTAGGGATTAAATTATTTAACAGAATATTTAATTGCTTATCAAAAAGATTGTAATTAAAATTAATGTCATTTGATTCGAATATTATAGTCTGCCAGTTTATATTTGATAGAGATTCTTTAAAATTATTTGTGTTTTGCTTATTGAAGTTTCGTATTGTTTTGTAATGAGCTTTATTAATTTTCAATGACTTTTTGGCAGTTTTGATATTTAAAATTATTCCTTTATGATCCGATAGTCCGTAGTCTACCACTATGGCTGTTACATCCTTACTATTAGTAAATACAAGATCTATGCACGTCGACGTCAAAGTGGTTTCTCTAGTAAAAAGTTTAATTATCTGGTGTAAATTGTATTCTAGCATAATGTTTTTTAATCTTAAGCTTTCTGGCGACTTTTTTTTCATATTTATATTGAAATCTCCGGCTATTATAATTTTTTTATCAGTTTTAAGGTAGGGTTTAAGTACCGTAAGTAACTTCACAAGGAAACCGAAAAAGCTTTCGATAAATCTATCCGCTCGATATATAGAAATTAATATTAGATCGGGTTTCAATTCTATTGCACAACATTCTATTATAAATTCTATGGTAAGTTTATCTATATCTTTCCGTTCCTCAAAATCAATTCCGTTTTTTAACACAATCGCTACACCGCCATGTATATGTTCCTGCCGACAGAACGTAGATGCAAAAGTGTAGTCATCGATATGTACGCTGTCTTTTTGATGAGGCAGTATCCATGTTTCCGATAAGCATAGTCCATTAATATTATGTTCTTCTAATAAACTCTCCAGTATGTGTAATTTGTTTGATATGCCTTGGATGTTTTGAATGAGGAGTTTCATTTCGCTGTTAGAGTCTGGAGTTACGAAAGTTATGATGATTGGTCTGGGAAAAATGAATCGTATTTTGCGAAGTGTTAAATAGACTATTTTCGGATGGTCCAGCTGAGGTGCGTGTCTTTTCTTTCAAAGAGTCATGTGTTTGATTAGGAGGCTTGTGCGATGAATCTGGGGCAATATATTCTTTGCCATCAATAAATAGCTTGTTGCCTCGGATGATCGCGTGTTTTCCCTGTCTTCTCTCTTCTCGTAGTACATGAACAAGCTTTTTTCTCTCTTGAAGAGATATTTCGTCTAGACATTCAGCTATAGCGATTCCGGTGTTTCTGAAGTATCTACTTCTTTCTAGTACATATTTGGTCATCCTTTTGCTGAGTAGTTCAATAATAACCGGTCTTCGATGTCCTCTCTTTCCCATTCTATTTGTATTTTCTATGTATCCCTGTAAATTTACATTTAATATCTCTCGGAAAGCATAGATTATTCTATCGTGAAGTTCGTCATCCGTTTCATCTTGATATTCGTCTAGCCCATATAGTACCAATTTTTTTGACCTTTCAACATCGATTGTCGATAAGTTGGGTATAGTTGTTGTAGATTGGTTGCGAATTTCGAGTATTTGTTTGTTCAATATTTGTCTTTCTTCTTCTAGACTTTTTATTTTTAAATTCAATTTAGTGATATCTGCTTTAATATACTTTTGCTCTTCAGTAAGAAACGTAATACTGCTTGTCATTTCGCTTTTTAACTTAGTTATAGCATTTTCTATATTGTGCTCGATAGAGGACCTTAATGTATCAATTTTTTTGTATATACTTCTACTGCATAAATCAAGCTTGTTATCTAGCAGCTGGCTGATTTGTTCGATGGTTATGGGATTATTAACCGTGTTTTCCTTAGGTGGAGTGTCCCCAGGAAAAGACATTAGGGATTCATCCAATGTCGATGTCTTTGTCTGGCTTCTAAATGTAATGTTGGATTGATGTTCACCGTTCCCTTGTGCACAAGCTTTGTTATGTTCGGTCAATTCTGGGTGTCTGTATGTTTGGCGGATAGGACTTTCGTTGTTATTATCCCTAGGTAATTTCGACTTGCATTTAAGACAAGTCCAATTTAACTTATGCTCGGTAGTCATAGTATTATAAAACCTTTGCTCGGATACATTGGCACATATCAGGTCATAATGATCCTTACACTCTTTATTTGAGCATGTTAGAAATCGTCTATCAAGTATTTCTTCTTTACATCCTGCGCATACTTTGGATTCATTGTTCACCATAGTAGAAGCCATCTTCCTAATTTGCAAAATGTTAACCAGAATAATATGAAATGATCAAAAAGAAAAAAGATAAATTTTCATGTGGCTGGAATTGATCCGTATCTCTCTGCGTGAGATGCCGCTGTACTCGCCCCTACGCCAGATCGTTCGTAGCTGCAGAGCCGAAATAGAGCTATCCTTAGTAATTCGTAGCAATCGTCGCGTTGTAGATGTTGTTAGCGCTAGATGGTATGGTGGGGCGCGGAGTTCACTGACCTGTATCAGTCGGGCGTCTTCGAGAGTCTTCGCTTGATTCCGGCAAGTGTACGTTTGTAGCTTCTTTGTTATTTTGATTTTGATTTAGCCGTTAAAATATTACTCTTTATGATATTTATGGTTGTAGCTTTAAAATGAAATATTTGATTTTGAAACCGTTTTCGTCACTTTATGGGGATTTTCACGGGTTTTCTTCTGATATCACTTTCGTACTTGTAAATTAAGATTTTTCAATATTTCGAGTCAGATTTTCGCGGAACAAAGAAACACACGTCTGCTCTGGTTTGCAACTTATCGTCGTCCATGAGGGTAGAATAAGAATAAAGCTACCGATAAAATATTTTTATTTAAAAATTATTTCATTGATTTTTTACCGACTACCCACCTTACCAGCCAGTACCATGTCAGCACAAAACTTCTTTTAAAAATTCAAATTTCGAAGTAGCGGAAGCGCGCCGGCGCACGGTAGCTGATGCCGCAATTAACGGGGTGATGTGAAAACGTTGTGTGGACGCAATGCCGCGTACAGGGTGTGGAAAATTTCAGAGACAGTTGAGTCACGGTCGTGACTCTATATTTTAGTGCTTGATTTATTTAAGTACTTAAGGCCGCATCAGTCCCAACAAGTAAGACTATTTCTTTTTCGCTGCGTTAGAGAAAAACAGACAATAACAGCTCAGATACAGAAAACCTAAAAAAAAATTAATTATTAAAATATATCAACAAATATTTCAAAAAGTAAACCCATACATTCATAACCCTTTTAATGAGAATCAAGATGACATGCATTGTTTGAAATGATGGTAACAATTCAATCGTTCAGGTTTTTAGTCTAAAAACGTACTAAAAACGCAAAATCAGAGCTTACCTTAACGATTTTTTTTCTATACAGGCAATATCAATAAATCGTGTTTTGAGCTCATAGTTTTTACACGACTGCCCAACCAAAACAGGAGTGTAATGTTTGTAGAGCTCATGTATGTCCTAAAGGAGTGTAATGTTTGTAGAGTTCATGTATATCCTTTATATGTATATGTGCGATTCTTTAAAGGACTGAAACTCGTTAACCACTGAACAAATTCGAATTGGAATTGTATCGGAAGAATCCTTGCATTATCCCGAGTGTCATAGGCTAGATTTTATCTCAGAAATCAATCATATTTTTAATTTTTTAAATTGATTAACTTGTTTAGCATATATCTTGAAGTATTACCAAGAAATATACCTAGGACATATTGATAAGTCTAACATGAAATATTCGATGGTAGAAGAAAATTATGTTTCAATTCAGAATAAATAAATAAATTTCCTGAACAATTCACACAGCGCCATCAAGCCCCAAACTAAGCAAGGCTTGTACAGTCAAGACTTTGACGCGCTATACAGTTTTAAATTTGGCTCGCCTTATTGCAAGGTGCATAAGATTTAAATTTGCATTTGAGTGACTAGCCTGTCAAGATCTTGACTGTACTATGGTAACTAGATAGATGATATTAGTACTTATAATATACTTCTTTTTTTTGTAAATACATACCTACATATTATACATAGAAACACCGAGACTAATCACAAATATTTGAAAATGACTTAACAAATGTTTGTGTCTTGTGGGATTCGATCCCACGACCTTCGGCGTAGTAGGCAATAGTACTATCCGCTACGCCATCGGCCCAGTCAAATGATGCATCAATCTCATCATCATATTCAATAATGATTCAATGATATTTCGGCCCAGTTGCAAGGGCTATGATCACGAAGCAACTCGTTTATTCAACTGGGCCGAAATATCGGACAATTTATCAAATAGGTACAAGTATCGCGGTAAGAACCGAATCATTATGGTGACCGCGAATGTGAAATGAAACAGTTCAAAATGTTCAAGTCGGTCCGTATTTTATGTCCATCCTGTATACGATGCAAATGAACAACGCACGATGCGTAGCTGTTCACACGTACACTCCGAAGCACGTGAGGGGGAGGTTACAGGTAAAGAGGGAGGGGGGATCACGATATGTGAGCCGCTGTTGTAGGTAGGTATATGATGTGAGAGATTGTGTAGAGATAGGTATTGATATAATAAAAACCTTGTTCTTAGTATCCGTGTGATACCGACTTAGATTAAGAATAAGAATAACTTATTTAAAAGCTTATTCGGTTAGTTAGTTAGTAATTAGTTCGGTTGAATGTACCGCTTCCTCGTACCAACTATCGACTGAACTCATTCCTATAGCGCGCATCCGCAGCTTTTAATGAACCTCCAACTGATATTGACCTGGAGGCCAATCGCGCTATTTGTCAAAGGTTTTACCATTTCAACGTAACGTTAGCGGTTCGGAAATGGTTTGGCAATGGTAAATGTCAAAAATGCTATCGCGGTATTTTTTCTGAACGTATGAATCGTTAACGTTGCCAATGTAAAAACCAAACTTGAAACGTTAAGAGCTTGCAATGAGTATTGCAAAATACTAGGTGTTACTTTCATAATCGATGATCGATTATGCATGTAAAACGGCTGTATAGCAATAATTACCTCACGCTCTACGCCTTTTCTTAGATTTAATAATATTAACTGTACAAGTGATCTGTGGTTTCCCATATTTTGTTGATTTCTATGTTATATTTAGCTATCACTAAAAAAACAAGTGTATTATATAGCCATCTACTTTTATTTAAAGATCCATGGGATTTCTAAACCCCATCCATAATGTCGCGTAATGTGCAGTACTATTTTCAAATGTGAAGTATGAAAATATGATGAAATACCTAGGAAAATAAGAAAATGGATTGCCGCCGTGTATTTATTGGCTTTTCAGTAAGTACATAATATAATACGTAAATAAACAACGTATGATTCAATGGTTTTATGATTCAATTTAGCTGTCGGGTGATTTCAGCCTCAAAGTTGTCTTTTCCCAACCGCAAGGTCTTGTTAAAGTTTGTCTCAATGATGTACTATTTTTCAGGTTTGGAACAACGTAAGACAGGGTGAGGTCTAAATTAACTAGCTTCATCCAGTCTCAACATGGCACCAGAGGTGGACCTCCAGTAAATGTCACCCTCGGCAATGGAATAGAGGGTGGCAAATATAATAGGACTAGATGTTAGGCTTTGCCAAGTGTTGTCAAAGATCCATTCCTACAGGTACTTACATATCCATTTGAATTTAAAATTACATAATTTATTTATTTTTGTCACGTGATGACTGCTTAGAATAGCATCACTTCATTTCTTTCCCATGGATGTAGTTTGTCAGAGGCGACTACCACTTTAGGCCATAGACTGAGAACCTATCACTATATAGATTTTTCTTAAACAGCCCACACATATTTATCAGACATGGCCATAGCGCCATAGCAACTGTATTTTTGCAGCTGTTTTCTTTTTGCCTACCCGGCATGTATTAATATGTAAAAATATTATTTATAATAAGATTGCTGTTTTATTTAAGTTTTTTATCCAAACTGCGATACCCTAGCAAGGTGCATGTTTGTGTCCAATTAAATTTTAAGATCTTGTTGATGTAAGCAGAAATAAAGAATTGAGATAAAGGTGTCATATGTGTATGTATGTAGTCTTGGGGGAAGATAGAAATACTATATAGATATCAATAATAAAAAAGTTGTTACTTTTTACAGCAGGAAAACATACCATTTGCATGGGACACAGGGTATCTATTTACACTATTATTATATTGTTACAGCTACCATCGTCTGATGCAGGTGATCCCCAACAAATTAAACAGCCACAAGAGTCACAACATGGATGTAACCTAGCTAAAGAAAAATAAAATAAACAAAGTATATTATAATATATATTTCTTTTATTTACAAATTTATTCCACTATCGCTTGCTCCCCCTC
Source organism: Tuta absoluta (assembly GCA_027580185.1). NCBI lineage: Eukaryota > Metazoa > Arthropoda > Insecta > Lepidoptera > Gelechiidae > Tuta > Tuta absoluta. Next base: position 11,288,847 of record JAQAHW010000019.1, read on the forward strand.
AGCTGGGCTAAAAATATTTCTCTGTCTCGCCACTCACTGTCCACTTCACTCACTATGTGTGAATAAGGTTTTTGGTAAGTAGAAAGCGAGTGCACTAACTCACCCCCTATTGCCTACTGTACTTGCTACATGTGATCAAGTCTTTTGGTGAGTAGAAGGCAAGTGCACTGACTCATCCTCTATCTATTGTCCAATGTACTCGCTACATGTGGTCAAGGCAATCATACAAACAAACACAGCCAAGAGCACTGACTTGCCACTCTCTGTCCACCGCACTCGCTATGTGTGATCAAGGCTTTTGGTGAGTAGGAGGCGACCACACTGACTTTTCCTCTATTGTCAAATGTACTTGCTACATGTGGTCAAGGCAATCATACAAACAAACACAGCTAAGAGCACTGACTTGCCACTCTCTGTCCACCGCACTCGCTATGTGTGATCAAGGCTTTTGGTGAGTAGGAGGCGACCGCACTGACTTTTCCTCTATTGTCCAATGTACTTGCTACATGTGGTCAAGGCAATCATACAAACAAACACAGCCAAGAGCACTGACTTGCCACTCTCTGTCCACCGCACTCGCTATGTGTGATCAAGGCTTTTGGTGAGTAGGAGGCGACCGCACTGAGTTTTCCTCTATTGTCCAATGTACTTGCTACATGTGGTCAAGGCAATCATACAAACAAACACAGCCAAGAGCACTGACTTGCCACTCTCTGTCCACTGCACTTGCTATGTGTGATCAAGTCTTTTGGTGAGTAGAAGGCGAGCGCACTGACTTTTCCTCTATTGTCCAATGTACTCGCTACAAACAAACTCATGTCAGAGTGCACTGACTCTGCATTCACTGTCCACTACACTCGCTGCATGTGATCAAGGCATTTGTGGTATTATTCCTGCGGCTCTAAGCTCTTTCCTCAGCCACATCCTTCTCATGGGCCCTATCGAGGGTGTGGAGATAGAGCTCAAGCATTTTTTTTGTTTAAAAACGTATTTAAAACGACCAACGTCTCAGCAAAAGTTGCTCTCGACGAACTACAACAAAAACGTTCATTTGACAGCGTCTGAGACTTTCCCAACGTAACGTTAGTGGTTTCAAACGCTGTCAAAAAATTACCGCGATACCACATGCGTACTAAAAGATCGAACGTTCGCCGCTCCAGCGTAACTTCCAAACAAAAGTCGAAACGTTTCCGTTCAAGCGGTTACCGCGATACGAAAAGTGCGTAACGTAGCGTTTTTGGTTTGGTTTTGTTTTGGTATTTACGTTATAAATTACCGCGATTGGCCCCCCTGGAGGCCAATCGCGGTATTTGTCAAAGGTTTTACCATTTCAACGTAACGTTAGCGGTTCGGAAATGGTTTGGCAATGGTTAATGTCAAAAACGCTATCGCGGTATTTTTTCTGAACGTATTAATCGTTAACGTTGCCAATGTAAAACCAAACTTGAAACGTTAAGAGATTGCAATGAGTATTCCAAAATACTAGGTGTTACTTTCATAATCGATGATCGATTATGAGTGTAAAACGGCTGTATAGCAATAATGACCTCAGGCTCTAGGCCTTTTCTTAGATTTAAGAATATTAACTGTACAAGTGATCTGTGGTTTTCCATGTTTTGTTGATTTCTATGTTTTATTTAGCTATCACTAAAAAAAACAAGTGTATTAGATAGCCATCTACTTTTATTTAAAGATCCATGGGATTTCTAAACTCCATAATGTCGCGTAATGTACAGTACTATTTTTAAATGTGAAGTATGAAAATAAGATGAAATACATAAGAAAGTAAGAAATTGGATTGCCGCCGTGTATTTATTGGCCTTTCAGTAAGTACATAACATATTACTTAAATAAAGAACGTATGATTCAATGGTTTTATGATTCAATTTAGCTGTCAGCCTCAAAGTTGTCTCTTCCCAACCGCAATGTCTTGTTAAATTTGTCTCAATGATGTACTATTTTTCAGGTTTGGAACAACGTAAGACAGGATGAGGTCTAAATTATCTAGCTTCATCCAGTCTCAACATGGCACCAGACGTGGAACTCCAGTAAATGTCACCCTTTTCAATGGAATTGAGTGTGGCAAATATAATAGGACAAGATGTCAAGGCCAAGTGTTGTTGAAGATCCATTCCTACAGGTACATATACATTTGAATTTAAAATTAGGTACTTAATTTATTTAATTTTGTCATGTGATGACTGCTTAGAATAGCATCAATTCATTTCTTTCCCATGTATGTAGTTTGTTAGAGGTGACTAAGGGAGTTGAAGGTGTTAAATGTATTTACCACGTTAGGCCACAGACTGAGAACCTATCACTATATAGATTTTTCTTATACAGCCCACACTTATTTATCAGACATGGCCATAGCGCCATAGCAACTGTATTTTTGCAGCTGTTTTCTTTCTGCCTACCCGGCAGGTAATATATGTAAAATATAATTTTTAATTTAAAATTTGCTAGTTTATTTAAGTTTTTTATCTAAACTGCAATACCCTAGCATGGTGCATGTTAGTGTCCAATTAAATTTTAAGATCTTCTTGATGTAAGCAGAAATAAAGAATTGAGATAAAGGGTAATAACTGTATGTATGTAGTCTCGGGGAAGATAGAAATAATATATAGATATCAATAATAATAAAAGTTGCTTCTTTTTACAGCAGGAAAACATCCCATTTGCATGGGACATGGGGTAGCTATTTACACTATTATTATATTGTTACAGCTACCATCGTCTGATGCAGGGGATCCCCAACGAATTAAACAGCCACAACATGGATGTAAACTAGCTAAAGAAAAATAAAATAAACAAAGTATATTAAAATATATATTTCTTTTATTTACAAATTTATTCCACCATCGCTCGCTCCCTCAGCTAGGCTAAAAATATTTCTCTGTCTCGCCACTCACTGTCCACTTCACTCGCTGTGTGTGATCAAGGCTTTTGGTGAGTAGGAGGCGATCGCACTGACTTTTCCTCTATTGTCCAATGTACTTGCTACATGTGGTCAAGGCAATCATACAAACAAACACAGCCAAGAGCACTGACTTGCCACTCTCTGTCCACTTCACTCGCTATGTGTGATCAAGGCTTTTGGTGAGTAGGAGGCGAGCGCACTGACTTTTCCTCTATTGTCCAATGTACTTGCTACATGTGGTCAAGGCAATCATTCAAACAAACACAGCCAAGAGCACTGACTTGCCACTCTCTGTCCACTGCACTCGCTATGTGTGATCAAGGCTTTTGGTGAGTAGGAGGCGAGCGCACTGACTTTTCCTCTATTGTCCAATGTACTCGCTACATGTGGTCAAGGCAATCATACAAACAAACACAGCCAAGAGCACTGACTTGCCACTCTGTCCACTGCACTCACTATGTGTGATCAAGGCTTTTAGTGAGTAGGAGGCGAGCGCACTGACTTTTCCTCTATTGTCCAATGTACTTGCTACATGTGGTCAAGGCAATCATACAAACAAACACAGCCAAGAGCACTGACTTGCCACTCTCTGTCCACTGCACTCGCTATGTGTGATCAAGGCTTTTGGTGAGTAGGAGGCGAGCGCACTGACTTTTCCTCTATTGTCCAATGTACTCGCTACATGTGGTCAAGGCAATCATACGTAAACAAACACAGCCAAGAGCACTGACTTGCCACTCTGTCCACTACACTCGCTGCGTGTGATTAAGGCACTTGTGGTATTCTTCCTGCGGCTCTAGGCTCTTTATTCAGCCACGTCCACCTCATGGGCCCTATCGAGGGTGTGGAGATAGAGCTCAAGCATTTTTTTTTATCAAAAACGTAAGTATTTAAAACGCCAACGTCTCAGCAAAAGTTGCTCTCGACGAACTACAACAAAAACGTTCATTTGACAGCGTCTGAGACCTTCCCAACGTAACGTTAGTGGTTTAAAACGCTGTCAAAAAATTAGCGCGATACCAAACGCGTACTAAAAGATCGAACGTTCGCCGCTCCAGCGTAACTTCCACAAACAAAAGTCGAAACGTTTCCGTTCATGCGGTTACCGCGATACGAAAAGTGCGTAACGTAGCGTTTTTGGTTTGGTTTTGTTTTGGTATTTACGTTATAAATTACCGCGATTGGCCCCCTGGAGGCCAATCGCGCTATTTGTCAAAGGTTTTACCATTTCAACGTAACGTTAGCGGTTCGGAAATGGTTTGGCAATGGTAAATGTCAAAAATGCTATCGCGGTATTTTTTCTGAACGTATTAATCGTTAACGTTGCCAATGTAAAAACCAAACTTGAAACGTTAAGAGCTTGCAATGAGTATTGCAAAATACTAGGTGTTACTTTCATAATCGATGATCGATTATGCATGTAAAACGGCTGTATAGCAATAATTACCTCACGCTCTACGCCTTTTCTTAGATTTAAGAATATTAACTGTACAAGTGATCTGTGGTTTCCCATATTTTGTTGATTTCTATGTTATATTTAGCTATCACTAAAAAAACAAGTGTATTATATAGCCATCTACTTTTATTTAAAGATCCATGGGATTTCTAAACCCCATCCATAATGTCGCGTAATGTGCAGTACTATTTTCAAATGTGAAGTATGAAAATATGATGAAATACCTAGGAAAATAAGAAAATGGATTGCCGCCGTGTATTTATTGGCTTTTCAGTAAGTACATAATATAATACGTAAATAAACAACGTATGATTCAATGGTTTTATGATTCAATTTAGCTGTCGGGTGATTTCAGCCTCAAAGTTGTCTTTTCCCAACCGCAAGGTCTTGTTAAATTTGTTTGTCTCAATGATGTACTATTTTTCAGGTTTGGAACAACGTAAGACAGGGTGAGGTCTAAATTAACTAGCTTCATCCAGTCTCAACATGGCACCAGGGTCAGCAATGGAATAGAGGGTGGCAAATATAATAGGACTAGATGTTATATTAGGCTTTGCCAAGTGTTGTCAAAGATCCATTCCTACAGGTACTTACATATCCATTTGAATTTAAAATTACATAATTTATTTATTTTTGTCATGTGATGACTGCTTAGAATAGCATCGCTTCATTTCTTTCCCATGGATGTAGTTTGTCAGAGGCGACTAAGGGAGTTGAGGGTTTCATGTGTATTACCACTTTAGGCCATAGACTGAGAACCTATCACTATATAGATTTTACAGCCCACACATATTTATCAGACATGGCCATAGCAACTGTATTATTGCAGCTGTTTTCTTTTTGCCTACCCGGCATGTATTAATATGTAAAAATATTATTTATAATAAGATTGCTGTTTTATTTAAGTTTTTTATCCAAACTGCGATACCCTAGCAAGGTGCATCTTTGTGTCCAATTAAATTTTAAGATCTTGTTGATGTAAGCAGAAATAAAGGATTGAGATAAAGGTGTCATATGTGTATGTATGTAGTCTTGGGGGAAGATAAGAAATACTATATAGATATCAATAATAAAAAAGTTGTTACTTTTAACAGCAGGAAAACATCCCATTTGCATGGGACACAGGGTATCTATTTACACTATTATTATATTGTTACAGCTACCATCGTCTGATGCAGGGGATCCCCAACAAATTAAACAGCCACAAGAGTCACAACATGGATGTAACCTAGCTAAAGAAAAATAAAATAAACAAAGTATATTATTATATATATTTCTTTTATTTACAAATTTATTCCACTATCGCTTGCCCCTCAGCTGGGCTAAAAATATTTCTCTGTCTCGCCACTCACTGTCCACTTCACTCACTATGTGTGAATAAGGCTTTTGGTAAGTAGAAAGCGAGTGCACTAACTCACCCCCTATTGCCTACTGTACTTGCTACATGTGACCAAGTCTTTTGGTGAGTAGAAGGCAAGTGCACTGACTCATCCTCTATCTATTGTCCAATGTACTCGCTACATGTGGTCAAGGCAATCATACAAACAAACACAGCCAAGAGCACTGACTTGCCACTCTCTGTCCACCACACTCGCTATGTGTGATCAAGGTTTTTGGTGAGTAGGAGGCTAGCGCACTGACTTTTCCTCTTTTGTCCAATGTACTTGCTACATGTGGTCAAGGCAATCATACAAACAAACACAGCCAAGAGCACTGACTTGTCACTCTGTCCACCACACTCGCTATGTGTGATCAAGGTTTTTGGTGAGTAGGAGGCTAGCGCACTGACTTTTCCTCTTTTGTCCAATGTACTTGCTACATGTGGTCAAGGCAATCATACAAACAAACACAGCCAAGATCACTGACTTGTCACTCTGTCCACCACACTCGCTATGTGTGATCAAGGCTTTTGGTGAGTAGGAGGCGACCGCACTGACTTTTCCTCTATTGTCCAATGTACTTGCTACATGTGGTCAAGGCAATCATACAAACAAACACAGCCAAGAGCACTGACTTGCCACTCTGTCCACTGCACTTGCTATGTGTGATCAAGTCTTTTGGTGAGTAGAAGGCGAGCGCACTGACTTTTCCTCTATTGTCCAATGTAGGTACTCGCTACAAACAAACTCATGTCAGAGTGCACTGACTCTGCATTCACTGTCCACTACACTCGCTGCATGTGATCAAGGCATTTGTGGTATTCTTCCTGCGGCTCTAAGCTCTTTCCTCAGCCACATCCTTCTCATGGGCCCTATCGAGGGTGTGGAGATAGAGCTCAAGCATTTTTTTTGTTTAAAAACGTATTTAAAACGACCAACGTCTCAGCAAAAGTTGCTCTCGACTAGTGATGTGCCGTTGCCGGCAACTTTGGCAACATTGGGAACTTTGCCGTCAATTTTGCCGGCAATATTGCCTCGACCGGAAATTTTAGGGAACATTACCGAAATATGCTTTAAAACATTAGGTTAGTACTACTTTATGAAACCTCATGGTGTGTTCTATCATTTGTACTAGATTATAATGATCAAATCCTTTCGCATGACCAATATTGCCAAAGTTGCCGGCAATATAGCCAAATTTGACGGCAATGTTTCCGGAAATTTTGGCAACTTTGCTTTTAAGGTGGGTTAAGAAAAACATCTAAGAGCTAGAATCATTTAACTTAAATAACCTTTTAAGGTACATTTTAATTAGGAACTATTAAATCAGTCTTAATATCGAACATTGATTGACTGTGTCCATAAAACTTCTTAGTAAAATAGTTTTTTACAATCATATTACATACACATACATACACATATCACGCCTATAATCCGTTGCGGGGTAGGCAGAGCGCAAACGGCCGCAAAAACGATCTATCAACGCCACATTTGACAAATATTTGAGGGTCATGCGGAAATTGTGCATCGCCATAGCGACAGGTTGTCAACCCATCGCCTAAAATTGCAATATTCTCCCTCGAGTCCCTTAGTCGCCTCTTACGACTCCCAAGGGAAAGAAATGGGGTGATGCTATTCTAAGCCAGCATCACACATCTCGCTTGCATTTTTCATTCGTACGCTATTGTTAGAGAACACAGAAGTACCATAAACAAGCTTTTAATTTTTTTTTACTGAAAACATGTGCGTGCATATTTTTGATACGTTAGTATAAGCCTATAATTATAACTTATAAGCCTTTTATAGTTTAATTCTTAAAATATAGCGCTGGCAATATTGCCAAAGTTGCCGGCAACATTGGAAGTTTACCGGCAATATTGCCTGAGCAAAGTTGCCAGCAACGGCAATATTGCCGCAGGCACATCACTACTCTCGACGAACTACAACAAAAACGTTCATTTGACAGCGTCTGAGACCTTCCCAACGTAACGTTAGTGGTTTCAAACGCTGTCAAAAAATTACCGCGATACCACAAGCGTAATAAAAGATCGAACGTTCGCCGCTCCAGCGTAACTTCCAAACAAAAGTCGAAACGTTTCCGTTCAAGCGGTTACCGCGATACGAAAAGTGCGTAACGTAGCGTTTTTGGTTTGGTTTTGTTTTGGTATTTACGTTATAAATTACCGCGATTGGCCCCCTGTTCTGTACCAGCACGAACTCGTTCAAAAATATATTTGCAAACTTCTTCCTTGGACTGTTCATTTCTTTATTTTATCTCTAAATGCAAAATTTGTGATTTGCTGTATGTAATTTCTTAATGTAATTCTTAACTCACCATTCTCTTTTTATATGAATACCTTCAGGTGGAATCATTTAATTGGTTATAAGTTTATTTTGTTGTATCTAACTACTGTTATTATTTTAGTAACCCGTACGGTGTGTGATGCCGGCTTAAAATGCCGCGTGAAACCGACTTAGAATAGCACTACCCCATTTATTTCCCGCGGGTCTCGTAAGAGGCGACTTAAGGTTTCATGTGTATTACAATTTTAGGCGACAGGCTGACAACCTGTCACTATAGTGATACACGATTTGCCTGAAGCGGCCCTCAAATATTTGTCATACGTGGCGATAACGAACGTATTTGCGGCCATTTACGCTCTGCCTAACTCGCAAGCTTGATATGTGTATGTTCAACCCAGTTTGTCAAGCGTTGTGAGAATCCCGTATTAAATATTTTGAGACCCAAAAATCTCACAACCCACAAGAAAACCAAAACTAAATTACTGCATATTACTTTAAACATTATCATCTCATTCCCACTCAATCTTCCCCCCAACGTGTATCTTAGACCCCAGACCCCAGAGCCGTGGGGTCGGAGAGTCCCCGAGTGGAGCCGCGCAGCCCTAGCGAATAAATCAGTTCCCCGTGATTTAATATTAATGATGTTTTAACCTTAGTGATTTATCTAGTTTGGTGTGAGTGAAAAGGGATAGCGATTTGATTTTAAAAATCACATGTAGTATCAATACGAGATTCTACTGGATGCGTTTTTTTGATTAAATTTCGCATGCGAAAGTCTGCCAAGAATCTTGAAAGTGTAATACGAGTGGTTAGACCACTCGTTGGAGACTTTTACATGCCAATGGAAATATTTCTGCATAAATAGGTCATCAACTGTTGTACCTAAGCAAGGAAGTGTCCTTACAGAGCACATGTGGCATTTTGAATTGCGTCTAAACTACTGATGCTAATTCGCAAGGCATCGGTGTCAAGGGTGTCTTGACGACAAGTTGTATATGGGTTTTATGTTCCGTAAGAAGTTTGATGACGTTTACACCTACCTAGTGACAAGTTGTCAGCCCATCGCCTTAAATTGCAATACATACCTACCCTCGAGTCCCTTGGTCGCCTTTTACGACTCCCAAGGGAAAGAAATAGGTTGATGATATAAACGCCTTTGAGAATGCAAAATGTGAAATCATTGCAATTAATCATCACGTACTATGGCGATACACAATTTTCCGAATGACCCTCAAATATTTGTCAGACGTAGCGTAAATGTCCGTTTTTTGCGGCCGTTTGCGGTCTGCCTACCCTTTTATTATACGCATGATATGTGTATGTATGTACGTATGGATTGTAGGTACAAAGCCTCCTTGAACTCAGCGCTCGCCTCGCGTATATTTTGCACCACTGGGCATATGTTCGCGGGCCGTTTGTTTATTGCTAATAAGCCGGTAAGCCATCGCCTCGCCGAGCTAGGGCCCTGTGGACGCCTTATTCTGGATCACAAAGGAAATTTTATTTGCCGGTTAAGTAAAGTTTGACCTTCTAAGCATTCAATGTAGTCAGCCCAAAATTACGGTTGTTGGTATATGAAAGCGCTTGGGAGAAGCAATGCCTAGCAGTAGATAGTCTTCTCATGGCAGCAGAACATTTTTACTTTATTCAATGTAGGATAGTATTATCACCTTATCGACGTCATGATCCGCCATTGTAAAAAAATATTGTATAACACAGTTTTCTTATTTTTATAAAAATTTTGCAAAGCAAGCGTCATCCCAAGGTAGAAATAATAACAGCACGTTTTTCGCAAGTTTAGTAAACAAGGTTGTGCGAATAAGTTTCCTAAGTCAGTCAGCTAAGTGTAGATGCCTACTCGCATGAAGAGCTTTCCTGAACATGTAGTGGCGATATGCCCAGAGTCACCACAGCATTGTGACGTAGCGACGGCCGATGTGGCGCAGTGGTAATGCGACTATCTGCGACGGAAAGGTTTCGTGTTCGAATCTCGGTGGGACACTCACAAAATTTTATATTTATCACTTTGGTAATTCGTTCCCAGTCTGCTTAGATCATTGCGGGTGAACCACCTCATTGACGAAAATAAAGATGGTTCCGTGCTTTGGAGGGCACTTTAAGCCTTTGGTTGCTGTCTATGATCCAGAGGCCTTCTACTACAGTAGTGGGCGGTTGAAAAAGTCTGACACCAGGCTTCATCGGGTCGTTAGACGGTTCGGTGTACCACACGAAAGGAGAAGAGACCACAGCATTTTTCTTTCAAAAATAAGATTGTCCGAAAGTGACTGAAAACGAATTGTTCTTTATTCAGATTAATAACTCCAAAAGTCACGGGTGAATCCGAGTCAGAATAAGCCTCCAAGGTCTGCGGGGGACAACAGTTATATTCTTTTATGACCTTTAATAGAGCAGAAGGTGTTTGTATGTTCGATGCGGTTGGAAAGACTTTTTTATTTATTCAAATTGGTTTATGCGTGGCGAGGGTTTGGAAATGCGCGGCCAAATATTGCGTGAAAAGTCGTTAAAGAAAAGTGGCCTATTTTGTATTGCGTTGGTTACATCGTCGGTATTTATCTAGCATTTTAAGTAAGCCTGCCTTGCCGTTTGGTATATGTATACATGCAAATGTCACGGCTTTTTCAATTGCGGGGTAGGCAGAGCGCTTACAGCCAAAAAATACGGTCACTTTCGCCACGTCTGACATATATTTGGGGGCCGCTTCAGAAAAATAGTGTATACTCTGACAGGTTGTCAGTATGTTGTCTAAAATTTTCACATACCATGAAAACCTCGAGTCCTCTTACGACACCCGCAGGAAAGAAATGGGGTGATGCTATTCTAAGATAGCGACATCGGCTTCGAATAATATTTGTCCATTTCCTATCCGCGGGTATCGTAAAAGGCGAGACGTACTGGAGTGTTTCATGTGTATCGGTTTTTAGGCGATAGGCTGACAACCTGACACGTTATGTTCTAATTATTGCGAAGACACGTGGTGACACCGACCGTTCACGCTCTGCCTACACCGCAAGGGATATTAGTGCGAGTGAGGTGTAGATATGTGTATTGTGTAAACCTGCTTCCGTTACCCGGTAAAGTGGTCCACATAGCGCGTACCTGCAAACTATGTCTGAGGATAGAAACTACTTCACACCTCACTGTTTTAACACGATTTTAACATCTCCAAATAGTATTTGTCTCGAAAACTGTAACGCTACACTCTACCATCTATTTATTTGCTGCTAACGAAACCAACATCTTCAGGAAAATGTTAGGGTATCCATTTTGCCGACTGTATTGTGTAAGTTGGTAGTTCAGCTGAAATTCTTAGACTTTGTGGAAAATTGTTGACATAATTGGACTGTGTTTGGAAGTGGTACTTATGGAAGTTGTTTACTTACAATTTGGAGTTTCTGTACCTAAGTAGGTATGATTTTAAATGAGTAGCATTTTCTTTTGGAATACATGTTTAAAGTAGACTTTTATAATGAGCACCATAAAAAGAGTTTTTTGCTAAGAATATTTCAGGGGGTGATGAGCTAGCCCGTAAAATGATCAACTTTTTCCAAAGGCCAAATAAAATAAATCATTCATTTTACTGTTACCTGTTCGCAGTAACCATGAATAGCCTATGGCCTGTTATGATTTAAAATGCTTAGAATTATGAAACAAACGTGAAATAAGCAAGATCTAAGTATATATTTTCTGTCTTTCCCTGTGTCTCTGCTTCTGCTTTTAAGAAAATGAAATCCTACTAATATTAAAAATGCGAAAGATTGTATGTTTGTTTGTTTGTTACTTCTTCACACAAAAACTTCTGATCCGATTGTAATGAAATTTGACACACATGTAGATGTAGACCCTCGCGCGTCGTTCGGCAGATTCGCTATAGGACAGAAACTTGATACGGCAGAAGCTGGATTGGGCAGAATCGTGTTTTGGCAGAGTACATTCAGGATGTTAATAATATTATGATGTAAACTCTTTAGTTTATCTTAAGTTAATAATGGCCACTTATGGTGACATGACAAGTTATAAATTTTACAATGACATTCTCATAGATGGATTATCACATAGGAAAGTTTTTATGGGTACGCGGGCAAAGCCGCGGGTAACAGCTAGTATTTAATAAAAATAAGCTGACCAAAATGTGATGCCACAATTGAGAGCAGCAGAGACAATCAGAATTTCTATTTGACATCTTACCACCGTTAGAAGTATCAGGGCAGCATAACATTCGAGTATCTCTAATGAAGTAACCATGGTCAGTTTCTATGCGGACTTAATTCAAGATACTGCGTCCGAGGTAGCTTAAAATATCAATGCTTCTAGCTCCTTTAACAAGACAATCAGAATTTCCATTTAGAATCGCCACCTTCTGATATAATACCTACCAAGTTATCAGCAGGAGACGTATTTTTGAATCAGTAGAATTCAGATAACACATGCGCCAGACGCAGTCGAGTGGTCTTACCACTTGAGTTCCGTCTGAATCGATTGTTGTAATTTGTTTTTTATTAGGTGTGATTGTATTAGTCTCTATAAATGTTTATATGTAGAATATATTTAGAGTAAAAGATATTATTACTAACGTTTAGTAAATGTAAGGAACATGGCGTCACGCCAAACCCAATTTTCAGGATTTTATGACATTTAATATGACATTTAATTTTGACAATAAAATAAATAAAATAAAATAAAATGATCATGTATAAACAAAAAAAATGCATGACTTGCTCTATTAATTAAAACCCTTTATGAATACCCTTGATTCAACAATTTTTATTATGTTCATTAGTTATTCAATTCAATTTTTGCATTCAATTCAATCATAATCTTTCCTCTCCGTGGTCTAGTGGTCAAAATATTGGTCAATTTCATAATTTTGTTATTTTTTCGGTTTAATTACGGGCTGAATCAATTTGTCACCTGATTGTCCGAAAGTAAGATAATTCAATGCTTCAAAGGGCAGTTCATCCTGGTTACTTTTTATGTTGACAGATGGCGGTCATTGCACATCCATGTCAGAGGGCCTGTCAGATTTTACTCGTTCAAAAATATGCCTCCAGAACCCAGCAAGCATTCGAGTATTCCTCTAATGAAGTTTCCGTGTCAGGCGGACGGCGCCGGCAAATGAATTGTCGATTCATTCCCATGGGAGCGAGAGGGAAAGATGCCGCCACTGGCAGAGGAGTGAGCGAGATGGCGGTGCGTCAGTGTGGAAGGCGCTTTCCTTTGTTTAAAATTGAAATTCTTTGGGAAATTCAGTTTGGAACTGTAGAGGTCTGTTGTATTCCACGAACGACTAACAGCCGACCTGATATAGAAAGTAATCAATTTGACTGATTCGTTATTATGTAGAATCTGGTACCTCATTGAGAGAAATGTTATAGCAAATTAAGAAAAATAGAGAAATGTTATAGCAAACTAAGTAATCATACTTAGTCTATTCTCAAAACTTAAACTAAAAATGCACACAACTTTCCTGTTGTATAAGTATTTGTGTTTTGAATGTGCAATAACGTGTTTTTAATAACTTTACTAACTATTCTCTTTCTCCACAGTCCATTTTCAAAAATCGAAGATATTTTGTGAATATTAGTCTCTCTTCTGAGCAATTGTGCTTTGGGAAATTTAGTGAAGTAGTTATGTTTGTCCTAGCCTGCAGACTGAATCACCTAAAACTTAAATCTTAAAGATGGATGATGTGTTTCAAAGGACACGTTATAGTCCATCGGTTTCTATCGCTCCTAGATAGTTACTACATACCAACCTAATTGTAATTTTATGCAATAAACGTTTTATCTATCTATCTTCTTACGCACTTAAATGGCGACCATTACAAAAACTCTTATAGAGGATAGAAACTTAGAAGGCGATTTCATCGTGGGTTATCGGGTCCTTACATACATATATCACGCCTATAATCCCTTGCGGCGTAGGCAGAGCATAAACGCCCGTAAAAACAGTCATTTACGCCACGTCTGACAAACTTTCGGAAAATTGTGTATCGCCATAGTGACAGGTTGTCAGCCTATCGCCTAAAATTGCAATACGAGTCCCTTAGTCGCTTCTTACGACACCCACGGGAAAGAAATAGGGTTATGCTATTCTAAGCCGGCATCACACGGCAATCGGATCCTTAGTTGACTCTATACCTAGGTAACCAATCATGAATTATGATTGTAGTAAGATAATGTGATAATCCTCAGCATATCTATGATGCATCTACAATGGTTGGTACTAATGGTACATCTCGGGGTGCGCCCCATGGGGAGTACCAACATGACTTCACCATTATGACGTCACGGCTGCGTCATGTACTCATGACGTGACAGCGGGATTCAGCCTAGGGTGATCTGAACATAGCGAGCATACATTTGAAAACTTTATTCAATGTAGGATAGTATTATCACTTATTGACGTCATGATCCGTCGTTGTAAAATAAATAAATTTGTTTAACACAATTTTCTTTTTTTTACAACAATTTTGTATTGTCCTAATAGAAAACCGGCTCGGGCGCGATAAAAAAAAAATTAAAGGCACTGCCTCGGGGCTGGCCAGGTTAATCACACGGCATGTGACCATATGCCACCACCATCTGAAAACTACATAAGTTTCAAATTGAAGTCAAGATTTTCAAAGCGTGTTGTTTACATGCGTGTCAAGCATGTGTGTTTGTATCCATTCAGACACAAACACATATCACGCCTTTATCCCTTGCAGGGTAGGCAAAGCGTAAAAGGGCGTAAAATACTATAAAATCAAAAAGTTGCCGGCGTGGCATAGGCTTACATATGGTAAGTGCTAATCCATCACTGAAAAACTCAGTACACTACAGGAGCTCTATTTATGAGTAAAAGTTTACATGTTCGACTAAACTTATCCATTTAGACATACCGTATCACACACTTTTCTTTATTAATTAAACTCTATTGCAAAAAAAAAAATACAAAGGGCGGGCCTAATGCCACGCGGCGTTCTCTACCGGACAACCAAAAGATAAACAGAAAGAGTCATAGCGGGTGCCCATGCAAAAAAAGAAAAAAAAAGAAATATAATCTTACTTAAAGTTCAAAAACCAATAAAATAAAATACTATACTTAATAATTTAACATAATAAAATAAAAATACCCTTGCACATACCCTTGATGTAAACGATTTCGTGTCAAAGAAACGACGAATGATTAGACAAGTCGTTGCGGACTTTGGTGCAAGGTTTCAGGAATTGATCTCTCGGTAGGTTTACTGAACTGAATGCCATATTAGTAAAAATAATTCAAAGTAGTTATGTAGTTATACACATATCACGCCTATTATCCCTTGCGGGGTAGGCAGAGAGTAAACAGCCGCAAAAAAGGCCATTTACACCACGTCTGACAAATGTTTGAGGGTCATTCGGAAAATTGTGTATCACTATAGAGACAGGTTGTCAGCCCATCGCCTAAAATTGCAATACACACCCTCTAGTCCCTTAGTCGCCTCTTACGACTCCCACGGTAAAGAAATGGGGTGATGCTATTCTAAGCTGGCATCACACGGCAATCCTACCACAATCTGACAGAAGTGGATTTTCGTCAAAATACGTTTTCATCGAGTTATGAATTTTTGAATGATGGAGGCAGCACTTAGCCTATGTAAGCCTTTTAACAACATCTATAAGGTTTGTTTTGTTTTCGAGCTATTAAAAAAAAGCTTCATAATATCATTATTATTATTGCTTGAAAAAAATAAAATCACATCATCGCTTTTGGAACTACGAACGCCACCTAGTACTGAGTAGCGGTACTTTTACAAGACCTGTAGCGGGTGTCTACGGGTTTGCTACGTTGAATAAACTTCGAGCAACGAAAAAATTTGCTATATTAACTCACGTACAAGAAAATATTTTTTACATGCATACAAACACATATCACGCCTTTGTCCCTTGCAGAGTAGGTAGTGCATTACACTTACACATTTCAGGTAAACGAACATTTACGCCACGTCTGACAAACATTTTAGGGTCATTCAAAAAGTTGTATATCGCCATAGTTACAGGTAACCCTCAAGTCCCCGGCATCACACGGCTATAAATAAGTTTAAGATAATAAGTTCTATCACTGCCATATACACACTAATCTTAAACATACAAAAAAAAACTAAATAAATTGAAAAGCTCTTAACACTGCTGCTGTCTACCGGTCAGTAGCGAAACTTTTGATCCTCTCTTTCCCAGCGTTCTTCTGTTCGTTTCTAATCAAGTCGTATAGATGGCGCGCGGCGAGGTCCATCTTCTCCACGGGGCATTTGCTAAAAGTAAGTCGTAGGTACTGAGAGGGCGCCTCTGTGTCGTAAAGGAAAGCGTGTCCCGGGATCAACATGAGCCCTTGTTTTAGCGCCGTGTCGAACACCTGCGGAAGATTAGGGTTGCGTCAGAAGTAAAGTTAAGGGCAATGCAACCCTCCCCGGTAAAAGCATAAAATTGGGGGAAAAGGCAGGGGCGTAAGTTACTATTTAGAAAGGCATACTAAGGCAAATATACCTTCCTAAGTTTGTGCTCGATACATTCAAATAAGTGACCGCTAGGGCAGCTACAGTACTCACCAACCAATACAATAACTACCTACCTACGTATTGCGAGGCAATTGAGCTCGTCGTATTAGATACGTTTAAAATTAATTGAATGGGTGCAACACCGATACAATGCCTAAGTATTGCAAGCGAAGTGAGCAAATAAGTGGAAGGGGCGCTGCTGTACTGTGCTTACTATGTTATAAATTTTATTAAAAAACTAATGACATGTTAATAGAATTAGAATGCTCGTGTTTACTTTGGTAATTTATTGTTATTTTTTAGTCAGTAATATAATTTATAAATAAACAAATAATAATGTCTATAAATTGCTGTGCCCTTGCATGACGTCACATTTATACCTACCTAGTGTATTTAAGTACCTACCTTCCATCTCTGTAATCGTTTAATGTGACTTACAATAAATAAACTATGAAACTATGCTACATAAAGGCAACACGTATTGCGAGCGAAGCAAGCAAAGAAATGAGTGGCTGCTTCTGCTACTCTGCGCTTAGCGCTACACAAAAGCAAACGTTTTGCAAGCGAAGCAAGTAAATAAGTGTGAGGGGTACTGCATTGCACTACACCAACACATTACGATTAGGTATTTCGAGCCAAAACTAACCATGTTATAAACATCGTGTACCCCATGCACCTTCACCCACAGGAACAGCCCTGCGTCGGGCGGCGTCCACTCGCCCACGGCCGACAAGTTAGCCGCTTGCAGCGCTGCGTGTAGCGAGTCCCGTCTAGCCTTATAGAACTCGCGGGTAGCTGTGAGGTGCGCTGCGAGCGCTGAGCGGTCCGACAGCAGCTTTGATAGGATTGCCTGGAAGGAAAGGCGATCATTGCATTATAAAATATGTTTTCACCATGCCGTGTGATGCCGGTTATGCCGTGTGATGCCGGCTTAGAATAGCATCACCCCATTTCTTTCCCTTGGGGGTCGTAAGAGGCGACTAAGGGACTCGAGGGTGTGTATTGCAATTTTAGTGGGAGTGGGCCGGGTACGGTTGTCGGATGCACCCGGATCGTTGGGCAAAGATCGTCACCGAACAATGGGTCCCTTAAAACGGGTCCCGACGTAGAGGTAGACCCCGAAAACGTTGGCGTGACGATCTTGACGCCCATTTACAGGAGTGGATGACGGTGGCATTAGACTGCACAGAATGGAAGATTGCGGGGGAGGCCTTTGCCCAGCAGTGGGACTAAGCATGCTAATTATGAATAAATAAATAAATAGATGTCTTATTTTCTAATAATGATGGCTTTGCTCTTGACTTGACTCTAGTCTAGATCATAGGACAGAGACAGAGTCTAAGATGGAGCGAGCTCACCCAGAAGAAGCCTGTTCACTCTTACTTTGAAGAGATTAGGGTTGTATGCGTTTGGAAACACAGACGCAGGTAGTGAGTTCCACTCTTAAGCGCATTATAAAATGATGACTGGAAGCGCATAGTCCGAATTGGTGGAATGGCAACCATGATACAAAAGTCCACGACCCATTCACCAACCTGCGCTAAAGAGCAGCTATGCAACAGCTCCGCTTGTGTATGCAGCTCCAGGCGTTGCACTAATGGCGTGGGAGCGGTCACCCATCCTGCGCGTAGACCCGAACTGACGACCTTGCTCAAGGAGTCCAAGCGAAGGACGCGGCCGCAAGAGTCCAGGGAGAGGAACGATGGGACTGGCTTCTGTGGGACAAATATAACTGTATTTAGCACATTTGTTCTGATAAGGCTTTAAAATAATATACATTTAGTGAAGTAACACTATATATGTTTAATTTAGCGTTGCTATGCTGGGGTAAGTTAGGTATTAATGACGGTCTATGAATGCGCCGCGATTTCGCACGCATCGCTCTGAGCATATGTTGTCCCTTTCTCGCTCGCGGGGCGAGGGTGGCGGCGTGCGCGCGGGCCGCCTGGTAGGCGCCAAGCGGTGATTTCTGCACCGCACTACCAGTCACTCAAAACCGTTCGGACGGGAGGGTATCGCGTATTGTGCGGATTTCCCGCCACGCGTTTTGTGATGCCGCGTGTAATGGACGATTCAATTTGAGATCGCGCGTGTTGATGCATCGTATTATTGCGTTTCTCCTGGGTTGTACTGGAATGCCAGGCTTAGTGATTGTTGGATGTCTCGACGTCTTCCACGTGAGCGTCGCGTTGAATAGGCATCAGGTGGCCATTTTGGCCCGCGTTTGTACGGCCCAAATTCGGGTTGGGTCACGCGTAATGACTAATATCAAAGTGGAATACGAACAGAAGCTGTGAGTGGTTTGACGTGAATAACGCGCCAAGGCTGTAGTGGAATGCTGGGTGTCGATATCTTTTCCACCCAGCCCTGTAAGTACCCACGGAATCCCCATTTGATCCATTCCCTGAACTTCCTTTCTCCGTTGGGTATTTTATGCATTTGGACCGGCACGTTGACTGTAAGTGTTAAACCTGGTTGTTTAGTATAAAACTGTTTATTCGTGTTAATGGTGTGTTCCCTTTAGTCATATTTGTTGTACCATATCATTGTGACTCCTTAGTACGAATTGCGGAATTCGTGGGGTGATATAATTTGGAGGTACTTACTTATAATCTAGTGCTAATACGTGTGACGTAACGCCAGATCGGCAGACGGTATTTACTACCGACTTGAGTTATGTAAAGGTCAGAACACATCATTTGCCAATTTCACTCAACTTAGTTAATTAAGTTAAATAGATTTAGGTTCACGTTTAATTCATAGTATGCGCTGCTATATTGTGCAGCGTATGCTATTTAGCGCTGCGTAACGCGGCCATTGTCTACCTTCAGTTGAACTCCTGGTATTTTACTAGAAATTTACCTGTGTAAATCGCTTCCACTGCGGGAGTTTAGCTTGGAATTAGACAATTTTTGGTAGCAGAGCGTGGTTCAGAAAACCACTAGATTTAAGATTATTTTAGTATAAGATTTTTTAATCTACCTACATAAAAAAAAAATATTTATTGTGATTGTAGTGTGTGCCCTGTGTAGAATATCCTATCGGTAGGATCAGGGCCAATCAATTAGTGAATTGCTTGTTATTATCGTTGTGTTTACCCTGTGCGGATATCCTAACGGTAGGATCAGGGCCGATTGTCTATTATTTTTTTATTGTAAGGTTCGGTGTTACTTTGAGTTGGTACCATGGCTCCCACAATTAGACAGCTTCAGGCGAAAATTAGAGCGCACCTAATGTGGTTCGCGACTAAGCAGGCGATGATCGGTCGCGGGGACCGAGAGGACGCACTCATCGCTTGTGCGCAACGGATTGACGAACGGGTCGCGGAGGTGTTGGATTGCCTCACTGGATGCGAGGAGTTATTTGATGGGACGCCTGATGAGGAGGTCAAACTTACGGTCCGGGCGAATGTGACCCAGTGCCTGGAGATAGGGCAGGAGATCCAGCAGGCGGCTGCTGTGATCACCAGGCGTAGGGCTGGGGAGCCGGACCCACCCCATGGTCCGCGGGGACCGGGGGTGCAAGTGCCCCTGCCGGCTGTGGCGATTCCGGTCTTCCACGGGGACTACACGGATTGGACCCGATTCCAGGATCTGTTTGACAGTGTGATTCATAACCGCACTGACTTGCAGCCGGCATATAAAATGGCACAATTGATGGCCAAGCTGCAAGGTGAGCCCCATGAGCTGGTAAAGCATCTACCAGTCGATGATGCAAGTTACGAGACGGCTCGCGGTTTGCTGATCGAGAGATACAGCAACAAACGTCTCATGATTGACCAACTCCTGGAACAGTGGCTCACCGTGCCGACCATCACACGAGGGACGGACCTCAGGGCCAAGGTCCTCAACCCTGTCTGCGTTGCAGTGAACGCTCTTGAGAGACAGGGGATGCCGGTGTCAGGCTATGATTATATCCTGGTCCACACGTTGTTGCGCCGCCTGCCGAGCGACATGGCCGCTCGTTTTGAACAGTCACACGGAGGTAAGACATCTGATTACCTCCCGACCTTCGAGGAGCTCAAGTCCTTCCTCGAGGCCGAGTGCAGGCGGGTAGATGCCCAATTTGGAGAGTCGCCTCACGCGGAGTCTGCGGCCGCTCGCCGCCCGGAACGGCCGGGTGCACAGGCGCGAGACGGTAAGAGTAGGCCACCCAGGCGATATAATGTGGCTAATTTGGAATCGAGGTGTGCCTACTGCAGAGAGGCGGGGCATCAGGTGACTGCGTGTGAGGAGTTCGCTGCACAGCGGGTGCAGAAACGTCGTGGTGTGGTGCAGCAACGGCGTTGGTGCTTTAGGTGTATGGGGCCGCATCAGGTGCGAGAGTGCCCATCAAGCACCAACTGCAGGTACTGCCAGGGTGCCCACCATCAGCTCCTATGCATGAACCGCAGCGGAGATTACGGAGGCAGAGCTGACGCGGGTCAGCGGACGGAGTCTGCCCTACCTAGACGGGAGCAACGCTCCCCACCCCCTCCAAGGAGGAGTCCTCTTCCACCAGGGTTTCAGGGACGAGGCCAAGGACATCAGCAGGTGATCCCCCTTCACCACGCGCGAGACAGTCACCACCTCGGCAGCAGGTGCCGGAACAGGGTAGGTGGTCACAGGTCCAAGGTCAGGGGCACCCATCACAAGTACGTGATGCTACGGGCGGGTGCCAACACCAGGGCCAGTACATGCAGTACTCGGCGGGTCTGAACAACATGGTGAGTTCCCATGACCCACGCATGCCTCTCCCCTTGGCTGAGCACCCGCGGCTACAGGCGCATCCACGGTACGCGCGCCTGCCGCAGGGTTACTATAGGCTGCCAGCCATGGCGTACAGGACCAGAGGTCCCTATCAGCAGGAGTGGGACCCACTCGAAGGTGTACGGAGAGAGGGGACCCCCCCGCAGGACGCGGACACTCCGCGCTTAGATTCCTGCTAGGTAATCGCCGCCTACACGCCAGCTTCGGCCCCCCGGCCAATTACGGTATTGTTGCCTACGGCAATGATTTGGGTATGGGGATACGGTGGCCGCAGCATACAGGTAAGAGCCTTGTTAGATACAGGGGCTCAGGGTTGTATTGTGTCTAGTAAGCTGGTGAGTAGGCTACGCTTAAATATAAGGCCCACAACAGATGGGGCTGTAGGTATTGGAGGTGTAGATGTGCCTGACGTTCGGGGTCAGGTGAACTTCGAGTTCACATTAGGTAATACAGGTACAGGGGTCAGCTATCATGCCTCAGCAGTGGTGCTGGATGAAGTGGTAGGGAAACTTCCTCAGGTTCGGTTACCGTCAACGGTACGAGGGTTAACCACAGGCTTAGAGCTAGCTGATCCTGAATTTGATACTCCTGGTACGGTGGACGTTCTCCTCGGGTCAGACGTCCTCGGGAGATTCTGGTGTGGCAGAAAACGGGTACTTCAGCAAACTGGTTTAGTGGCCGTTGATACCACAGGGGGGTATGTTATTTTTGGCCCAGTTTGGAGACCTCAGGACCTACCAGAGGGCGATACGGTTCTCTATGGTAGTGTGTTGTCGGAGGTGCTGCAGAGGTTTTGGGAGTCTGAGGAGCCACCCACAGCGGATAGACGGAAGCCAGAGGATGACGAGTGCGAGCTGTTCTATCAGTACAACACTGCACGAAGTTCGTCAGGTAGGTTTGTTACCAGGCTGCCATTTCTCCCAAACCGCCCCTCCTTAGGTAGTTCGCGACAGATCGCGGAACGGAGACTACTGGCTATGGAGAGAAAGATGAAGCGAGATGCAGCACTTCGGCAGAAGTATATCGAATTCATGAGGGAGTACCTAGAGTTAGGCCACATGTCGGTGTCCAGCATAGATTGGAGGTGTGTCGAGCATTACTATATACCACACCTGGCTGTTTTGAAGTCACCGGAGGCGAAGATACGGGTAGTGTTTGACGGTTCTGCTCCTACATCGAATGGTGTGTCTGTGAACCAGTGTCTGCACGCGGGTCCCAAGTTGAACCGGGACATTGTGGACATCCTCACAGATTTTCGGTTGCACCAAGTAGCGTTCGTTGCAGACGTCAAAATGATGTTTCGCCAAACAATTATACACCCGGATGACCGTCGGTACCAGCTGATTTTGTGGCGTGAGAGCCCTGACGAGCCGATGGTCACTTATGAGCTTAACACGGTAACGTATGGTCTGAAGCCAAGTCCGTTTTTGGCAGTACGCACGCTGCGAGAGTTGGCCGCACAGGAAAGGGTAAGATTCCCTCGAGCCGCAGCAGTACTGGATCGCGACGTCTACGTGGATGACATCTGCACGGGTGCAGATAGCGTGCAACAAGCACTGCTACTACGAGACGAGCTGATCGCGATCATGGAATCAGGAGGTTATGAGTTGCGGAAATGGCTGTCCAGCTGTCCAGAGCTCCTGGCCGGGTTGCCAGGTGAGTTCCAGCAGGACCCGCACCTTTTCGAGAACCCGGACAATCCAAATACGTTGAGCATCCTAGGGGTGCAATATAGGCCAACGCATGATGTCTTTACGTATCAGATCGAGCCAGACCTTTTGCAGAAGACTTGGACGAAGCGTTCGGTATTATCGACGATCGCCAGAACTTTCGATCCTAACGGGTGGATCGCACCGGTGACGTTCATGGCGAAGTGCTTCTTGCAAAGGTTGTGGATAGCAAACTTGGGTTGGGACGACCAGCTCTCCGGAGAGCTGTTGAATGATTGGACCAAGTTTGTGACCACCTTACCAGGGATCGTACGCATCGCCATACCTCGCAAATTGCTCCCATCGGTGGGATGTAAGGCTACCCTACATGGGTTTTGTGATGCCTCGGAGCGAGGGTACGCGGCAGCTGTCTATTTGCGGACAGTCAGTTCAACGGGAACTGTAGACGTGCGTCTAGTTATGGCCAAGAGTAAGGTGGCTCCGGTTAGGACAAGATGGACCATTCCAAAGTTGGAATTGGCGGGAGCAGCGCTTCTCACGCGCTTGCTACATTATGTCGCTAGTAATCTACGCGGTACCATCAATTTGGATGAAACGGTGTACGCATGGACCGACAGTAGGATAGTTCTGTGCTGGTTACAGACGTCGGTACATACTCTTGAGGTTTTCGTGGCAAATCGGGTGTCACAGATTAAAGGATCGGAAACTCCGTTGGTATGGAGACACGTACCGGGAGAACAGAACCCAGCGGACTGCGCCTCACGGGGATGTAGGGCCCCTGATTTGGTAGGTCACTCACTGTGGTGGGGACCTCAGTGGCTGACTGAGTCACCTGAGAGATGGCCATACAATGAGTGCGGGTCGCCGCTTGGGCCACCTGATCGAGGTTTGCGAGTGAACGTAGGGCAGATCGTACCTAAGCCTAGTGCGGCTTTCTTGCTGGAACGATACAGCTCCCTCGACAAACTTCTAGGGGTGACAGGTTGGATCAAACGGTTCGTGAACAACTGTAGAAAACCTCAAGCAGAACGGAACTTGGCACCTGTCCTCTCGCCTGCGGAGCGGAATGCGGCTCTAAGTTTATTGGTTAGGGTCGTCCAGGCGGAACATTTTGAGGAAGAGGCCAGGCTGCTCAGGGATGGCCGTGGAAAGCTGAAGGGAGGTCTTGTGCGCCTCAACCCGTTCGTGGACGAGCATGGAATGCTCCGGGTTGGAGGTAGACTTCGGAACGCTAACCTGCCCTTTTCAGCACGGCATCCGCTGTTACTCCCAAAGAAGGGACCTTTGGTAGAACTTATAGTTAGGGATCGTCACCAGAAAAACTCGCATGCGGGCTGCAATGCACTTTTGGCTATTCTGCAGCGCGAGTTTTGGATCTTGTCTGGACGACGTACGGTACGGAGCATTGTGTTTCGGTGCTTGCCTTGCTATCGGTTGAAGGCAGCCACAATGCAACCTCAGATGGGAGACCTCCCACCGGACCGGGTGACGGAAGCCTGGACGTTTGCGGGTGTGGGAACGGACTTTGCGGGGCCTTTTATGGTAAAGGCATCACGCCTTCGCAACGCGAAGTCAATCAAGGCGTATTTGTGCGTGTTTGTGTGCCTAGCAACCAAGGCCTTCCACTTGGAACTCGTGGCCGACCTCACTACGGAGGCTTTCTTAGCAGCTTTAGATAGATTTGTGTCGCGAAGAGGGCGACCAGCGCTGATCAGGTCGGACTGTGGTACCAACTTTAAGGGCGCTGATCGATGTATGAAAGAAATTATAACGTTTTTATCGGAAAACGAGGAAGCTATCGGCACGAGCCTCTCCCGTCAGGGCATTAACTGGGTGTTCGATCCACCAGGATGCCCCCACTGGGGTGGTATATTTGAAGCGGTTGTAAAGTCCGCTAAGACGCATTTGATGCGCGTTATAGGTTTAACGATATTAACCTTTGAGGAGCTAGCGACCGTGTTTTGTAAAATTGAGGCCGTTCTCAATTCACGTCCTTTGTGTCCGCTTAGCTCAGATCCGAATGATCTGGAGGCCCTGACACCAGGGCATTTCTTAATTGGCCGACCACTTAACGCCTTGCCAGAGTACCCCTACACAGAGGTCAGTAGCAATCGTTTGACGCGTTATGAGTTGCTGCAGCAAATGTCTCAGAATTTTTGGAAGCGATGGTCGCTTGAGTATTTGCACATTCTGCAGCAACGCCTTAAGTGGACGGACAGAACTGAACCCCCTCGCATCGGAGATCTCGTTCTGGTTAAGGATGCCAACCTGCCGCCACTGCGATGGCGCAGAGGGCGCATTCTCAACTTGTTCCCAGGTAGTGATGGCACTCCTCGAGTCGCGACAGTTCAGGTAGGGGATTCAGTTCTTAAGCGAGCAATAGCAACGCTATCTCGTCTCCCCAGTAGTGAATAGGCCTAAGGGATTCGGCCTAGGGCGGGTGAATGTTTAATTTAGCGTTGCTATGCTGGGGTAAGTTAGGTATTAATGACGGTCTATGAATGCGCCGCGATTTCGCACGCATCGCTCTGAGCATATTTTGTCCCTTTCTCGCTCGCGGGGCGAGGGTGGCGGCGTGCGCGCGGGCCGCCTGGTAGGCGCCAAGCGGTGATTTCTGCACCGCACTACCAGTCACTCAAAACCGTTCGGACGGGAGGGTATCGCGTATTGTGCGGATTTCCCGCCACGCGTTTTGTGATGCCGCGTGTAATGGACGATTCAATTTGAGATCGCGCGTGTTGATGCATCGTATTATTGCGTTTCTCCTGGGTTGTACTGGATATCTTTTCCACCCAGCCCTGTAAGTACCCACGGAATCCCCATTTGATCCATTCCCTGAACTTCCTTTCTCCGTTGGGTATTTTATGCATTTGGACCGGCACGTTGACTGTAAGTGTTAAACCTGGTTGTTTAGTATAAAACTGTTTATTCGTGTTAATGGTGTGTCATATTTCATAGTTTAGTCCTATTTGTTGTACCCTTTAGTCATATTTGTTGTACCATATCATTGTGACTCCTTAGTACGAATTGCGGAATTCGTGGGGTGATATAATTTGGAGGTACTTACTTATAATCTAGTGCTAATACGTGTGACGTAACGCCAGATCGGCAGACGGTATTTACTACCGACTTGAGTTATGTAAAGGTCAGAACACATCATTTGCCAATTTCACTCAACTTAGTTAATTAAGTTAAATAGATTTAGGTTCACGTTTAATTCATAGTATGCGCTGCTATATTGTGCAGCGTATGCTATTTAGCGCTGCGTAACGCGGCCATTGTCTACCTTCAGTTGAACTCCTGGTATTTTACTAGAAATTTACCTGTGTAAATCGCTTCCACTGCGGGAGCTTAGCTTGGAATTAGACAATATATTACAGTTTCGCCGTTTGTTTTTCTGCTTCAGACGTTTACGTATGGGCCTCCTCTGTATAAGTACTCATTTTCCCAAGCTTCGCGGTATTCAGTTGCTTATTGGCTCCCTGAATCATTTCCGCTAGCTGATACATTGTAAAGTTCGAGGTACAACCACAGGTAACCTATGCCGTTACCTATTAGTCGGTTTAGGTATTTGGTTGGGGTCACTCAAAAGGGAAAAAACTTTGTTTGCGTGTTTGTAAAACCAACAAGCGACTTTTAGTGGGTTCTACCGGAATATTTTTTGTGCTTTCAATATGATAGGGAAAAGGCAAATTCCATCTAAAACGTTAACCTTAAGTCTACAAGTCTAAGTCTTGCTACTTAGTCCTTCTATCTACCGTAAAAAGTCGTGAGATCCAAGACTTGTTGAATATGGAGACTTGAAAAACTTACACTTGAAAACAGGATAATGTTTCTGATAGGACACCGTTTACGCTACAGACAAATTGTAAAAATCAAAAAACTCACGTCAGTATAATTCAAAAACATGTAGGGGTCATCCTCCAAAATTAAGAAGTCGTACTTGCATGCCAGCTCGTATATATGCCTCTTTCTCTCTTCAGTAAGCACACTACCAGTAGGGTTACTACCAATGGGTATAGTGTAAAGCATCTTAGGCATTTTCAGTCCCTGGTTCAATCTGGACGTGAGGACGGCTTCCAAGATTTCTGGTCTCATACCGTGTGAATCTTCTGGGATGCCCAATATTTCTGGGTTGTATGGTTTGAGCTGGAACAATGTGGATTGTAATGAAAAGAGGTTCAATAAAGTCTAGATATATGTGAAAGATGATGGCACAGCTTCGAGCAACACGGTCTTTCGTCTCGTTCAGCGTCACAGCATATACGGGTTATAAGGGCGAGCCTTTAGAGCTTCTCATCGTAAAGTCAGTAAACAGATTGTGATTTTGTATGAGTGGTCGATTTTTCTTTGGTTCTTGACATATTATCCACGGGGCGAAGTTGTTCGGTATCATGGTCTGCATGCGCCCTACCAGTATTTAGAGGACTGTCCCTTACACCCCGTATAATACTGCTTGGGTAGTGACGTGAATAAAAGGTGTGAAAAAGTGTCTGTGACCTATAGAAAAGAATCGAAAGAAACTTTAAGTTGCGGATACGGAACTTAAGAAGGTGTAGGTAGCAGTATGATGAATAAGATTGGTTTCAATTTGGTATGAGATTGGTTAGCTCGGTTGATTGGATCGAACGGCTCGCTTAGATGAATTGCTTGGGTTTGTTGGGTCAGCTTGAGTTAATTAAATAAGTTATTGATTTCATCAGTTGCGATAGTTACTCACAGCAACTTGCACCCCAGTATAAGTGTACTCCGGCATAAGAACTGGATCCCCATGGTCAACAAGCAGCTCGCAACACTGATAGATGCCGTGCTGCCCACCGTTGCTGACGATGATGCTCCGGTCCACGGGTGGGGGGCGGTGGAGTGCCTCTTGGAAGTCGTGGAGCTGATTGATGAGAGATGGCAGGCTAGGGACAAGCGAAGCTTATATATTTACTGTACTGAGGAGATGACGAAGGAGCTATAAAGAAAGATAGAATGATCTATCTGGACTTAAAAGGAATTACAATAATATTACGAAAGTAGCTAGTAATACAAGTAGATCTTGCATATTTGATTACGTCGATTAATGTGATTAACAGTTTAATAAAATAGTTTAATTTACATACAGCCCATTAGAAAAACCAGTTTAAATTGATTAAGTATATCACATTAGCCGAATTGAATACTACCTGCTGAATTAAGGCCAAAGCACGATCCTATTCATCAATAACGTCCTTTTTACACGACTGCCCATCCAAAAAAAGGAGTAAGTAATGTTTTTACAGTTCATGTATGTGCGATTCTTTATATGACTGGAACTCGTTACCCGTCGAACAGATTTAAATGGGAATTGTATCGGAAGAATCCTTACATTATCCCGAGTGTCATAGGCTAGGCTTTATCTCAGAAACAGTCGTGTTTTAATTTTTTTTTATTTATTATGCTTTTTAATATCACTTAAAAGCTCATTGAACTCACCCTTGCGAAGGAACGTACTGCAGAGCAGTGGCAAGCTCTGCTCCGCTGATCTCCATTGTATTTCCGTTCTTGAATTGAAGCTGTAGTTTGTTAAAAGGGAATATCTCTTCATTGGGCATCCCTTCTGCAAGCGATACCATCTCCTTGCCCACTTTGTAGGCCAGAGATGCTGGAAGGAAGATAATCAAAGAACATGATGCAGTAAAGTTCTTTGTCACTTCGTCATAGACGTCCATTGCAGGATAAATGCCTCCTTTAAATATCTCTTTAGATTAGAAAATCCGGAATGAGACTATCCGCAAAAAGACCAAAGTAACATAGTCTGGAAGTGTAGCAAACTGAAGTAGCAGTGGGCTGGGCACATCTGTCGTAGAACCGATGGCCGGTGGAGTAAGCGGGTTCTAGAGTGGAGGCCACGCCTCGGAAGGCGTAGCGTTGGACGACCTCCGGCCAGATGGACCGATGATTTAAAAACGGCGGCTGGTAGCGACTGGATAGCGAAAACGAGAGATTGTGCACTATGGCGTACCCTGGGGGAGGCCTACGTCCAGCAGTGGACTGCAATAGGCTGTATGAGTGGTTAGATTTGAAGCAGCGGCTTCCCCTGACTTTTACCAGACCATAATTCTATATTTTAGGAGAATTTTTTTTTCCGACCCGTTTGAAACTTATTACCTTTTCGAACAAAGATCTTCAATTTCTTTCCGGATGTAAATTTTTAGGAAATGTTTCAGTCAAGACGAGCCTTGCTAAGTAGGGCACGGTAGAGTTTGATTGTTTCACTTGTGTCCCTGCATTCATCTTACTTAGTTGTATAGATTTAAATTTAGGTTTACAATTAGGTAATGTACATGTCAAATAGTAATAAACATGATCAATAAACCTAATTCTAAACCTAAAATCTACATTCTATAAACCTACTTAATCATTCAAACAGCCCGCTCCTTGACATTCCCGGCGCAAAGGTGCCCATCACACTCGCTGCGTTTTCGCGTTGAATTGCGATGGACAACCTTTGCAACAAGAATGACAAGAGTCGCATCCGTCGCATCCCCTCTCCCTCAGACGTTGTCCAACCGCTCTTATAATTTTTTTAATTTAGAAAGAATAACTTTTCGACTCCCAAGAGTTTATATAGATCCTCTTATCAATTTGATAATGCCACATACACATATCACGCATTTATCCCTTGCGGGGTAGGCAGAGCGTTAACGGCCGTAATATATAGTCACTATCGCCATGTCTGACAAATATTTTAAGGCCGCGTGACACAAAAATTGTGTATCACTATAGTGACAAGTTGTCGGCCTTTCGCTTAGAATACAATATACATGAAACTCTCGAGTCTCTTAGTCGCCTCTTACGATATCCGCGGAAAAGAAATGGGGTTATGCTATTCTAAGCCGGCATCACACGGCCGCTTTTTAACGCTACTGCTACTTACGTCTGCCCATCCGAAAAAAGTGTATTGTTTTTAGAGTTCATGTATGTATGCATATATGTGCGATTCTTTAAAGTGCTGCAACTTAAGGCGGCGCCGTGCGAAATCCGACCGTCCAGTGGCGCCCTCCCATGTTTTTTAATAATTTCTTTAAATCTAGGACAAACATTAAAAATCTAAGACGGACAAGTTGTTGTCCTATACGTTAAGTTTATTTTAAGGTACAACAATAAGCTTAACATTGTTATGTGTCTTTAAAATCACTAAAACGGAAAATGGTGGCCACCGTTTTCCGTTTTAGTGATTTAAAATTTAAAACACAAGAAAAAGCTCATTGTTGTACCTTAAAATAAACTTATCGTATTGGACAACAATTTGTCCGTCTTAGATTTTTAATTTTTGTTCTAGATTTAAAGAATTTATTAAAAAACATGGGGGGGCGCCACTGGACGGTCGGCTTACGCTCGACGCAGGCTTAAGCATTGAACAGATTCGAATGGGAATTGTATCGGAAGTACCCTTACATAATTTCGAATGTCATAAGCAAGGCGTTATCTCAGAAAGCAGTCGTGTTTTTATATTTTTATTTATTATGCTTGTTATATTATTTGATTAATGACCCAATGTTTCCTCAAGGTGAAGGTGGACATCACAGTTCACTTAATGTGGACATTATGATAACTGGGCGTTAATCTTGCGCAACCTCTATATGTTGACGATATAGTTTCACGTATGATTTTTGTATATAATAATAACCCAAGTATTATAGTTTGATTCTCTACATAGTGCTGAAAACACAGAATGTAGAATTTGTGTACTCAAAATGTAAAAGTCAAATATACCACAATAGCATGTATATACTTTTACTAGGTATATGCTTTTGTTTTAAATAGGTAGGTACCTATACTTTGTACTCACGAACAACTTTTAATACACTCGTATTGCCTTTTGTATGCTAGATTTTTAAGAGAAAATTCGTAATAATATAAAACATCCAACAACATACATACATACGTACGTACACATACATAAATCACGCCTATATACCTTACGGGGTAGGCAGAGCGTTAACGGCCGTAAAACGGAAATTAACACCACATCTGACAAAAGTTTAATGGTCAATCAGATAACTGTGTATCACTATAGTGACAGGTTGTCAGCCCATCGCCTAAAATTGCAATACACATCTAACCCTCGAGTCCCTTAGTCGCCTCTTACGACACCCATGGGTAAGAAATGGGGTGATGCTATTCTAAGCCGGCATCACACGGCACGGCATCCAACAACAGCCCTTTAAAATTAGGATAGAAAGGAGTGTAGATACATGGTAGATACATTCAATTTATAAGATTAGCAAGTAAAATGTCCTATAACTTACTGATAAGTCTGGTAATTGCTGGTTCTCTTTTTGAAGACCTCTTGCTCACAAATCTCTTATAATCATTTATTTTCAATGGTTTATATTTATCACTGAAACTAGTTTTATCGTTTTCATTATAAAATTTAAACAAATTTTGTTCATCCTGCGAGAAGTTTTGGGAGAATTTCACTTTTGTAAGGTAATGCACTGGTCGAATCTTAAAAAGATTTTTGATTTGTTTCGGATCTGCGTTTCTTAAGTTTATTTTAATTAACATTTTTGTGTACAGCACTTTCTTCCTTTTCGTAGGTATTTTTTCTTCTTTCTATTTTATTGGCAATTTTTTCTCAAGATCCAATACAATACGTTTCACTTGGCTAACTTAACGTTTGCAAATACTTATTTAATTGTGTGTGAAATACATTTTTCGTATGAATTTGATAAGGTTATTGTTTATTTAATTCTTAGGGTTTCGTAGTTTACTACTACTAATGAATCATATTTAAAGAGAATAATATGTTTTCGTACTTATTTATACAGGTGTAAGGGACAGCCCTCTGAGTACGGATGGGTGCATGCAAACCATGAAACTGAACAACTTTTCCCTAGGAACAAATGTCTGGAAACGAAAAAAAATATTTTACCTCTCATACAAAATCACGATCAGCTGACTGCATTTACTATGGGAAGTCAAAAAAATTCTTGACGTTTTCTGAAATATTTTCATATGGTTAATTTGTTAGTGACATGGTCTCAACGCGCCCTATCAGTATTCGGAAGGTAATACACCCCGTAAATTGAGGGTTTTTAAATAGGTATTGTAAAACTATGGAAAGCAGCAGTAGTTTACCTTTGGAAGACATGCGTTTAATGTTACGAGATATTTGCTATTAATTGGGCATTTGCAACTATAATAAGAAATATAAATGTGTCGCCGCGTGAAATAATAATATAGAAATAACTCAGTAAAACGCACTTTTTGTTGTATTTTATGCATTGGCGTCAGTCGAATCGGAGCAGGCTTAGAACAGAGATTCCGAGGCAGTGTTGTTTGTGCGATCGGGCGTAGCGCAAAGCTCAAATGACTTTTCAACATTCCTTGGTTTTGTTACTACGCATGCTTCAGGACTTGACTTCAAGTCCTTGACTTCAAGTCCTGAATGTTAAAACTAAGTTTAGCTACTCCTTCTATCGTGTCGTGACGATTATATGTGAAATGTACCTTTCTATCTTAGTAGTTGCTATAAAAAAATATATTTTTGAACCACCTATTGAACGTTTTTGTAAAATTGTACCAAACCTGTCAAATAAAATTCATTTCATATTACATGACTGCGATACCCTATATTTGGGCGTGTCCGACACGCTCTTTACCGGATTTTATGTATACCTATGGATATCGGTATTATTTTATTATTAAATCGAGTTATATTTGTGACGTGCAAATCATTATGTAAATATTTTGTTTGATAAGGTGAGTTAAGATAACAGTTTACATAACTGTTATTATTTGTTAAAAGTAATATACTTATTAGTAAAAAAACATCATATTGCGGTGGTGGTTTGGAATAGCATCTCTTCATTTCTTTCCTCCTATTGTTCTAAGAGGCAAATAAGGGACTCGGAGGTTTCACGTCTATTACAATTTTCAGCGATAAGCTGACAACCTGTCACCAAAATGCTAAGTAATAAGAGGTACACCATTTTCTGATACGATTTTTTAATGTCAGACGTGGCTATATGGGTATAAGACGTCTCTCCAAACACTGATAGACTATAATACTGAACATCTTTCCCTTGGGAACATTTTGTCAGGAAATGACAAAAATACATAAAGGCGTCCCATATAGAATCATGATAAGCTTTACTATGGGAAATAAGAAGTAATTTAAAAAAAAAACAACGTTTCCTAAAATATATTCCTAGAGGAAAGTTGTTCAGTTTCATGGTCCAAATGCATCGGAGGGCCGTCTCTATATAATGGTCGTTTGCCCATGCTCTGCCTGCCCCGCAAAGACATGAGGTGTGTCTACTTACTCAAGTCTCGAGTCAAAGCTGAATCCCTTGTGCAAGCTCTTTTGCTCACGAACTTGCCGTAGTCATTGTTTGATAACTGTTTATATTTTTCACTATAATCATTTGGTTTTTCAGAATAAAACTTTAGAATATCACTTTTATCATCAATATCATTATTTCCTTCATTTGGAATATTATTAAGATTAGATTTGGCAAAAACCAATGCCTCGAAAATATTTTTGATTAGTTTAGGGATTCCGAAAATGTTATGCATGATTCAAGAAAGATTCAATTTTGCTGCATGTATGGGAAAACTGTGAAATAAATAAGCTTTCCATTACTAGGTTAATGGGTGAAATGATAATCTTGAAAATACCTCATTTAAATAATAAAGTACAGTCTGCGAGACTAATAAAACAATATGTCGAAAATTATTTTATGAAAGAATCTCTGTGAACTTGGAACTGGGATTATTATTATAATTTTCGATATTACAAAAGATCAGTTTTAATAAAAATATTAAAATACATAGGATTATGAAATTGTTACGGTTATTTAAATGGTTAATACTTAATAGAATACCAAATTTTAAAACACTTCCCGTGTCAGGTACTTATACAATTTTTGAAAACTTGCAAAATATTCAATATTTTAAATTTAGTTGATCTTCGGTTGCATGGGATTCTTCTTCCGTGGTTTTGACTGGTTGCTGGTGGTGCGGGTAGCAGCCTAGCTCGACTCCGGGAATAACCTATGAAAGACATCCGTTGATGCGTATTTTTAACCGCAGCTATAACTGTTTGACTGACGCATCCGTCAACGCACCGTTAAAGCAATAACGTCGCTGTGTTTGTATGGGAATAAGATGGGAATTCTTTATCGCATGCGTTACGGATGCGCTAAAAATACACAGCAACGGTCGTCAAGTGTAATCCCCGCCAGAGATAGTCGCAATCTAGTTTAATTTACCTTTCGAAATCATATTGCCTTTTATAGAGTCCTGTCATATTTAACTAACCCAATTCTTGGTCATCTAGGTATCCTCATCTAGTAACTTTCGACCCAAAAATAAACACACTCTTTTAGCAGATGTGAATTTTTGAAATCTTCCTCAACGTTGACTTACATTACCTACACTTTTTAGAAATACTCTATGCAATAAATTTCATTTTAAGTTTAACATTACAAATTCCTGGAATAAACAAAATATATAGGTAAAGGTAAAATTTTACTAGTGACCGATAGGAAAAATTCAAAACGATCGATAAGGAACAACTGTGGGCACATAGGCAGATATACGAAAAATAAAATTTTCCTTCTATACAAAATTGGCGATCAGCTGATTTAGATTACAATGAAAAGCATTTTTTTTCATATTTCGAAACATGTTCCTTGGGGAAAGTTGTTCCTTATCATCACCCGGTTTTGAGATTTTGCTATCATCGGTCACAGTAAATTTTCATCGTATGTATTATACTAGTTTTGAAATTCTACTTTCAGCAATGTCAGCGGAAATAACAAAATAATTCATTGCATACATTACATACATTATATCACGCCTATATCCCTTGCGGGGTAGGAAGAGCTTAAATGGCCGTGAAAACGGTCCCCTAAATCGCCTCTTACGATACCCACGGGAAAGAAATGGGGTGATGCTATTCTGAGCTGGTATCACAATAATTCTTTGAGTGTACTAAAATATTATATGAAAATCATCATTGAACGAAACTCGTTGCAAGGGTATTGACAAGATAGTAAACCGGAATTCATGAAGTTTCAGTATTTTATATACACTTGACGAACTTGATATTTATTTTGGGTCTAGGTCATTGTGTGTGTTAATAGGGACATTGACATTGTAAAGTCAAGGATTACCTACCGATGTGGCACAGCGGTAATGAGACTGCCTACGGCACAATGGTTTCGGGTTCGATTCTCGGTGGGGTACACAAAAAGTTGATATTTATCTCATTGTGAATTTGTTCCTGGTTTGGCAAGGACATTGCAGGCACCTGATTGTACGAAAAGAAAGATGTTTCCGTGCTTCGGTTGGCACGTTAAGCCGTCGGTCCCGGTTGCTTTGTATGATAAATTAGGCGGCAGTTGTTACACAATCTTGGGAAACTCTCAACACCAGGCCTCATCGGGTCGTTGGACAACTCGGTGTCCCACATGGAAAAAAGTTACTTGTAAACATTATACCTACACTAGAGATCCAGTCGCTCACCGCCTGACAAGAACCCTTAAATATTTGTCAGACGTAGTAATGCTCTGCATACCCCGCAAGGGATAAAAGCGTGATATAAGTATGTATATGTTCAACCCTAGGTCAGAACGCGAAATAGCGCTTCTTACGGTCAAGTACAGCTGCGGTTGCACCATTGTAGATCTTATTGCGCCTGGCGAAGAACCGTATAAAGTTGTCCGAGATGTTGATGACTGTACCGACTCACTATGTCGTGGTCTACGCTAGGGTCATGCGATGTATTAAAAAGGTGTTGGTGATATTTTTATTATAAATATGATACATATTATTTTTTTGGACGCGCATATCAATCACACTATGTTCAACCTGTAGAATGTGTGGTTTATAGGAACGCAGTACTTTTCTTAACACCCTGTATTGAGACAGTCCTTCAAAACTCAGTGCGAATATTTAAGGGTGACTTCTAATCATAAAACTGCACAACTTTTTTCAAGGAATATAGGTTGAAATATGATCCCCCATACATAAACTTTCAGAAATGTGTAACTGTAAGGAAGAATATTTTTATGTATATTTTCCCTATGTTCCCTAGGGAAAGTTGTTCAGTTTTACAAGTATCACTCACCCTTAAAAATATTTGCACTAAATTTAATACAACTTTAGGTGGATGCAGTTTGTGTATCACAGAACACCGAAATGTCAGGCGCCGTTCTGTTTCTGTGATGTGTATGTTATGTAACCCCCATCAACCCCCATGCACCCCATGTATACCACACGCAGTTCCCTACCTCGCGCCGTAATCTTGATTTTTTTCTTTAAAATAAGATCTTTTTAGTGGCATAGTTCTGTCACGTCAAAGTGACACACAAAAGTATACTGTATACTTCAAAACACGAAAGCAAAATTTGAAGCAAAATAAAAAGTGCCATTTTATTTAAAGTTCCTGTTTAGTTTATTACTACTTATTGAAATAGGTATGATACATTTAGTAAATAACATTAACATTACCTTGTAGTTAGTTTAGTAAATGAAACTATATAAACACGTTTTAAATTGATAGAAACAATCGTTACTTTGACTATAAAACTCATCAATACATTTACGGAGCAATATGGCAGCAAATATGGCAGACATATGTAAACACTTTCGTGTAAGAGACTTTAATATGATGGGATGCGACCCAGACGACGTGATTAAATTTATAGAAAAACAATTCCATGAAGATATTACACTCACACACCCACAATGGAAAGAATTGGTCAAGAGACTTCATGTGACTAGCACAGATGTAAATCGACGAATAAAAGAATGTAAAGCCCGCAAGGCTCTAATTGCGCATAAGCTTTTCATAGAATCAGCCAGATTTACACCGTTTGAACAAAGCGAAGTGTACGCTAGAACAGGAAAGAAATGGACTAAAATAGAATTAGCATCAAAAGAAAGGAAAAAAATAAGAAAAATTCAATCACCAGAAATTACGGTTGTTCCAGAGAAATCTATATCTAAAGTAAACGTAGAAGAAGAATCTGAATCAGTGCATAATATTTCGTTTTTACTACAAAAATCTAAGGAAACAGATACAAAAGAAGAACCGACCATAAAAAATGACAATCTCAATACGTTTTTATCCAGAAACTTACCGCCATTCATCTGTACGAACCCACGCTCGAAATTACCTTCAATTATCAAATCAGAAGACGTATCACAATTGAGGAGTCACAGCATTGCTTCAATTCTATCTCATGAATCACAACTCAGCAGTGAACACGATCCATGGATGCTTAAAGAGACTACTTTAGTTCATGCGCCACATATAGTGAGAATTACTCATGATAGTTTACTTGAGCAGACATTGCATATTCCAGTTAGAAACGTATCGGCACATATTAAGTATATCAGATATGTGGATGTGGAATCTCACCAGTGTTTTAGGTATGCAAAAGTAGTCCCTCTAATTCCACAAAAGTTGTACCCACAGTTACCAGTGATCCTAAAGTTTGTTTTCAAATTGAAAGAATATAAAATGATGTTTGAAACTAAACTGCGATTCAAAGTAGGTCATAGTGGTACTCCTGACGAGGCACTGTTCGTTCTAGTGAGCACTGATTTCATAAGAGCAAGAAATGTATTCGTTCCTCCTATTGTCAGATTACCACCTTTGTATGCGTGGCATTTCAAAAAAGATAACAAATATCCAAAAACCATTATGACCGTTATCGTAGATGATGATTTTGACTATCACTTGCATATCCGAAAACGAAATGGGGATGTAATTAAAACACAAAAAGACGTATCTAAAACAAGTTTATCAGAAGATGATGATGACTTTGAGAATACTACAACCACCCAATTTACATCATCACCCAAAGTTATCGACGTAAAAATGTCCGTAAACTTTTTGTTTAGGTCTATTGCAGAAGAAATAGTTGAACGATCGTTGGATAAATTTATTTTCAAGCGATCATATGTATCACTTTTAAAAATTAACGATGCAAATAGAAAAAGAATAGTAAAGCTTCCAATTTATTTCATGAAAGTAGAGAACTCTGGCTGCCACAACGCTTATTTCGACTTTTTTTTTATTACACCGAAAACGGGTGATGTAATAATATCAAAGACATGTAGAGTCTTTGCTGACATTTTACCACACCCGCTCGTTTTAGATCCACCGTTTATGTTAGTTGAAACAAGTCATGACCGAGTTTATCATGGATACGGTGAAACAAGTTTCAGTATAACAAATACGAACAATGTTCATCCAGCGTATGTGAAGATTAGTACAACAAAGAAAACGAACAATCTCTTCAGGATTATTCCAATGAAAGCGACTATTGAATCGAACAGTAAAGTAACTTTTGAAGTAAAGTTTTGTACTGTGGACAGACTCCGGTTAGAGAAAGATTTTGTTTACTGTAAAATAAAAATATACGTTTCAGGTTATGCACCTATTTACAAGAATGCACCTCCTATCGAATATGAACTAATAGGCCCTTTTGCTATATACTATAAACATTTATCAGAATATCCTGCTATAGTATATATAGATCGTACATAATTTGTATCCTCGATGTTATATTACCTTATTGTTGTATATTTTTTTGAAGATTTAGTTTTTAGTATTGATATTGTAATATTTAGATTAAAATAATAATATATAATAATATTTCATTTTCAATCATTTGATTTTTGATTATGGTCGTTAAACTCGAGTTTAATAATAATATTATTAGAATATCGATTTTGATTGATTATTTCTTTTCAAGCGCTGTAAGGGTATTTTAGGAGATATGTCCCAAACCTGTCACTTTTAGCGATACACAATTTCCTGAATGACCTACAAATATTTGTCACACGTGACTTAGATATCCGTTTTTACCGGTTTTTACGGCAGTTTACGCTGCAAACCCCTCAAGGAACATAAGTGTGATATATGTATGTGTGGAAAAGGGTCATCCCGTGGAAATACGGTTAGGTTGACGAAATTTGGGTAGTAGGTTTATTACCCTTTTGGTCGATACCACAAACACAGAGGGGCTGGTAATAAAGAACAACTTTCCCCAAGGAACATAGGTCGATAAATGAAAGAATAATTGAACCCGGCATACAATTTTACTTGGTTGGCTGGTTCCTTTTTGTATTGGAGGGCCAAATATTTTTTTTTATTTTCGACTATGTTTCTTGGAAAAAGTTGTTCCTTATCACCAGCCCCTCCTGAAGTTTCGGTATCGGTAGCTAGTAAAATTTCACCTTTTACAAGCTGTTACATAAAAGAACCCAAAAATAATAATATTCTATATTATCATCAGTCGATGAAATAATCACAGCACTGAGCTAGGTCAGGTCTACACTACACACAAAAATTTATACATTGACGGAAACCAGAGCCCTTCTAACGGTATCATTTAAACACAAGTTTGATGGTATTATAGTTACTTAATTTCAAACTTACTTAATGTCAAAAGTTACAAAAGATTCAATAACAGGAAGATTTATTTTTAAGTAAGGTAAGTCATTTTATGTTTGGTTGCGTAGAGTTCCTTTTGCGTGGTGTTGACTGGTTGCTCGTGGTGGGGGTGGCAGCCAGGCTTGATTCAGGAAACAACCTGTACAAGAAACATGTGTATTTATATGACCATCATAACCAACAGCCTTCGCCCTCACACAGGCTAATACCCAAAAGCAATCAGACCATTTTTAAATTGATGTGTATTTAAAAATCTTTTTCTTTTAATCGATTATGTTAGTAGCTTGGAACTTTGTATACCTTTCTGAATAGTATTGGGGTTATACGTATAATACGTAGCTAGCATGGTTATTCATTATCCAGGCGCGCGTTTGCAAATACAGCCATCGTTTTGGTACAAAGGGTCTGAAAGATCCCACGCAACAACAAGTTTTCACGGTTTTATATATTTTTTTTTGTTTGTTAATTAGTGAAAATGAGGAAACGAAAATGCAAATAGGTACTATAGTTGATGAAGAAACAAGACTTTTTTTTCCACTGAGGCTTCAAATTACATACATTTTTTACCATTTGTCAAATAAAGTGTTTATTTTGGTAAACTTATATATTTAGTGTCAATTATAAACTAAGCGCTTTAATACTAGATAGATAGATGAAAGTTAATACATTGACTGTACTAAAATACAAGATAACAATGATTTTAACGAACTATTTTGTTACCGGGTTGACTTAAGGTGTTTCAGTATTGCAAATGCATACTAAATTGATGAAATTATAGTTAATAAATAAAGTTTAAATAGCTTGAGGACACCGACAAGACTAGCTCAAAATAGAGATCTATAACAAGACACAAGAGGCTTATACCCAGCAGTGGGTGGATACAGGTTATAATGATGATGATGATGATGCCGATGAAAATAAAAAGACTAGGTCTAACGAATAAGAAGCGTGTTGCTGTGTATGCCAACCTGATACAGAGATTCCTAGTGAGAGCTACTTTGCGAATGGTGTTGTAATTTTACTCAGGTTTAAAATAAGTACACTCACAGTGCTATATATTATTTTCGTAAATAAAAATAAGACATTGAAAAGTTTTTAGCATTGGCTGGGGATTAAACCTGGGACCTGAGGACGATACTTTATAATTTTACTCACTTCATAATTTCTCTATATCTATCTAGCATTTCATCAGCAGGCGTTACCGGCTCCGGTTCAATAAACTTTAAGGCGAGGTACGGCGCACACATACTCACAGCACTGGTCATCTGGAATAGGCGCGCGGAAAATAAAATAATATTGAATGGAAGGGACGGTGTACAGTTAAGATTAGGCTTGCCAAGCAGGCCATGTCAGTCTAATAAGAACGGTCCAAAGTCCAAACTGTCTAACTCAGCCTGATCTTGACTATACTACTTGAATAAAACATTAGTGTATTGATTACTGATTTGATACGCACAGAGGTCATGTTAGCCTTCATATCGGCAAGTTTCTTGTTTAGGTCATGTTTCAACCCTCGCATCAACACGAAATCTTTCTCCAGAATTCCTTGAAGTCCTGTGTAAATATTAAAAGCATTTTGTCAAGCACTAAATTAAAGTTTTGATAAAAGTACAGAGAGGCAAGAATTATGTTTATTGATTCATTAGCAAGGAAAGTAGAAGAAGAAACAGAAGGAATGAGAAAAATGAAACCAAAAAGAAGTAGAATGACATGCAAAAAGAAAAGTAGGAGAAAGTTTACTAAAAAACGAAGCCGACGAAAGGCAATTTTAATGATAATCTTAAAGTACTTACCAGCATTTTCCAGCAACGTATCTAGATCGTGTACTGCGAACTCAGCCATAGCTGGTGAGAGCAACATTGAAGAAGGAATACTGCTTCTGTGGGGGGTGGATAAGGAATTAGGTTCAGGAGGGGAAATTGGTGATGGTGGGGGTTTTGGAGATATTGGCGGCTCTGGAAAGATGAAAATTTAAAACCATTTGCATGATGCATTTTATAAAAACTATTTAGTGTCTTGCCATGCCATGTTTCAGAGCACCAATGATAGACTTCAGAGTCAGGCATACCGTTTTTAGGGTTTCGTAACCCTTATCATTTCGTTAACTCTGTCTGTTTGTATGCCCCGCCTTAGTAACTTCGTCAGATTTGCATCTAGTAACATAGCATTTGGTGTGAAGATAAATTTGTGGACGCAAATTTAAAAATTTCAGCAAAAGAATAAAATAATGTATTTTGAACCATACAAGGGAAATTAGAGGGGGGGGGGGGGGGTAGATTTTATTTTTCGTCTACCACATTGTAAAGGGTAACTTTGATTAGATCCATAAAAACAATAAAATTATGTAAAAAAAACTTTTAAAACAAGCTTTTATTTAAGTGCTCTGAAAAGATGAAAATAAAATTTTGAATGACATTAACCACATTCGTTTATGACTTTACAGAAATGAAAATATAATAAAAGCTTGTCGCGATGCCTAGAAGAAACTACCTAATTACAGTTAGGTGCGTACCTAATTACAAAATTTCAATCCCAAATTGAAAGTTTCGCGACAAGCTTTTATTATATTTTCATTTCTGTAAAGTCATAAACGAATGTGGTTAATGTCATTCAAAATTTTATTTTCATCTTTTCAGAGCACTTAAATAAAAGCTTGTTTTAAAAGTTTTTTTTACATAATTTTATTTTATACTAGCTTTTACCCGCGACTTCGTCCGCGTTAGATAGTTTTTTTAGAAACAGGTTCAGGTTTAGGTGAGCTGATGGTACACCTGGTGGTCTACATAAGGTACCCCAGATCCTCAATGCCCTTGTGAAAAGAAGCGGCCCATCATACTGAACAACTTTTGTTTTGGAACCATTACTGTATCTCTAATAGTTTAAGTGGGCTCCTGATCGTACACCTGGTGGTCTACATAAGGTACTCCAGATCCTCAATGTACTTGAGAAAAGAAGCAGCCCATCATACTGGCCAACTTTCGTTTGGAACCATTTCTGTATCTCTAATAGTTTAGGTGGGCTCCTGATGGTACACCTGGTGGTCTACATAAGGTACTCCAGATCCTCAATGTCCTTGTGAAAAGAAGCAGCCCATCATACTGGCCAACTTTCGTTTTGGAACCATTTCTGTATCTCTAATAGTTTAGG
The DNA here is from genome assembly GCA_027580185.1 of Tuta absoluta. Classification (NCBI taxonomy): domain Eukaryota; kingdom Metazoa; phylum Arthropoda; class Insecta; order Lepidoptera; family Gelechiidae; genus Tuta; species Tuta absoluta. The sequence goes on from JAQAHW010000019.1 coordinate 11,331,454, forward strand.
TGGGCACCTGATGGTACACCTGGTGGTCTACATAAGGTACTCCAGATCCTCAATGTCCTTGTGAAAAGAAGCGGCCCATTATAGTGAACAACTTTTGTTTTGGAACCATGCCTGTATCTCTAATAGTTTAGCTGGGCTCCTGATGGTACACCTGGTGGTCTACATAAGGTACTCCAGATCCTCAATGTGCTTGTGAAAAGAAGCGGTCCATCATACTGAACAACTTTTGTTTTGGAACCATTTCTGTATCTCTAATAGTTTAGCTGGGCTCCTGGTGGTACACCTGGTGGTCTACATAAGGTACTCTAGATCCTCAATGTCCTTGTGAAAAGAAGCGGCCCATCATAGTGAACAATTTTTGGTTTGGAACCATGCCTGTATCTCTAATAGTTTAGCTGGGCTCCTGGTGGTACACCTGGTGGTCTACATAAGGTACTCCAGATCCTCAATGTCCTTGTGAAAAGAAGCGGCCCATCATAGTGAACAATTTTTGTTTTGGAACCATGCCTGTATCTCTAATAGTTTAGCTGGGCTCCTGATGGTACACCTGGTGGTCTACATAATGTACTCCAGATCCTCTATGTCCTTGTGAAAAGAAGCAGCCCATCATACTGGCCAACTTTCGTTTGGAACCATTTCTGTATCTCTAATAGTTTAGGTGGGCTCCTGATGGTACACCTGGTGGTCTACATAAGGTACTCCAGATTCTCAATGTCCTTGTGAAAAGAAGCGGCCCATCATACTGAACAACTTTTGTTTTGGAACCATGCCTGTATCTCTAATAGTTTAGCTGGGCTCCTGGTGCTACACCTGGTGGTCTACATAAGGTACTCCAGATCCTCAATGTCCTTGTTAAAAGAAGCGGTCCATCATACTGAACAACTTTTGTTTTGGAATCATGCCTGTATCTCTAATAGTTTAGCTGGGCTCCTGGTGATACACCTGGTGGTCTACATCTGTACTCCAGACCCTCGAATGGTGATAAAAAGTAGCCTATGTCCGTTCTCGGTATGCTAGCAATCTCTGTGCCAAGTTTCATGAAGATCGGTTCAGCGGTTTGGCCGTGAAAGCGTAGCAGACAGACAGACAGACAGACAGAGTTACTTTCGCATTTATAATATTAGTGTGGATTTTTTAGTTTATGTTACGATAGTTATTGATCAATACGAAAGTCTTTCTATAAAACGGAGAGACCTTCAATAGAAAAACTTAAGGCACGGGGAAAACTAACATTAGGATAAAGTAGGTATAATTATCTCTTTTATATTCTATAGAAGTAGGTTGGTACCTACTCCTCCGGCATCCCTAATAGAAGAATTAGCTTGTAATATGTCTTAGTCTTTTCATTTTATTGATGGCGTCATTATTACATGGCCGAGTCCCAGTTAATTTCGAACAGTCTAATTCTTCTATCAGGAGGCCTTCTATTGACGTGACCCTAATTCATGGTGGGCCTACCAACTGCCTATCATGAACGAATTCGTATACAAAATTGCAAGTCCCAGCAGTTGAATATTGAGGAGTTCCATAGTTCGAAGACAACCCTGGATGTAGCGTCTAATTCATGGTGGGCCTACCAACTGCCTATAATAAACGAATTCGTATACAAAATTGCAAGTCCCAGCAGTTGAATATTGAGGAGTTCCATAGTTCGAAGACAACCCTGGATGTAGCGTCTAATTCATGGTAGGCCTACCAACTGCCTATAATAAACGAATTCGTATACAAAATTGCAAGTCCCAGCAGTTGAATATTGAGGAGTTCCATAGTTCGAAGACAACCCTGGATGTAGCGTCTAATTCATGGTGGGCCTACCAACTGCCTATAATAAACGAATTCTTATACAAAATTTTGTGTCCCAGCTATAAACCGCTGAGGAGATCTCTCGTACGGAGCCGATCCTGGCAGCAGCATCAGGTCAAATTTATGATTAACATGCATTGTCATCGGTTCTGGACCAACATGCAAAATTTCAACTCAATCGGATACCGAGAAGTGGTTCAAATTAAACTTGCAAGATTTGCACCGAACAAACATTGTTACTTACTTACATACACTGCAAGTTAAATAAAAGCTTTTAAAAAGAAGAATTCCTTTATATAATTTTTTCTGTCGCGTGATATTTATTAGTTACAAAGGGCGTTTCCGCAAAATACCATCTCGTCTATCATTACTACGAAAATACTCATGAAAATTGTAGCACTCGTGTCTTGTACTTTAAAAATATTGCAAATAAACAGCTTTTCAAAACAGTACCAAAGCCTCAAAGTGGTCATGGTGAAAAGATCTTTATAGCATTGAAATAAGGTTTCATTTATATTTAATAGGCCGTAAGGTGCCGACTTAGAATAGCATCACCCCAATTTCGTGTCGTAAAAACCGACTAAGGGATAAATTTGACCATCTTGCGCTGTGGGTGTGAGTATGGCAATACCCCCCAATGGGGGAGGGCCATGCCCAGCAGTGGACTGTTGTGGTTGTTAATGTTAAATTATGTATGTAACATTTAATATATTACGAAACGCTGTTTTAAGTCGTATCCAACACGCTCTTGGTTGGTTTTTCTTAGAATCTAAGTGCACTACAGTCACAGAATAATAACTAGTACTACAGTACGCATACTTGATAGCTGTCAGAGTTGTGCTAATGCTATGGCAGATGGTATATTTTCCTTTGTTGACACCCCTTTTAGAATGGAATTGACAGCTGTGAAATATGAATTATTAGGATGGCTTTACATTAGATATCAAAAGAACACCGAACAGCTGACGGGTAAATTCAGGAATGTTACCTTTGAACACATCATCAGGGAGATCCCAGAAGGACGGTCTCTTTGCCCGTAAGGTATCTCCGGGTGGGGGGAGGGGCGAGGCGCGGCCATCTTGATTACGAGCTAGTTGCACGAGGTAGACGTAATCACAGCAAGTTATGAGGACTTCAGGCCGGTTGAAACGGATGAACTCTCTGAAAATTATAAATAGGAATGAATTCAACCACATTTTGAGCTGGTGCAGAAAGTTATTTTCTTCGGCCTTAGCTCATAAGCGTTTCCTTGAACATCTTGCGTGTGTTGCCCTCCTCTTAAGGCAGGCGAGTAACCAAATGTATATTCTAAAACATTAAAGAAGATATGTTTACTTGTCATCTTCCAATGCGTGGTTAGTTCTTTTATGGTCTTCGGTCTGCAGTATGAGTCCGCCAGTGGATCCTTGGTACACACTGGATGCGCGTCTTGAAGTCGTCGCTTCCAAATCTGGTGCCTGGGGATCGTCGTCTGATTCTGTGTCTGAATCGTCGTCAGACAATTTCTTTCGTGCTGGACCTGAAAATGCTTGGTTTAATTGTTGAAGAATTTCGTTCGAAATTACTTAATAACCAAGAACTAGGACAGTTCACTGGGGGCTTTTTCCACTAAATGGTTTAGTCATACACTATTTAATGAACTTCCATTGACTGACTAATAATCACCAAACTACTCAATCAACAGTCAACGACCCATGATAATAACATTTTGATATTTCATCAAATGGCATAGCTTAATCTGTTGTAAAACACTAACCTGGATGTATGCAATATGCTCCAAACTCTGCCTTTCTTCCGAGAACGCCTAGGAACGGGAACTTTACTTTGACCGTTTGAAGAAGGCATTCTTCATACAGATCCCAAATATGCAACCACTAGAACATGAAGTATGGGAAGTTATAAAATCTTCTACGTTTTTTCTTATCAATAGTTGCGAAAGTAGTCTCAAACCTCCATCGATTGGGGATGGACGAAGTTCTGCATCAAAATAAGAACCAAGATACCTAATTAAATTTACACACAATGGTATTCAAAAGCAACGTAATTTGTTTTTTTTTTGTAAAATTTTTAAGCGCGGGCAGGATGATGATGATGAAAATTTTGCAAAGTTTTTTAAAAAACATCTATACGTAACACAGGAAGTGTCTTGAAATTTGGTATTCAAGCAACGTAAAAACTTTGCAGCCACAACGGCTACTTTCAACATTGTTTGTTTGTTTTAAGTTCTCGATCCCCTTGAAATTTAAATCTTACTTACACAATTACTGCAATATCCGATGACGATTTCCTTAGCAGCAACCACAGCCACATCCAGGACAGCAGCCTGCCCGGGAGCTGACAAACTTGCAAAAGGAATGTTTTGAGTGGTCTCCCACAACCTGACGATCCCGTCACAACTGCCGGTTGCTAGCAAGTGCAGTGATGGGACTATGTGGAAGCAGGTTACTCCCTGGAAAGATTTATTGATTTAAGATATTCTCTGACCAAGAGCTCTTCTCCCGGGGATTCTGCATTAAATACTGGTAAGTTGATATATGGATGTAAGGCATTCACTCTGGTAATGGAGATGATCATCTCGACTGATTATCCAGCAAATAACTTAGGATTGATTCTATGTTTCGAAGCCTCGTAGATTTTGAAGGTGAACTTATAAGTCACTCAGGTTCCTATATGCGATTACCGACGTAGTTTTAAAACTCTGATACTATATTTTTTCTGAATCATTTCGTAAACAACCATCAAAGCTAGAAATATCAACCACCTAGCTTTCCCAGCAAATGTTTCAGCCTCACATTGACGTACACACCCTTCGAGTAACACGGTCTTCAGTCTCGTTCTGAACGGGTACGGCTGCGTTGATCGAAGTACACACCAGTACCTCTCCATCTTGTCACACTCACCCTCTGTACTTTAAACACGTAATCACCCAACTTCCCGGGCACATGTTTCAGCCGCACACTAATATTGCTGTCGTGCGAGCAGGACGCCAGTAACTCTCCATCCTTCGCATACGCCACTCGACGAATTGAGCGGGAATGTAGACGACGGTATGTTTGTATAGAGCAGTATGATGTGTGGGGAGGGGTGATTAGTTCCTGAAATTAAGAAAAATTGTAGCTGACATAAAACTCTAATGTGACAAGAACAAATTAGAAGAAAGAAGAAAGCCCAGCACTAGGCAAGACTAATTTGATCTATACTTCATCATATAATATACATACATATTTATAACAAAAGAGGATAGAGAAAAGAAGATAAAAATAAGATAGAATTTGGAGTTCTGAGAATGAAGAAGAAAGTACAAATATACAATAAGGAAAGAAAGATTAAGGTGATAGGAAAAATGAGATGAAGAAGTGGAAACACATACCATCCAAAAGTAATAGTTGATGTGTTCATTGGTCTTGGTAAAAAACAATGACACTCTCGGCTGCAGGAATACCAGTCTAATGACGTCACCGCGCTCCGTGCCCAGCGCCAGTGAAGACGAGCCCGAGCGGTTAGCGGGGGAGTAGCACAGGCACTAAAAAGAATATGGAGATTTTCAAACGACGAACGAAAAATATTTAGCACAGTCTACCGCATATTTAAATAAGCTACATAGTTTTCGAGTTCTAAATAAATTATGAGTTGTAATGGCAAATCAATCAACTCATTTCCACAAGAACGAAAACATAGAGAAAGACGCATCTTTCAAACAATACGGCTAATCTGTTAGTGACTATCATCATTGGCCTCACACGTCTGTGACAGACGATTTAATCAGTGTCTGATGCAAGACGTTTCATGAGCCGATACGGGAGCGGCATAGTTTTCCGCACGCTCTATGAGTGAAGGTGGAATTTGAGACTGGCACATGCATGTTTAGATGACGTTTTTGCCTTTTGTTAGAGTGACTATAAAAAACGCATTAACCGTAGGAATGTTAGGCAGTCCTGTGATGCAGAAGATAGGGGTGTGAGTGAGGGTAGCTGAGTCATATATCGTCAGGCTTCTGTCAGAAGCGGAGACGACCAGGCACTGCACATCCTGCGAAATAAAGATACCAAAACGAGCAACTCTTTGATATGGCAATGGTTAATGTTACATAAAAACATATTTTTTCCAGCAAAGAGACACGACAAGATTGTCAATGGTAGTAAACTTACGGCCAAGTATACTGCGTCTGTGATCCAACAATTTCGAACCCTGCGTCGCGTTCCCGTCCGATGATAAAACACCTGAAACATATCTTGATATAATATTCATTTAGCCGTGAACTGTTATGTTTGCCAGAAGACTTCTAGATGTAGAAATAGAATAACATAGAAAATATGTTCAAGTACTGTTTTTCTCTCCTGTCACAATTTCTGTCCGCTGTGCAGGTATGTGGTGGTTAACATATGTGCGGTAAAAGCATGCCTTCCGGCCGCCATCGCAACTGAATTTCACAACTGGTTGCGGTAGAAGAAATAATTTTCTTCGTTGCCGCAAGCAAGAGAAATTTACTTATTTGTTTGTTTGTTGTTAGATTTACAACATTCCTGAGTAACATAGGCTACTTTTTACTACGGGAAAATTCCTCATTCCCACGGGAAAACAGTTAGAAGCAGAAAAAGCGGGAAATATAGCGGATATTACCCAAATTAGCCAAACCGATTTAGCGATCTTCGTAAAATTTGGCACTGATATTGGTGGTATATTGAAAACGGACTTGGACTACTTTTTGTCAGCACTTAAGGATCTGGAGTACCTGATGGAGGGCACCAGGAGCACAGCTAAACTATATGAGATACGAAAATGGCTTCTTAGCAGAAGTTGCTCAGCATGACGGGGCGCTTCTGCTGACACATGGTTATCGAGGATCTGCAGTACCTGATGCAGACCACCAGCATCCCATCTAAACTATAGGAGATACGGTAATGGTTTCAAAGTAAAAGTTGTTTATCATGACGGGCCTCTTTTGTTGGCACTTGGTCATTGAGGGTCTGGAGTACCTGATGGTGGGCACCAAGAGAACTGCTAAACTATATGAGATACGATAATGGCCTGATAGCAATAGTTATTAAGCATAACGGGCCGCTTCTGCTGGAACATGGTCATCAAGGATCTGGAGTACCTGATGCAGACCACCAGCATCCCATCTAAACTAGAAGAGCTACGGTAATGGCTTCAAAGTAAAAGTTGTTTAGCATTACGAGCTGCTTTTGCTGGTACATGGTCATCGAGGGTCTGGAGTACCTAAAGCAGACCACCAGCATCCCATCTTAACGACAGGAGATAAGGTATCGGCATCAAATTAAAAGTTGTTTAACATGACGGGCCACTTTTGCTGGCACATGGTCCGGTTGAGTCACTTCTGCTGGAACGGAGTAAAGAAGTAAACTACTTTTTACTGCGGGCATAGATCAAATTTCTACGGGAAAACTGGTTAGTAGCAGCGGGTGAAACCGCTGGACGGGCCGCTAGTAATATTATATACATACATATATATATATAAGTGATCTGTGATAGGGTACGCAGATGCAGTCACCAGAAAACGGCTATTTGTATTTTTCTCTTGCACGGAGTTACACTTCTATACCTTCGAGCAACACGGTCTTCCGTCTCGTTCCGACCCGAAGGCCGTCGTTGCTCGAAGTTCTATACATAGAAATAACCAACCTGATATTTACCACCACCACTTTGTGAATCTGAGTGAACCACTTTGAGTGAGCTTCTTATCTTAGCTCCCAGAGGTCGATACACTGTCTCGGGTAAATCTACTGACTAACCCACTGTACTCGCACCGTGTGAACAAGGCATTTTTGTGGACATATACTGACCTCATACGAGTGTATGAGTTGCATGGAGCCGCTGTAGATCCCCACTCGACCGCCTTTGGACACCGCTGCATAGCAGAATGAGTCAGTTCTCTCCATGCTGACCAACTTTATTATTGTTTCTCGCTGAAAGGAAAAAAAATCATATCTCTAACTTACTTGCTTATTGAGGTCAATCCATTTTTGAACTTTATACAGCTGTTTATAGTACTTTTGTACACTATTCTTTCAAGAGCGCTTATTCACAATCTATGATAGATGATCCCAGTTGTTTATCTTATACAGCCTAAATTATTACGATATATTTTTAAAACTTGCAAAATTTTCAAGCGCCGGCGGGATCTGAACCTGCGAGTTTCGCATTACTAGTGGCGACGCCTCTTCCAACTGGGCTACCGTAGCTCGTTCCTTGCCCGCAGATTTCGCAAGCGTATTTTAAAGTCAGTAACGCGTGTCACGGCTCCATCTACCGGGTTTGTTTTGCAACTAATACCCGGCGACTTATTATATCTTTACTATATTGCCTAGATTTGATCATATGTATTCATTTTTACTAAACTCATATCTCCCTAAATACAGGCTGTAAGGGACGGTGTACCGAAAACTTTGCAGGCATGATCAGACCATGAAACTGAACAACTTTTATTATGGAGCCTATGTTGGGAAACTAAATATTTTTTTCGAGTTTCCATAGAAAGTCAGTCACCTGATCGGGAATTTTGTATGGGATGTCGAAATTTTTTTCTCGTTTACCAACATATCTTCCATCGAAAAAGTTGTTCAGTTTCATAGCCTGATCATGCCTGCAAAGTTTTCGGTACACCGTCCCTTACACCCCGTATACGTTATGATATGACATTTTTTTTTATGTAGCCATTTTTGGGCTATACATATATATTATTCGTTGTTTCCAAAATTAGCTAGGGCAGCTTAGGGCCTAGAAAGATTGTTAATTTAGAGTAGGAGCACTTCTGGGCAGGTTTTTTGGGGGGTTTTTCCTGTTCAGGGGGTCCGGTTAATTATACGCATGTAAATGACACGCTTTGGAAATCTTGACTAAAATTTGAAACAAATGTCGTTTACAAATGGTGGTGGCGTAAAGTTACGTGCTGTGTAATTAACCTGGCCAGCCCCGAGGCAGTGCCTTTATTTTTATTTTTATTTTTTTATCCCGCCCGAGCCGGTTTTCTATTAGGACAATACAAAATTGTTATAAAAAGAAGAAAATTGCGTTATGCAAATTTCTTTTTTTTACAATGACCGATCATGACGTCAATAAGTGATAATGCTATCCTACATTGAATAAAGTTATTTAATTTTCATTTTACCTTGCAATGCTCCAGCCTTTCCACGGTCTTCTCCAGTACAGGCGTCCACACGTCAGCTCTGGTACCAGTTCTCTTCGCACCAACAGCCACCAGCCTATCAACGAGCTGTCTCCACTTGACTCGGCCGGTGTTGAACGAGTCCAGTAGCTGGAACAGCTTGTGGGCGTGCGTGGTGTACTTGTGGTGACCTGGAGGTACATTACCCGTGTCATCAGTCATTCATACTCACTGTTAGTCGTTTGATGCCGGCTTAGAATAGTATCAACCCATTTCTTGCCCGTGGGAGGGTGTGTATTGCAATTTTAGAAGATGGGCTGACATCCTCATCATCCTGTCACTAATGCGATACACAATTTTCCGGATGACCCACAAATGTTTGTCAGACGTGTCGTAAATTACCGATTTATGCGGCCGTTTATGCTCTGCCTACCCCGCAAGTGATTGTAGGCGTGATATGTGTATGTATGTATGTGTCAGTGTCAACTTGACACTCAATGTGACTCGGCGAACAGGACCAGTTCCAAACTTGTTTGTTATAATTTAACTAGTTTGTTCAAACAAAATTTCAAGTATTTAAGACCGATTCTCAAAAAAATGGCCACGCAACCTGTACATCAGTTTTCAACAGATATTTTTTTTATTTGCGCATTCAGTTGATACCTTTTACCACATTCGATAATTAAGAGGTTTTTTGCATAGAGGCCATGTGTTAATGATATAAATTAAGGTACATTATATTCTTTTAAATTACTTTATAAGCATATTTTGTCGCCAACTTGTGTGTCTTGACACGATATCGTCAAGTTTAAGCATCCAAAAAAGATATTTATATACAAATAAAAAATATTTTACAACACCATTTCATTTTCAAATATCCTCAATATTAGAATCACACAATTTAATAATTCTATATCCGTGGTTTTTATATATTTATACAAGTTTAAGTTTTTGTACGCCTATTTTTGCCGTTTACCTGCAAACGCGAAAACTCGATCGCACCGCGAGTACCACAGTGGTAGGGCAGGTGAAGTGGTACTACCACTTCACCTGCCCCGCCTCACTCCTCACGAGCCGAACGAGCCAGTCACTCGCAAACACCTGCTAGGAGGAGGCCGCGTCAGTTGTGCACTTCCCGGAGAAAAGGCGACGTTTATATTGGTTTTTGGAGTTTGTAACGGGTAAGTAGTCGTTATTATGCCTTTTGTATGTGAAGTACTGTGTTATCTATTCAATTGATATTAAGTCATTATGGTGTAAACAAGTGTTTCCTTTCTTGTGTCTGAGTGGGTAATCCATATACGTAATAATATTCCTGTGATGACAAAATAACTACTAAATTGTCGTTCACCATGTCGTTCACCTGTCCGAGGAATACAGGTGAACGACATAGATAACAGGTTAGCGACAATTATTATAGAAATACTGGATTTACAGTAGAAGTAATGATCTAATTACTTGTTTGATAGCTTTCTGAATAAACCTAAATAGTCCTCTATTTATTAAAAAACAATATATAAACAATATCATGATTTTTCTCAAAAACTGTATACGAGGAAAATATTTTTTTTCTTTATTATTATAATATATAATTTATTTATTTGAAGTGCAAGAAGGTTCTTATATGCACTGTAAGAATTAAAGTTGATAAATGATTCTGTATTTGGTGTTTTTATTGCAGAGTTATTACTACTGCTAACCCTTGTCGTTAACCTGCTGATGTGACTTAGTAAATTTGTACTGAAATGTCGATAACCTGCACCTCGTGTCGTTAACCTGATGACGTTGTCGTTCACCTGCCAATCTCGTAACTGAGATTGCCTATATTTCCTAAAGTAATTTAAAAAAAAGCTTCCCTCCATTAAATATGTAATAAAAACCACTTTTCTAGGTAACAAAATTGTATTTTTCGCGAAAACATTAACTTTTTGAAAACATGCAAAAATAATAACTTGGGGCCATTTTTTTGAGAATCGGTCTTAAATATTCTGTTTTTAATTTGGTAATTCTTCTTCTTTTCTTGTGGGACACCGAGCCGACGAACGGTCTTACGAACCTGGGATCAGGGTTTGATCAACCGCCTACTGCTACTAGTAGGCCTCTGACATGTTTGTGTAACGACCGCCGTCTAAGTTGTCATAGACAGCAACTGGGACCGACGACGGCTTATCGTAGGTACTCTCCAATACACGGAACCATCTTTCTTACGGAAACACCTTTTTCTCAGGTGGTTCAGCCTGCAATCCTCTAACCAGACTGGAAACAAATTCAAAAAGTGAAAATATCAACTTCGTGAGTTCCCCACCGGGAATCGAGCCCTGAACCTTTGCGCCGCAGGCTGTCGCATGGCTGTCGCACTACTACTGCGCCACATCGGCCGTCTTAGAATGATTTCTATAGATTAACAAAGCCTGTAATTCAAACATGATACTGGCAAATATTGGCGCTAAGTATTAAATAAAAGATTTTTGAAAAATTGCGAAATTTTCAAGTTCTGAATAAAATTTTATACATATAAAAGATGATATGAAGCAAAAAGGTGTAAACGAAGATTTGACAGCTGTAAGAGATGAATGGAAGAAAAAAACATATCGCGCCGACCCCAAATAAATTGGGATAAGTGCAGGCAGATTATGACAGGCGCAAAGTCTAGCTTGATATGTTTTTAAGTTAGTAAATAACTGATGCCTAGTATGACCCGTACTTCCACTCAAACAAGTTATGTCTCTCACCGAAAATCCCGTCAAGCGCAGTCACAAAGCCATCTTCATCCAACCACAGGGGATCGTCGAACGGCAACGCGGCGGCAAACTCAATACCTTCTTCTGCTGCTGCTAGCCGCATCACTTCTTCAACACGACTTTGAAAAAATTATTATAAATATCAATACAAATAATACAAATAGAAATACAAATATAAATATCTCTCTGTAGGTACACATTATGACCATATACCATGCAGGGAATATGGTCGCTATAACCACGTCTGACAAATATTTAAAGGCCATTTCAGAAAATTAAGCATGATTATGATATGATAAAACCACTTTATAAGACCACTGGAGGCCAGCCCAGCGGTTTCATACGTTACCTTCCGCTTTCCCGTGGAAATACAATATTTTCACGAAGTTAACGTCTATGTTACTCTGAGATATTGTGGTGGAAGAATTTTTGAAATATGTCCAGTAGTTCCAAATTTATCGATAAGATACACACAAAGAAAAAACATATGTTTCCTCTTTCCTCTTCATTACACGACTGCCCAACCAAAAAAAGGAGTGTAATGTTTTTATATATGTGCGATCTTTAAAGTGCTGCATCTCGATAACCACTGAACCGATTTTAATGGGAATTGTATCGGAAGAATCCTTACATTATCCCGAGTGTCATAGGCTAGGCGTTATCTCAAAAATAATTTATAAATATTTTATTTTATTGTGCTTGCAATATTAGTGTAGATTGGAAAAAAATATAGGGGTTTTTAGCCTTTAGTCACCTCTACGACACCTGTAAAAAAATGGGAAGTTGTTATTCTTAGTCGGCCCCATCACGTTGTAAAGTACCAAAGTGTGAAGCTAAGACTAAATAACTGGCGCGCGCACAGCACGTGACGTTTAAAATGTATTATTTAGCAAAATCTTAAAGTTGCAGTGATCTTACCTATCAATATCAGCTGCTTGTTTCTTCGCGTTGCTTTTCTTGAAGCACCTCCGCAGCTTGGAGAGCACGGCGGGGGTCAGCTTGTTCATCAGCTCTCGGGCCAGGCATTCCTCCTCATCATCACTGAGGAAGATACAATAATACACATGTTCCTACTTACTTACACAAAGGGGTGTCGTAAGAGGAGACTATGGGATGAATCCGGGGAATAGGCAGCAGCAATCTATGAGTTATTGTTTTGGTAAATTGACAGTTTTATGCCCCGTTAAAATGGAAATTCGCATCGTCACTAAGAGTTGCTCTCGTGAAACACGCGGACACGACGAAATTCACGTTGCGCTACCTCGGGCTCCAAAGCGGTGATATTACCATGGAACGAGGCGTCGTCATCTAGTGTAGGGAGAAATTTACCTACTTGTGACTAATACCGAAAATCCTGGACGGTCTGGTGATAGGGATTAGGTTTCCCCAAGGAACATCAACGATGAAAAAAAAATGGTACTGCCATTCACATTGCCTTGGTCGGCTTTTACATTTTGTCTGGGAGGTCCAATATTTTTTATTATTATTAAAAGCTTCTTTTTTTTATTTAAAAGCTTTTTTTTATATTTAACTTGACTTGTATGTATGTACGTATGTTAACAAATCTTGCAAGTTTAATTTGACCCACTTCTCGGTATCCGATTGAGTTGAAATTTTGCATGTTGGTCCAGAACCGATGACAATGCATGTTAATCATAAATTTAACCTGATGCTGCTGCCAGGATCGGCTCCGTACGAGAAATCTCCTCAGTGGTTTATAGCTGGGACACAAAATTTTGTATACGTATTTGTTTATGATAGGGAGTTGGTTGGCCGACCATGAATTAGACGCTACATTCAGGGTTGTCTTCGAACTATGGAACTCCTCAATATTCAACTGCTGGGAAATTCGAAATTAACTGAGACTCGGACATGTAATAATGACGCCATCAATGAAACGAAAAGACTAAGACATATTACAAGCTAATTCTTCTATTAGGGATGCCGGAGGAGTAGGTACCAACCTACTTTTATAGAATATAAAAGAGATAATTATACTTTATTACACCTAATGTTAGTTTCCCCGTGCCTTAAGTTTTTCTATTGAAGGTCTCTCCGTTTTATAGAAAGACTTTCGTATCGATTGAAACTAAAAAAATCTACACTAATATAATAAAGAGGAAAGATTTGTTTTTTTGTTTTTTTGTTTGTTTGTATGTAATCGATAAACTCCGAAACTACTAGACCGATTTCCAAAATTCTTTCACCATTAGAAAGCTACAACATTCCTGAGTAACATAGGCTACTTTTTACTACGGGAAAATTCCTCATTCCCACGGGAAAACGGTTAGAAGCAGGAAAAGCGGGAAATATAGTGGATATTACCCAAATTAGCCAAACCGATTTAGCGATCTTCGTGAAATTTGGCACTGATATTGGTGGTATATTGAAAACAGACTTGGACTACTTTTTGTCAGCACTTGAGGATCTGGAGTACATGATGAAGGGCACCAGGAGCACAGCTAAACTATAAGAGATAAGAAAATGGCTTCATAGCAAAAGTTGTTCAGCATGACGGGGCGCTTCTGCTGACACATGGTTATCGAGGATCTGGAGTACCTGATGCAGACCACCAGCATCCCATCTAAACTATACGAGATACGGTAATGGTTTCAAAGTAAAAGTTGTTTATCATGACGGGCCGCTTTTGTTGGCACTTGGTCATTGAGGGTCTGGAGTACCTGATGGTGGACACCAGGAGCACTGCTAAACTATATGATATACGATAATGGCTTGATAGCAATAGTTGTTCAGCATGACGGGCCGCTTCTGCTGGAACATGGTCATCAAGGATCTGGAGTACCTGATGCAGACCACCAGCATCCCATCTAAACTAGAAGAGCTTAGGTAATGGCTTCAAAGTAAAAGTTGTTTAGCATGACGGGCTGCTTTTGCTGGTACATGGTCATCGAGGGTCTGGAGTACCTAAAACAGACCACCTGCATCCCATCTAAACTACAGGAGATAAGGTATCGGCATCAAATTAAAAGTTGTTTAACATGACGGGCCACTTTTGCTGGCACATGGTCCTGTTGAGTCACTTCTGCTGGAACGGAGTAAAGAAGTAAACAACTTTTTACTGCGGGCAAAGAGCTTATTCCTACGGGAAAAACTGGTAAGTAGCAGCGGGTGAAACCGCTGGGCGGGCCGCTAGTATAAAATAAAATTATGTAAAAAAAACATTTAAAACAAGCTTTTATTTAAGTGCTCTGAAAAGATGAAAATAAAATTTTGAATGACATTAACCACATTCATTTATGAATTTACAGAAATGAAAATACTTATAACTAGCGGCCCGCCCAGCGGTTTCACCCGCTGCTACTTACCAGTTTTTCCCGTAGGAATAAGCTCTTTGCCCGCAGTAAAAAGTTGTTTACTTCTTTACTCCGTTCCAGCAGAAGTGACTCAACAGGACCATGTGCCAGCAAAAGTGGCCCGTCATGTTAAACAACTTTTAATTTGATGCCGATACCTTATCTCCTGTAGTTTAGATGGGATGCAGGTGGTCTGTTTTAGGTACTCCAGACCCTCGATGACCATGTACCAGCAAAAGCAGCCCGTCATGCTAAACAACTTTTACTTTGAAGCCATTACCTAAGCTCTTCTAGTTTAGATGGGATGCTGGTGGTCTGCATCAGGTACTCCAGATCCTTGATGACCATGTTCCAGCAGAAGCGGCCCGTCATGCTGAACAACTATTGCTATCAAGCCATTATCGTATATCATATAGTTTAGCAGTGCTCCTGGTGTCCACCATCAGGTACTCCAGACCCTCAATGACCAAGTGCCAACAAAAGCGGCCCGTCATGATAAACAACTTTTACTTTGAAACCATTACCGTATCTCGTATAGTTTAGATGGGATGCTGGTGGTCTGCATCAGGTACTCCAGATCCTCGATAACCATGTGTCAGCAGAAGCGCCCCGTCATGCTGAACAACTTTTGCTATGAAGCCATTTTCTTATCTCTTATAGTTTAGCTGTGCTCCTGGTGCCCTTCATCATGTACTCCAGATCCTCAAGTGCTGACAAAAAGTAGTCCAAGTCTGTTTTCAATATACCACCAATATCAGTGCCAAATTTCACGAAGATCGCTAAATCGGTTTGGCTAATTTGGGTAATATCCACTATATTTCCCGCTTTTCCTGCTTCTAACCGTTTTCCCGTGGGAATGAGGAATTTTCCCGTAGTAAAAAGTAGCCTATGTTACTCAGGAATGTTGTAGCTTTCTAATGGTGAAAGAATTTTGGAAATCGGTCTAGTAGTTTCGGAGTTTATCGATTACATACAAACAAACAAAAAAACAAAAAAACAAATCTTTCCTCTTTATTATATTAGTGTAGATAAAAGCTTGTCGCGAAACTTTTAATTTGTGATTGAAATTTTGAAATTAGGTACGCACCTAACTGTAATTAGGTAGGTAGTTTCTTCTAGGCATCGCGACAAGCTTTTATTATATTTTCATTTCTGTAAAGTCATAAATGAATGTGGTTAATGTCATTCAAAATTTTATTTTCGTCTTTTCAGAGCACTTAAATAAAAGCTTGTTTTAAATTTTTTTTTACATTATTTTATTATAAGTATTTCGATCTATGTTCCTTGGGCAAAAATGCCGTCCTGAGATTTTTCGTAGCGGTCACAATCACAAGTAAAATTACACCCTATGGTGTCACCGAGACACCAATAATATCGGGCTTTTTAGAGAAATTAAAGAATCAAACCCCAACCCTTTTGGGCCAACTTTTTTCATTTGTAGGGCAACTCACGGGTAACTTACCAAGAAAAACTATCATCGGAATAACTTCTCACGGAGTAACTTGCTTCGACAATCTCTGAACACTCTTCGTACAAAGATTTCTGTGATTTTATCGACATTTTGTTAAATTACAAATTAAAGATGGAAATGCTAGGAACGCTTGGCTGCCGCTTAATATATTGTTGGTTCAATAAACAAGCGGCAACGCTTTTATTAAAACAGCGCCATCTAGGAGTTATTTATTGAACTACGTTAAAGTAGCGCCATCTAAAACTGTGTTGATGAACTAATTCGTGATAGGTATGCATGTAGACGAACGACTACTCGATACTAGATGGCGCTAGCAGTACTAAATTTTAAAGAAGTACTTGTCACCTTACGCACAACCAAAATTTATTTTGTTAGATATTTAATCGTAAACGACGGCAATTGTACTTATTGGCATAACTATTGCCTAAACAGGGCTAACTATATTCTTTGTTAAGAAATAGTCAAGCTGCATAATTCATTTGTATAGTTTTACGGTAAAACTACACAAAACAATTTTGAGGCTAAATTAGTAAAAAAACTTTTACTTACCTATTTGTAATTTTACCTATTTTAGTTATTTTAGGTAGACTAAAGCCTTATAATTGTTTTGTTTTTGCCTATTATTGTTTATTACTATTTTATGTTTATTAAATACATAATTCTTTATTTGAATTCGTGGACTCATTTATAGAGTTTATTTCTTTATTCCGTGTGATGCCGGCTTAGAATAGCATCACTCCATTTTTAACCCATGGGTGTCGTAAGAAGCGACTAAGGGACTCGAGGGTTAGATGTGTATTGCAATTTAAGGCGATGGGCCGACAACCTGTCACTAATAGTGATACACAGTTATCTGACTGACCCTTAAACGTTTGTCAGACGTGGCGTAAATTTCCGTTTGCGACCGTTTACGCTCTGCCCACCCCGCAAGGGATTAAAGGCGTGATATATGTATGTATCCTACTTTGATATTTTAAATGCGAAAGTTTGTACGTTTGTTTGTCAATTCTTCACGCAAAAACTACTGAACCGATTGTGATGAAATTTGGCACACATATAGACGGTAACATGGATTAGAGTGGATTTCTCAAGCGGAAATTTTTCTTGTCCTCGCTGAAAACGAGTAGACGCTTTGCAGATATGACTATGATATTTTTTTTCAAAATATAAGACACTTGTTCTGATATGAAGCCATATAAATAATGTTTGGAGAGTTATTATTTTTTTAGAAAAAAAATAGTAAGTGTCGAATTTCAATGTTCGGTGGCTTGTCCCCAATCCGTTTTTCACAACATATTCATCTCTCAGGAAAATTATGTCCAACATATTTAGGAAAATTAATTTTGATTATGTTAAGGATTAGTGACCTTTCGAAAAATTATTAAAAATTGAATTTTTAGATGAAAAGTTTATGAACTATGTCAAAACTAGATTTGTCCCAGCAAAAATAGCAATATCGGTGGCAATTTTGTTTCGACGCTCCCTGCTCACACTGTTGAGTATATCCAGCCCTTAAACCCTTTCCCCGCTAGGATCAGCCGAGCACTCACGCGCAGTGTGAACGGTTGTGCACTACCTCCTTGCGTCTTCCCGCCAAAAATTTTTGTAAACAATTTCCGTTTACTCGGAACAAAATTTTGTAATTTCGGTGCTCAGGGTTAAAATATTTTCTCAAGGTTTAAAAATATTACAGTAATGCATTCTAAATAGCCTTTAGGTACACTTTTGAGATATAAGTTGCAAACTGGAATAACCTTGATACTTTTGTATATTTTTTAAATAAATGACTAATTTGCAATTTCGGT
Organism: Tuta absoluta; assembly: GCA_027580185.1. NCBI lineage: Eukaryota > Metazoa > Arthropoda > Insecta > Lepidoptera > Gelechiidae > Tuta > Tuta absoluta. The sequence continues at coordinate 11,349,714 of JAQAHW010000019.1, forward strand.
GGGCACATTTCGGTGGCTTTTAGGGCTGCTAGAAGCCCACCGAAATTGCAAAGCTCCACCGAATTTGCTTAATTGATACAAATTACGCTTTCACTCCTTGCGGGGTAAACAGATCGAAAAAGCCTGTAAAATTCGGTCGCTTTAGGTCATTTGTTTGCAAAAAAATTGCGGTTATTTCAGAAAATAACAAAATCTACGTCGTAAAAGAAGACTAAGGGATAAATTCATTGAGGGAATAGAGAACAGCGTTCCCTCTGAATGCAAAATTTTGTGACCAGCCGAGCGTGTAGAGGATGGCAATACTCCCGATAAGGTGAGGCCCATGTCCAGCAGTGGATTTTTGAGCCAGCCCGGCGATCTCTCGTGGCCTTCCTGCACGGCGATCCCTCGTGGCCCTCCAGCCCGGCGCTCCCGCGAGGACCTCATGCCCGGCGATCCATCGTGGCCCTCCAGTCTAGCGCTCCCGCGAGGTCCTCCAGCCCGCCGATCCCTCGTGACCCTCCCTCCAGCCCGGCGCTACCACGAGGTCCTCCTGCCTGGCGATCCCTCGGGGCGCTCCAGCCCGGCGATCCCTCGTGGCCCTCCAGCCCGGTGCACCCACGAGGTCCTCCTGCCTGGCGATCCCTCGTGGCTCTCCAGCCCAGCGCTCCCGCGAGGTCCTCTTGCATGGCGATCCCTCATGGCCCTCCTGCCCGGCGATCCCTCGTGGCCCTCCAGCCCGGCAAACCCGCAAGGTCCTCCTGCTCAGTCATTGACACCCGTCAGCGATAGCCGAAGACGTGGCTACTATTTGTAGTCGCAGGTATCAGTTGATTTGTTGACCGGCAGGTGCTAACAGGTGTGGACGGCTGCCGCTAACAGGGGTCTAAAGCTATCTTCAACACAATGCCATCCATATGTAAGCAGCCAAACAAGGCATTTTTTTAAAATTATTGATGGGTTTGCTCTTGACTCTAGTCTAGGTCATAGAACAGAGACAGAGTCTAAGATGGAGCAAGCTCACCCAGAAGAAGCCTGTTCACTTTTACTTTGAAGATATTAGGGTTGTATGCGTTTGGGAGCACAGACGCAGGTAGTGAGTTCCACTCTTTAGCAGTGCGCATTATAAATGTTGACTGGAAGCGCTTAGTCCGAATTGGTGGAATGGCAACCAGGTATGGATAGTATCGGGCGGTGCGTCTGGATGTCCGATGGTAGAAGGGAGGGAGCTGGTGGAACAAGTTCGTGAAGCTCTTGAGCACACTCTCCGAAGTACAATCTGTAAAAACCGACAAGCAGGCAACCTTGCGGCGATGTGCCAGGCTATGTAGCTTTGTGTCCACCAGTTTTTTGTCACCTATGAGCCTCTTGGCCCTGCGTTCCACCGAGTCAAGAGCGGCAAGTTGGTATTTGGCTGAGCCATCCCAAAGGTGACTGCATTACTCCATGCAGGATCGGACTTGTGCTTTGTAAAGAGTTAAAAGCTGTCCAGGCGTAAAGTATCGCTTCACTCTATTCAGGACGCCCAGCTTTTTAGCCGCCGTCTGAGCCTTGTACTCGATGGTCGCGCCGAAGTTTAGATTTGATGTCAACTCCATGCCTAGAAGCACAAGCCTGTCAGTGAGTGGGACAGATGTACCCCGAAAAGTAGGTGTCCAGTCGAAAGGACTCCTTTTTGCAGTGAAAAGACACGCCTGTGTTTTGGTGGCATTGAATGAGACCAGATTGTCGTCGCCCCATTGGGACACAAGACTTAAGGTCAGATCTGTTCGCTCTACCATGGCCTTTCTTAACGAACGTATTTCATCCCCACTGGTCCCTGCACCTGTCAAGTATCTCTCTGAAACAATAACTATGCCGAAGGAGGTCATTGATGTGCAGCAGGAAAAGAGTTGCAGAGAGAACAGACCCCTGAGGAACTCCGGCATCAATGGCCATAAGGTCAGAGAAGCAGCCGACAACGACTACTCTGATAGACCATTCACTAAGGAAGTCTGAAATCCAAGTACAAAAATCAGCTGGGATGCCATAAGCAGGAAGCTTGCTGAGCAGACTTGCATGCCAGACCCTGTCAAAGGCCTTCGAGATATCGAGTGAAACGGCAAGTGCTTCGCCGTTTTTCTCGATGGCTTCGCCCCAGCAGTGCGTGACATACACAAGAAGATCACCAGTAGACCGCCCCCGGCGAAAGCCATATTGACGGTCACTGAGAAGATCATTGTCTTCAAGGTAGGTCAGCAACTTACTGTTAAGTACCCTCTTCATGACCTTGCATAGGATGGAGGTAATGGCAATTGGATGGTAATGGGCAGGGTCGGCACGGTCGCCCTTTTTGGGAACTGGTTGCACATTAGCAAGCTTCCAGGCCCCCGGAACCGTTCTTTCTTTAAGAAAGAGGCGAAACAAGCGTGTCAGCACAGGAGACAGTTCATGCGCACAAAGTCTTAACACTGTCGCTGGTATGCCATCAGGTCCGCTGGCTTTGTTCACGTCTAGACTGCACAATACTCTTCGAACCTCTTTAGTGTGTACTGCGATCTTCGACATCGAAGAATCGCAACGAGGTACAGTAGGTGGTTTCTTGGTGCCAGCATCAACAAATTTGCCTTCTCACTTGCTGAGTGAGCCAGCGATCCCACAGGTTTCAGCATTGGAGGATCTGAGGCACAATTGCAACTTCGGTGGCACAAACCCAATTTCGGTGGCTTGAATTCAATTTCGGTGACAAGGCAATTTCGGTGACCCAAATAACTCACCAAGTACTATTGTTATATATTACCCTGTTAATATATTATATTCAAAATGAGTATCTTTTGCTATACAGCTACAAAAAACATCAAATAAGCAGAAAATTAAAAAATCCACCGAAATTGACAAAAATATGCAGTTGTTGAAAATGCCTCATTAACACATAGTATAGATTTTTCACAACTTATGCCGGCAACGCATCAGTCAACAGCTAGTCCGTACTAATATAATAAATCTGAGAGTTTGTGTGTGTGTATGTATGTATGTTTGTAACCTCTTCACGCTCAAACGGCTTGACCAATTTGTATGAAATTTGGAATACTGGTAGAGAACCCAGGAAAACAACCATTACCACAGGAAAATGATTGGCAGCAGGTGAAATCGCTGGGCGGAAATCTAGAGGTAGTATTTTATAAAGACATAAGTACCAGGCATCAGAAGTATTGAAGAGGTAAATGCATGTTCACGGCAGATTAGCTTCCTGAATTCGCGCAGAGTAATGAACACTCTAATGAGTCGATGGGCGGCGCATCCTCCGAATGATTCCTCGTGAAGGTGCGCAGAGTAGTGCGCGAGATAAATACCTACTACTTACAAAAAAACGGGTGATACCGACATAGAATGACATCGTTTCCCGACGCCGCCGTGTCCAATTGAAGGCAATGGTTGTCACGATTGTGATATAAAATATTTGACATGATTCTCAAACTCAACAATGTTGGACTTGGTGCAATCCACCATATAGGGCATTGATGCTCTGCCTACCCCATAAAAGGATATTTTTTTTGTGTGCTAAATATGTCTATGTCGGGTTTAATGCCTAAAATTAAATTAAATTCGAAACATTGTAATGAAGCACACCTTAATACACAAGACTAAATCGCGATTACAACCCTTCTAAAGGTACAGATACATACATTTATTGCCTAGATAGAATTGTATTTGTATTATAAAAAACAGTGTTTACGTCTTTTTTGAGGGAATGAAAATTCAAAGGGTACTTCCTATAAACCTAGAACTACCTATGTGATTTGGCCAATAGCTTCATTTTGAAGAACAAATTTAAAACAAAAAAAAGGGAATTTATTAAAAAAAATAACAACATTTTAAAATTGAGGCCAGTGGCTCAAGTGGGGTATCAATATAATATGACAGGGCATGATGTGCCTGTTACGGAACCCTCAGTGAACGAGTCTGACTCTAACTTGACAGTTTTTTTTACCTCACCTGAACATTGTATTCTCTGTGTCATGCTCTACCCTGCGGCGTTTCCCTCATTATCAGCGCAAAGAGTTGTTTTATTCGTCACTTAGTTCACAATTTCCCATCGCGCTACACTCGACACTTGCACTCCGAAATACACCTTAACCCCTTCGTTTACAACACAAATTCGTTTCACTTGCCGTCTTCCATAGGAAATGTACAATCATAGAACAATTTTCAGTCTTTTCGTAAAGAAATAAAACTGAGATTGCTTTGTATGGATTGCAAATGTCAATGCTATACTTAAAGCGCGAATTTGAGACTTGATGTACTGGTAATAAAGTTGATATTCCTTTGTAATTAAAGTAGAGTGTAGAGTAATGAAGGTGTTTAAGAGACGACAGTTTAATTAAGGAAATAAGCGATTAATTGGTTGTAGATGAGCGAGATATTGCGCTCTGTAAAGATTGTTTCCAGTTTGATTGGAATCTCACTGCTTTTTAGTTGATTGCGAAGCAATAAGAAAGGTACTTATCTGTCAGGACAATTCTGTAGCTAGTTTACTTTCTTTGAATAACTTAAGACAGTGTTATTTACAAACTTGTCATCGCGAGATGCGACTGAAATTAATGCGAAACACAAAATCTAGTGACCGATGATGGCGGAAACTCAAGACATGGTTATAATCATAAGAAGCAACTATCCCCAGGGAACTTAAGCAGAAATATGACAAAATATTTTGAGTTTCCATAGTAACTCAAATCAGCTGATCGGCAATTTTGTATGGGAGGTCCAAATTCTGTGGAGGTTCAAATGCCGTGGGATGCCGGCTTAGAATTGCCGTGTGATGCCGGCTTATAATAGCATCACCCCATTTCTTACCCACGGGTGTCGTAAGAGGCGACTGAGGGACTCGAGGGGATGTGAATTGCAATTTTAGGCGATGGGCTAACAACCTGTCTCTTTAGTGATACACAGTTATCTGATTGACCCTCAAACTTTTGTCAGACGTGGTGTTAATATCCGTTTTATGGCCGTTAACGCTCTGCCTACCCCGTTAAGGATATAAGCATGATATATTTAAATTCTCTATTTTGTATTTTTCTTATGTTCCTTTGGGAAAGTTGAACCTTATCACCAGCTCATCCTAAGTTTTCGCCATAATATATGACTAAAGTACTACCGTTCCAATAAGTCGTATTTGACAGCTGTCAGATTCATGATAATGCTATATGGCAGAGGGTCAATTTTCCTTTGTTAACACCTCTTTTAGTATGGAGATGACAGCTGTCAAATACGACTTATTGGAACAGTGGTACTTTATTTAAATTTCACCCTATAAGAATGAACATTGTTGAACGTTTTTTTTCGTTTCTTACCCAGTATGATTTGTTCCCTTAACAAGCATAATAAATTGAAAAATTTAATGACGACTGCTTTTTGAGATAAAGCCTAGCCTATGACACTCGGGATAATGTAAGGATTCTTCCGATACAAATCCCATTCGAATCTGTTCAGTGATTAACGTGTTTCAGTCCTTTAAAGAATCGCACGTATACAACATACATACATACATGAACTCAAAAAACATTACACTCATTTTTTGGTTGGGCAGTCGTGTAAAAAGTAATTCGAGGTGCCGCTTATAGTACCTCCTTTTTTACTTAATAATAAGAACTCTATAAGCCCATATTGAGCGTGTTTCCAAACAAACAACAATGCCCTACTTGAGATTTGCGCAACACCACTCGAAAAAGTGTGAAAAAAATACATTTTGTGTTGAAAATAACGCCTTTTAACAAAGAAGTTGCACAAGTTTAAAACCACAATAGGTACTATTTTGCTAGCGTCAAACTAAGTTTTTGAGGCAAATTCAATCTTATAAAGTTGGAAATAATGTTCCAGAAAGTTTTTAAGAAGCAAACCTTTCAGACATTAAAATGTTTTGGCGGTTTTGCACAAACGGATTATTTTCATAGATTACAAAATTCTTAGTGCAGTTTGACAAAGTTATATTTACCGCTCTAAAACCAAAGTTGTTTTAGATAATACAGGAAAATATAGTTTCGTTAACTGCAAAATTAAGTTAGTTCTTAGTGGATTCTGAGGAGCTTACTTAATAGATAGCACGTGTTCGAAGAAGGAAGACGAAAAAAGTTAGAAAACAGATATATTACGAGCTCTTTATTTTGATGTTACCGCAAATTCCTACGACATAAATACAAGCACATTTCACGCCTCTATCCCTTACGATGTAAGCAGATCAGTATGGTCACATCTGACAAATATTTTAGAAAATTTCAGTGAACCAATTAGGTTATCAACCAACGCAAAGTTTAAAATTGTAATGCACATGAAACCCTCGTTTTCGTCCTACAACCTAGGTACAACACTCGCGGGGATAAAATGAGGTGATGCTATGCTATGCAGACTCGTTGGATGACTCGGTGTCCCACACGAAAAGAGAGAGAGGGAATACCATATTTTTAAAACACTTCTCGTGTTAGGTAGGTATCAAAATTTTGAAATCTTGCAAAATTTTCAAGCGCCGTTAGGATTTTACAAACAAACATACACATATCACGCCTATAATCCCTTGCGGGGTAAGCAGAGCCCAAAAGGCCGCAAAAAAACGGTCATTTACGCCACGTCTAGCAAATATTTGAGGATCATTCGGAAAATAGTGTATAGCCATAGTGAAAAGATTTTAACCAGCGTCTTTCGCCATTACTAGTGGCGACGCCTCTTCCATCTGGGTTACCGCGGCTCGTCCCTTGCCCGCGACTTTTGCAAGTGTGTCTTAATGCCGGTAACGCGTGACACGGCTCCATATTACGGGTTAGTTATGCAACTAATTCATTCTTTTTGCAAGTTTTCAAAAATCGTATACCTACGTTAAGTTTCTAGGAACACCTACCAACAGCTTCCTAGCTTTTAATCATAAACGAAGCTTGTAATTTCCACTAATCAACCGTACAAATTGGAAAGAAGCGCTCACCCGACGGCACGACTGCATCCCGACTGCAAATGAGTTTCGCAGGATGCAGTCGGCGCTGGAGATGGAATTGTAATCAAGTTGATGATATTCATTCGTTTTCATTGTGATTATGAGAGAGATGGTGGGGTAAGTCACAAGAATATGCGGGAAAAGACAAGGAAAAAATATTAAAGGTTTTTATTATTTCTGACACCAGGGTTCATAGGGTAGTTTGACGGTTCGGTGTCCCACACGTAAAGAAGAAGAAGAAAAGAAGACTGAAAGAAAATGATTAGGCTAATACGAAAATACAGGAATACTCAGTAACTAAACAGCATGTGACAAAAGCGTACTCCTTTACAGAGCCCGTGGTCACGGCACGGATGACGACTAAGGTCTTAGACGTCATTATTTTGAATATAAATTATTTTGTTCTACCGCCATCAATTTCTTAATTGTCTAGCGTAACGTCCCGGTTCCACGCAAAATACTGAAACCGTATCTTAACGTAGGATTGTAAAATCCAAAATAAACACAACTTAAATCCGTTTAAAATTGTTTTATTGCGATGAGTAATAGTTGTGCAAACTCAAGAATATATTATGCGTACTCCTTTAACTTACACCAAGCTTGCTGCAAAGGATACTGAAAACGCAGTGTCTTTTATTATATCCGCCGATTGCATTTTCAATTCATCACGAGAAAGTACACAATTTCAGTCTCACCCACGTAATACAGGATATAGAAATATTCCATGAACTGAACTAGCCTATAAAACTGAACAACTAAGAAACAACTTTTAAAACATAACCCTTATGCCGAGTGATGCCAAATTAGCATAACATCACCCCATTTCTTTATCGTGAGTGTCGTTAGAGGCGACTAAGGGACTCTAGGGTTTCATGTGTGTATTACTATTTTAGGCGAGAGGCTGACAACCTGTCACTATAGTGATTTATGATTATTCTAAACCGGTCCTTTAAGGGGAGAGCATGTTAAATTTTTACATTGGTTTTGAAATCTATTGCGAAAATCGTATGTTCGTGAATGTAAATAAAATGGGAAAGCTATTGTCAGACGTGGTGTTAATATCCGTTTTACGGCCGTTAACGCTCTGCCTACCCCGTAAGGGATATAGGCGTGATTTATGTATGTATGTATGTATTATCAGTATCAAAATACCTTTTATTATTAAATAGTTTTTTAGTATATGTAGGAGTACCTATGCACTAACCCGTTAAACCATACATACTTACTCTTTTTTTTTCACTCAAAGGTTGCCTGGAATAAATTGCTACCAATTGTACCGATTTTTTTCTTTTACTGTATTTGTTCTATTAGTTGTATTTTGTACTATTAAAGCATATTGTATTGTGTGCTAGCTTATTTTTCATGGTCAAAATAGTTGCATAGTTTGCACCTACCTTAAGGAATTGTTTAAATACTGCAAAAGTCTACTGTTAGATATAATTAGGGTACGCCTAGATATGATCACAATGCTATGATCCTACACTCAAGGTCAAATATTTAAGACATTAAGCTCTTTCACACTTGCTTTAAGTATCACATTAAACACGCATAAAGCGCGAAATACACCGCATTATATTCCATAATCTCCTAATATTCCATAATGAGCCGTAATGTTCCATATTATAATAACTCGGTGGGTTGACGCTATACAGGATGAATGGTTTCACGGTGTGATGGGTAAGAATGTGGCGCGAATTAGTGTTTGCTGTGATACAGTGTGCGCGGTTTTAGATCAGTCGATACGAGATTTTGAGTTTTTTTTACTTTAAATGTTCGTTTTGTACGAATGAAACAAATGATTGTTTGGTGGTAGTAAAACCATAAAAAACCCTTTTCAGATTTTTGTCATAGTTGGTAGGTGTAGTACTGTATTGACTATAGAAGAACAAAATATAATTTACCAGCTCTTTGCGTGGTCCGCACAATGCAAGTGTCGTGCGTGTGTGGTTTGCCACGATAGAAAGTGGTCAAGTCCTTTATTACCGTTTTATCTATGTTTGTGCCAAGTTTCATAAAAATCTGTTCAGTGGTTAAAATTTACACCGCAACACCGAGGACCTTTTCATAGTTTAGTTTTAGGTTATTTTTTTCTGTAAATAATTGAATTGTGTTAGTTTTATGTTCATATACCTTATAAATTAATTTTACAGAGTTACTTTCAAATTTAAAATATTAGTGTTGATGTAGATTATAGTGACAGAACTTAAATGGAAACTATCTCTGTTATTGCAAATGATATGATGATATTAAGGAGGTAATTACAGAGATAGTTTTCGTTTAAGTCCTGTCACTTATATCCCTAAAATAGCTTTTGATTAATGATTAAGATTATACATACCTACTGATTTCTTTGTATGTTTGGCCACGAGTGAAAAACTAGTAAAAATATTTAATGTTGCTGTCATAAAAATAGAGAGCGCAAATTTTCCTCACCCTGTATACAATTCGCAGAACACAAACATCAACAAAAGCGTCGCGGGGCGCTCGCGGATTATGGCACATTAACACCCGATATTGTCACACCCTGTATACGGTGAATAGGCGATGGAGTGTTTAAGTAGATCATTTGTGTATTGTTTGAGTACGCATGACGGCGCAGTGGTAGTGCGATTGCATGCGACTCAAAGGTTCCGGGTTCGATTCTCGGTGGGGCACTCACAAAAGTTGATGTTTATCGCTTTGTGAATTTGTTCCCAGTCTGGTTAGGTCATTGATTGTCTGAAAAGAAAGATGGTTCCGTACTTCGGAGGGCACGGTCCCGGTTGCTGTCTATGATTACTTAGATGGCGGTCGTTAGAAAACCATGTCAGAGGTCTACTACTGGTAGTAGGCGGTTAAAAAATCTGATATCAGATTCATTGGGTCGATCGATTTTTTAATTTCTCATTTTCATGTTTGATTAAAACAGTGAGTTGGCCTATGATGCCGGCTTAGAATAGCTTCACTCCACATTTTTCACGTTGGTGTCGAATGAGGCGAATAAAGGACTATACCATTTACGCGTTATCATGGCAATAGCGTACATTGACACGACCGGTCCCAAAAACAACATTTTTAGGCGATAATTATCGCTCTCCATACAAACTATCGCTAGAATTCACATCGCTAAAGTATCATAATTTCGGGTATTCCCCCGGCACAACCCGGCGTCATTCCACAACCATGTATATCCAAAATTTTCAAAAATGAGTGTACTTGTAGCCAATTTGAAAAGTTGTTTTTTTAACTACTTATTACTTTTATATGTCGATAATTTTCGCTAACTTTTGAAATGAGTTCAATTCTATAACATACGTTTTAAAATATTGCCCAAAATGTATTCTCTATTATAGGTATAATACCGTAAAATAAAAATGATTCTGGGTTGCAATTATAATTTGAGCAAATAAGAAACCAAAAAGCTTTACAAAATACATTTTTACCATAAATAAATATACAACAAAATTAAGTATGAGACCGGGTCTATCGCGATAGTATTTAGGTAAATATTAGTAATTTACCTGTGTCCCGACGTTTCAACACAGTTTCGTGTATTGTGGTCGCGGGTTGACTGATATTTAATTACTAAAATTTACCTAAATACTATCGCGATAGACCCGGTCTAATACTCAAAATGAGTGAAAAAAATCGCGAGTGCTTAAAAAGTTATAAAACAAAATTGTTGACACTAAAACTAAAATTTTTGAGTTACGTTGTTTTGTAATGAGCCCCTAGCTGGCCAGAGGTGCGGTCCCGCAGGCTCAATTTTGTTTTCATTTTGATCGATCGTCGTGAAGTGCGCTTGCGTTCGTTCGTGTTTGGAAGTCTTTCTTGCTGTTTCTCGGTGTTTTGGTTATTGTTTGTTTGTTAAGTTTATTTTTGTTACATTACTTGTTAGCCAGTCACGTTTTGTTATTGTTGCGCGGCTCAAATTATACCCATGCATTTGCGTACTACCCAGATGTGTGTGAATAAACCTTTAGGCTTGGAAAAATTAATTTTCTCAAATTAAATTAGATTTTTTGGTTTTTTCCTTTTTTATTTGTTTCACATTTTTAAATTTTTTACATTTTGGTCACTTAGAATCAAATAATAAATAATAAAAGACTAAACAAATAAAATAATTACTACAGACGTGTTTCAGCGTTTTCTAATTTCAACCCACAAGGGGTAAACAGGGACTTGAAGTTTGTATGAAAATTCGCGTTTTGTATGAAAATACAGTTCATACATCAGAATAACACACACATCATTGGCTACTTTTAACCACGAGAAAATAATTAATTTTCATGGCAATTTAAAGCAGACGAAAACTAGTAGAATTACTTACAATAATGATCTAAAATATGGTCACAAATAAAAATGTTTCTAATCCCTGCAGCGACCTTGCCCTAAGCTCATGTACTCTAGCGATATTCATGTCGCTAACTTTTTCAAGGAAATACGATGTATCGCTATCGCAAATGAGAGTACAGTGGTAGTTAAGGTCAATGCACGCTATCGCCATGATACAAAAAAAACAGTATAGAGGGTTACATGTGTATAGCAATTTGAGGCGATGGGCTGACAACCTGTCACTACGGCGATTCACAAATTTCGGAATGACCCTCACACCGTTTACGCTCTGCCTACCCCGCAAAGAATATAAGCGTAATTTGTACCTGTGTATGTAATGTCATTGTGTTGTTTAATTCGTCAAAGCATTTATTTCTCAGTAGGAATTTACAAAATTCTCTGTTACTCATTTATTACAAAAGATAAGGGTTAGGCGGCTCCTCATTTGTCGTCCATCGTTCCGTTTTTTTAACGCAACGTAACGCATGCGTCTGTCAGACGAAAGAAAATTGTGAATTCCAATCTCATCCCATGAAAATACGGCGGGTTTACGGTGCGTTACTTCTGACAGACGCATGCGTTACGTTGCGTTAAAAAAACGGAATGACGTATGACAAGTGAGCGAACCGCCTCTATTGTACACACACCGGGCGATATTGTGGTACGTGGCAGTCACCATACAAAGTCTTCATATTATTGGTGTGGTGTGTTCGACAGAATTGTAAGAAGAGGGTATGCAGAAATGCATACCAATAATATGAACACTACATCTACCCTACCCACTCGCAAAACATCCGTTTTTACACGCGACCCAACCAAAAAAAGGATTGTAATGTTTTTAAAGTTCATGTACGACGCATATATTATGTGCCATTCTTTAAACCTCTAATTACTCAACCGATTCGAAAGGGAATTGTATCGGATGAATCCTTACATTATCCCGAGTATCTTTAGACTTTATCTCAGAAAGTAGTCGTGTTTTTATTTTTATTGAATTTATTATGCTTATTCCGTGATGTAACTGGGCCTAAATATCTGACAATAAAAAAACGAGTATCGTGGTAAGAATCCCGTTTTATTACTTTTTTAAACCATTTCAACGTAATGATTACTAGGAAAGTAAAAATCCTTTCCTTCCTCAAAATTATTGATTGATATTTCACAAAATTACCGATGGGCTATTTTATTAATTTAAATTTCGACCTTATCAAAAGTTAACTACGTCCATCTCTGACGAAAACGTCAGAAAAACAAATTATAAAAATAATCCAATTTCTTGAAGATTATTTTCCCAAAGTCTCAGTTAAATTATTTTTAGAGGGAGTCGTTTAATATCCATCATCAAACATTTTTAACTCCATTACTTTTATTTATGAACGAAATTGGCGCGAAAAATGGAAAGCAAATTGAGTTAGGGAACAATTTAAATTGTGATCGTTATACTAGCAGAGAAGTGACCAGGGGAGGTTTAGGGCCAGCGCATATGCATGGTGTAAAAAAATATGCTGAGAATATTTTAAGGGATGAACCAGTACGTGAAACTGACCAACTTTCCCCAAGGAACATAGGTCGGAATATGAAAAAGAAATTTGGCCCTCCGATACAAATTGACCTGGCCGGGTAACACACTTAGTATGGGAGGGCCAAAATTTTTTTTCATATTACGACCTATATTCCAAGGGGAAAGTTGTTTAGTTTCACGGGCCGGTGCACCCCTTAAAATATTCTTAGCAATTTTTTTTACACACTGTAGACCCATTTGGCGCGCGCCATTTTCAAAAAGTGGAACGTTTGATAATGTAGAGGTAGTAAGACTGGTCGGTTACCTTCATCTCATCTAAGTAACGTCAAAATATTTTTTTTAGACCGAGTAGTAAGAGAACCGCTTAAAAGTGTAAAATTGTGTCGCGTAGCTTACCATGTATGTGGAATATGGAAAATAAGAAAATTGACATTTACGTTTTCTAGTCGGTAAGTGAGTTTGAATCGGTTTCCTTATCAGCTTTTTCTCGGTCCTCTGTCTACCCCGCAACACAGTTAAAGCATAATTTTACTAACAATGTGTAAGTTAAAAAGATAGATATATAGTTTCTGTTTATTTAATAAGATTATAAACAAAAATGAAAACATGTAAACTACAAACAAACAAAAACTGCACATTGGTCCGGAATGGAAAAAAGCGTGGACAAAACTTCGGCAATCGCCTCGAGGGCTGCAAACCACAACGTAACAAAACAAATCATATTACACACACCCCTCTCTGTCACACGTGCAACTGTCTCCCTCGCACCGGCTCCCTGCTGACTCGTTACGACGAATAAACCTTGTAAAGCAACAATGACACAAAATACAATAAAAAATACGCATTCACATTGCAACTTTCAACCACTTTACAGATTCCGTTTAACCACTCTTATTACTTGCGCATAGCGGCCAAAATTGTGTTTTTAATAGACATAAGTATGTTTGTTTTTTAAGACTAAATACTAGCATTTGTTTGAGGCGTTCACCCAATATGTCGGGTTCGAAATTGAATTTTTCTGTTTTTAATTGGGGCAAATTGTCGAGGGTGAAACACAAAGACAAATTGTTTTTAAACGAGATGTTGAGATATTATTTCCATTTGATGGACTGATGTTGTTTCGGGTTCATCGTGAGCTCAATTATAGGGTACGCAATGTTAAATTCACTCTAAATGGGAAAGTAGAGAGCAAAAAATTTTATCATATGAATATTAATGGAAAACGGAGTGGTGCTATTTTACCAAAAAGCTAAGTGGATGAAATAGAAATAAAGTTCATGCAATAAACTTTTCGTGTGATTTCAAAAATGTATTTCATTTTCAATGGTAATTTGGATACGAATTTAAATGTTATTTATAATATTTGTGGACGTATCTCCAACGTCATCAGGAATGGCCGTATCTTTTAATCTGGTAGGTCTCTTCAATAAAATGATATTTCAAGATCACAAGCTGTATAAACAACCAAGTACCTTTATAATCAAGTATTCACGAAATGTTAGCCTAGACAGGTAAAGAATAACATAGTTAGTCCCTGCAAGACGCTATTAACATGAAACAATGCGAGACTACGCGGAACTAGGGAGATTCGTCGCCTCAAATCATACGCTGATTCTTGTCTACATCTTGTTAATTTGTGCGCTGATTGTTACCATCTGAAAAACCTTGACAGCGCTCAGAAGACTTGACGCTTCTCCAGATTGATGTTGTCAATCTTGCCCCGACGATTCTCTTCGAAAACACCAAAGAGACGGCGTGCGCCGTGATATTAGTGTGATTGTTTTTATTATTTTTGAACTATACGCCTCTCTTCTTTTGCAGCATTAAATCCAAATCACAATTTTACGCTCAATATTCTAATTTTTTTTTCAAAGATTATGTTTCTCTGTACTTAAGTATCCGTTTCGGCTACTCAAAGGCTCTAAACACGTCTTGTATTACAGACCTCGCCGACAGAACATTGTGCAACGTTCGCAGAAATAGTATATTATACTACTGCAATAGTATCTTGCTTTAGGATCAGATATTTAGATGTTTCTTTCGAAGGTTTTTTGCTAAAGAGGCGGCCTCTGTATTGTGGACGCCAGTAATTATGTGGTTGGAGTTTTACCGCGTTTTGATTTTTATTATTGATGAAGGAAATGAGGCATAATGCATTAAAAAAAATTAATAGTATAGTGAATTCATTTTTATTTTAATTGACACGATCAACAGTTATCTACATTTGAGTTGTAAAGCCCACTTTTAAATTTGCTACAGTAGGTAAAACTTTGAATTTTGTGTTTCTGACGTATCTAAGTATTTTGATTTCAGACTTTTGAGACAGACTTCTTTCGGATTCTTCTGTAATCGTTAACTGTTTCTATACACTTTAAATTACAAAATAGCTATAATTATCAAGTAATTCTAAGCCCACGTCCATTATCAAACGGTCAAAGGCATGTTATTCACAAATAGCATAAGAGGTTTATTCTGCATTTTTTATCCTCTCGAACATAGTGTAACGCCTCGCAATAGATCTTAAGCCGGCGATTGAGACCAAGCAAAGTTGAACTAACTAATCGGACCTAATCCGGTTACAAGCCGTAGCTTATGTCGTGCCGACAAATTTACAATGAATTTGAGGTTTATTCCCATTTACCCTTTTCGTTAGGTTGTTTTATTTGATATCTTTACTACTAAAACTACTACAACAACCACAACTGTCCATTGCTGGATATAGGCCTTTCCCCTATTTGGGGGTATTTGCCATACTCAGTACGCTTGGCAGGCGGATTGGCGAACGCAGTGCAAGGCGTTACAGATGTTCACAAAAAACGCTGCTGCCCATTTAAAGATGTATTCCTTAGTCGCTTTTTACGACACTTTCGGCTGCTCTGTGGAAGTAGTGTTTGCTTGCTTCACAAACCTTTATTACTGATATAACTGGATATTTCACATAATATTTTAAACCTAGTAATATGCAGCTACGCCACCACGTTCTATTAAACTGATTTTAAATACTGCTAACTGATTAAGATTACTGATAGCTGCTAAGACTCCGATCAAAAAAAAAACAGATTTACTGAAGTTTAAGTGGCTTCGAATCATCACTACATAGTATAAAATAAAGTCGCTTCCCGTTTGGTGTCTCCTTATATCTTTAGAATTACCCAACGGATTTTGATGCGGTTTTTTTTATTAGATAGAGTACCTTGAGAGGAAGGTTTATAAGAATAAATTATTCCGGGAAATTGTCACATTCCCATGGGAAAACGGGTATCCCAACTGGTAGTAAACTTTTGACCCCCTTTTGACACCTTTAAGGATTAAAATTTCAAAAATGCTGAAACACGTATTTAATTATTTTAAGTTATAAGTCTAATTAGAAATTTTAAAACAGATCACATTTAAAATAAAAAACTTTCATACAAACTTTTAACCCCCTTTTCACCCATTTAAGGGTTAAAATTTCAAAAATGCTGAAACACGTGTTTAATTATTTTAAGTTATTAGTCTAATCACAAATTTTAAAACAGATCACATTCATTTAAAAAAACGAACTTTCATACAAACTTTTAACTTCCTTTTGACCCTATTAAGGGTTAAAATTTCAAATATGCTGAAACACGTGTTTAATTACTTGAAGTTATAAGTCTAATCACTGATTTTGAAACGGATCACACTTAGGACAACGAACTTTCATACAAACTTTTAACCCCCTTTTCATCCCTTGGGGGATTAAAAAAAAGAGTGATTCAAGAGGAAGGTTTGTATGTATGACTTATGTCGGGAGAAGCAGTTAGCAGCGGGTGAAACCGCTGGGCGGGCCGCTAGTGATTTATATAACACTCATAAACCGCTTTGACTCTTTTGTTTATCTTTTGGTTGGCCGGTAGAGAATGCCGCGTGACATTAGGCCCGCCCGTTGTACTTTCTGTGCAATAAAGTTTAATAAATAAATAAAAAGATCACTTTATTTTTCCTCAACGAAAATAAAAGGAACAACTGGGACTATACCACCTTTTTTGTCCCACTTCATTAAATAGCTGACCACTGTGCAGTGGCGACAATACAAACAGTGGCGCGAACAAATGCGGCTCCTCACGCTCACAAGCCTCTCGAGTTACTGCGAGTGTCGTGCACAATGCTCCGAGTGCAGCAAAAACTGCGACACAAATACAAAGATGTATCTTTCTTGATGAAATTCGCAAAATGACCACTGCGGATTATCCGCCCCGTGAGATGTTTTGTCTGTTTGTGAGTTTGTTTAGTTTCTTTGAGTGGGGAGTTCAATTGAACTGATATTGTTGTCACCTGCTTGAATCCCGCAACAGTTTGGTATGTAAGAATTTATATACAGTGAATGGTTTTTTGGGACTTTGATAAGTGTGTGTCCTTATAACTGACTAGCAGCCCGCCCAGCGGTTTCACCCGCCGCTGACAATTTCCCCCGGGAATAAGACAGTTTAATATAGCCTATGTTCATCAGGGATAATGTAGGATTCTAAAAATCTTGACTTCAATTTGAAACAAATATCGTTTTCAGATGGTGGTGGCGTAAAGTTACATGCCGTGCGATTTACCTGGCCAGCCCCATGGCAGTGCCTGTATTTTTATTTTTTTTATCCCGCCCGAGCCGGTTTTCTACTAGGTCATAACAAAATTGTAATAAAAAAAGAAAATTGTGTGATACAAATTTCTTTTTTTAGAATGACGGTTCATGACGTCAATAAGTGATAATACTATCCTACATTGAATAAAGAATTTCAATTTCAATTAAAGGGAAAAGAATTTTTTAAATCGGTCCAGTAGTTTCGGAGCCTATTCAATTCAAACAACCAATAGAAAAAGCTTAGAATAGCATCACCAGATTTCTTTCCCGTGGGAGTCGTAGGAGGCGACTAAGGGACTTGAGGGTGTGTATTGCAATTTTAGGCGATGGGCTGACAACCTGTCACTATGGCGATACACAATTTTCAGAATGACCCTCAAACATATGTCAGACGTGGCGTTAATGTCCGTTTTTACGGCCGTTTACGCTCTGCCTACCCCGCGAGGGATAATAGGCGTGATATGTGTATGTATGTATTATTTTAGTGTAGATTTTTTAAATGCATTATTTAATGTTTTTTGTCGTCTTTTTCTATACCGAGTAAGGGACAGCCCTGCGAATACTGATAGGGTGCATGAAACATAAAACTGGACAACTTTTCCCTAGAAACATATGTCAGGAAACGCCAAAAAAATGACCTTCCATACAAAATCACAATCAGCTGACTGCATTCACTATGGGAAGTCAGTTTTTTTACGTTTCCTGAAATATGTTCCTAGGGGAAAGTTGTTCAGTTTCATGGTCTGCATGTACCTACCCTATTAGTATGCTGAGGGCTATCCCTGACACCCTTTGATACAGTAATGATTAAATGTAATCATTACACTACTGGTACGAATAATGTGGCGTAGTTGGTACATTTTTAAATGAAAAAGTAGTTAATGTGGCATAACTGTAATAGTTAGACATATGGTATCGCGGACATTATTATAGATATTGATGTTCTCTATAAAACTGTAGTACATTACTTTGCTCTATTGTCAATAATTTCCACAGCGTACGCGATAGAAGATATTTTTTTGGTACATTTTTCACACGTTGGGTTACATTATCGAAATTTTCATGCGGATCCCTATTTTTTTCTCGTATAAAATATAGCCTATGTTCATCAGGAATAATGTAGGATTCTAATGGTAAAAGAATTTTTAAAATCGGGCCAGTAGTTTCGGAGCCTATTCGATGCAAACAAACAAACAAACAAACATACAAACAAACAAACAATCAAATCTTTCCTCTTTATAATATTAGTGTAGATAGACTCACTTTTGCATTGAATTACCTCTATGGCCAACAGTAAAAAACCTCATAATTAATTTTATTTTTTTCTTACGGGCGATTTGGTTAATTTTTACTAAAGTTCTTGTCCTCTTTAAATGATAAATTGGTTTTTGTTAACCTTTGTAAGTGAGAACCTCTATTCTAATCTTAAACCTCGCTAATTGGGAAACTGGGTACTTGATAAACCTTTTTGTAATAAAAAATCGTAGGCACCATGAAGTCTCTGTTAAACAGGTTTCACACTGCTTTCTGAGATAAAGCCTAGCCTACGACACTCGGGATAATGTAAGAATTCTTCGGATACCATTCCCATTCGAATCTGTTCAGTGGTTAACGAGTTTCAGCACTTTAAAGAATCGCACATACATACATACATGAACTCTAAATACATTACACTCCTTTTTTGGTTGGGCAGTCGTGTAAAAAGTACTGGTCAATTGGTCTGTAATCCGAACTTATTATTTTATTTATTTATCAAAAAGACATATAAAGCATCAACTTTACTTCGTGCCGTTAAACCTTAGAAAAGTTTGTGTCGGCACTGCACATTCCTCAGTTATACAAAATAAATATAAAATAAAAAGACAAACAAATTTCATAGATATAATAATAATTTCAATTTTATATTAAATGATATTATAAATCTGAGAGTTTGTATGTGTATGTATGTTTGTTACCTCTTCACGCTCAAACGGCGTGACCGATTTGGATGAAATTTGAAACACAGGTAGAGTATTACCTGGAATAATGTGGCAGCGGGTGAAACCGGTGGGCGGAAATCTACATACATACATACATATATCACGCCTTTACCCCTTGCGGGGTAGGCAGAGCGTAAACAGCCGCAAAAAACGGAAATTTACGCCACGTCTGACAAACATTTGAGGGTCATTCGGAAAATTGTGTATCGCCATTGTGACAGGTTGTCAGCCCATCGCCTCAAATTGCAATACACACCCTGGAGTCCCTTCGTCGTCTTTTACAACACCCACGGGAAAGAAATGGGGTGATGCTATTCTAAGCCGGCATCACACGGCATATACAATAATATTTATTATCTGTCTGTAATGTTGTAATATTGTCACCTCCGTCAACAGCTCCGTGTGTTACCGTTTGTCGCGCACGTCACTCCAGGTGTTGAGGGGGAAGGCAGGGGGCGGGGGACAGGGGGGAGAGAAGAGTTGCCAGATACAGGTGATTTAGAAACATTTTTGATATAATAAAAAATAATAGATTTGTCACGCGATGCTTATATTCGACCTAGTGTAAGCTACATCAATAAAATCAAATTGCCTTAATACAGAGTTTTATTTTTATTTGTTTAAACTGGTTCCTAGTCGCTGTATAGATAGCGCTGTTCTTGGTACGTTGACGTAAGGAACGGAACGTCACATAATTTTTCGATTTTTTACTCGGATGTATGAGATCGTAAAACGAAACGTAACTAATCATTGTTACATCACTCGTATCTCAAAAATATTACTTTCAAGGGTTCTCCTGCATATTAACGAAAACCACAACGAAAACAACGTACAAATAACACAGACTATTAATTAATAACAAAACGCGAAAAACGAGGATACATTAAACAGTGCTTGGAAACTAAAATGGTTCCGTGCTTCAAGCCGTCAGTCCGGGTTGCTGTTTATGATTACTTGGACGGCGGTCTATACATAACCATGTCAGAGGCCTACAAGTAGTAGAAGGCGGTTGAGAAACTCTGACATCACATCAGGGCTCATCGGGTCGTTGGACGACTGGGTGTCCCACACGCAAAGAAGAGTGGACTGCCGTGGCTGTTGAATGTTAAACAAGTGTGAACTCAACACACTTGGCAACTCTCCGATGGAGGGTATACACGGGAGGCAGGTATAGAAGGGGGGGATGCCTGAATTCGATTCCGGGCTATTGAAAAGTTTCAAGAGGCGAAAAGCTTCGACAAACGAAGCTAAGTGAATTTCGAGCCCTCGGAGGAATCGGGGACGGATTTAGGCAATAAAGTGTAGATTTAAAATGAATTTATTGTTTTACAGTAGATACTGTTGAACACAAGAAAATTCAAATTCAAAGAATAACACTTTCAAAGTTGTAAAAAAATACACACATAAATAAGGGGAAAAATTAAAGCGATTTCTACCAGACAACCTTTGGGTGGAGAAATCAAAGGGAAGAAGAGAGAAGTGCATAAAATAAAGGTAATATTAGACAGTTTTGATAATAAGTAATTGTTTTAACTAACTAATGAGTGCTAGTGTTTGTCTGATTAGACAATTTACAGTGGGGTAAGGCATCTCCGCTCCTTCTGCAAATTGTCTGACCGATACTGGTTGTAGTGGGAAAATGGCCTAAGTCGTGCTTGTGAGATTGAAGAAGTTGTTCAAAAGTATGTGTACCTTGGGCAAGCTTTGCAGCTGGGCAGAGACCACTTTTAGGCTGAAATCATCAGAAGAGTGCAGCTGGGCTAAGATTTGGGAAATTGCATCATATTCTAGTATCACCCTTGCCACAATGTTTCAAGACCAAGGTGTTCAATCAGTGCGTCCTGCCAGTCATGAACTATGGAGCCGAGACGGGGAACCTGACATTTAAACTGGCCCACCGGTTACATGTCACTCAGAAGGCTATGGAAAGGTCTATGCTCGGTATCTCTATAATGGATAAAATCCGAAATGAGACTATCCGCAAAAAGTCCAAAGTAACGGATATAGTCTGAAAGTGTAGCAAACTTAACTGGCAGTGAGCTGGGCACATTTGTCGTAGAACCGACGGACGGTGGAGTAAACGGGTTCTCGAGTGGAGGTCACACCATCCAAGCGTAGCATTGGATGACTTAAAGAAGGCAGCTGGTAGCGACTGGATGGCGAAAACGAGAGATGGTGGCATATGGCGTACCCTGGGGGAAGTCTACGTCCAGCAATGGACTGCAATAGACTGATGCATGTATGTATATATGTACTGTTAAGAAAATTTAAATATTTTTTTATCATTTAAAAATCTTCACCAGATTCGCCCCTGGCGAAGGCTTGGTTCCAATTTTTATCAATCCCATTTCATTTCCTCTTACGAAAGTTTTCCTCCAATTTCGCACGAGAGCCCCCGCTGACTAGTGCTGAGACATCGTAAACATCTGTCGATGTCGATATGACTATAATTGCAACAATATTTAGTTTATTAGATAAATTAGCCAGTACACTATACATTACTAACGCGACACGGATACGGGAAGACTTTTGTGACACTAATTTGTGCCGGTTTGCTTAACTTTACGCAAAATTACTACTTCTTCTTAATTACTTATTTTAATGCTGCAATGTCCACAGTACCCATTATGTTGGTACAATAACAATATTTACATGACAAACACACCCATCGAGGTTCAGCTGTAAAATTTTTCGTTTATTGAAATGCCAAAACTTAATTTGTGAGTAATATCGTTGACTCTGGGCAAACAGTCCGCTCGAAATTCCCAAGAAAAGCCCCATCGCAAACTAGTTATATTATTATTTTTAGCCAGATATGTCATTTATTTATTTATTTACGATTTATTGTACACATGAACAGTAAAGAAAAAAACACATGAACAATACAGAAACAACAGGCACTGCTTATCTTTAATAAGAAATTTCTTACAGCAGACCTAGGGAAGAGTAATGGTATTAAACGATATGCGGATAAGACGTGCCATCATTTGTCGAATGCAGTGTATCCTGTCTATCTCTATTTTTATTAGCCCCTCCATAATTTATCGATATCGATAAATAGATATCGAACTTTGTACCATCACTAAAAGAAGGCGTATCTCGAAGACGGTGTTAGCTGTCCGAGGCTTCCTTATTAACTCTACTTATTTATAACTCACCAACTTAGTAGGTATAGCCAATCAATACCTACTTTCTTCTTCTTACTTTTAATGTTTATTTTCAATCCAAATACCTAAGTTAGTTCGTATTGTTTTATTTAGTCGATATGATGCAAAAAGGTTTGATGAACCATTTTTAAACTGCGATTTAGGACGCACATTCGAAAGCACAAGATGAGAGGATTAACTAAATTTATATACTTAAGATTGCAAATCGGCTTATACAGCCATGAAAAGTCTTGCCTCAGACACTGATTAAATCGTCTGTCACAGACGTGTGAGGACATCTATGATACTTAAGATCAGTTAATTCCAAAATATTGGTAGACACCATTACATACAGTTAAACGATTGCCCCACTCGGGTACAACAAGTGAATCGTAGAGGACGAAACTTATACATCAGTACACGACTTAAGATACTCATGAGTAGCACCGGTAGTCCAAATAGACGCAGTTTCATCCCAACTGTAGTAAGGCAGATTACCTTACCTAAAAGGATGAATCGAAATAAATAATAATAAATAAATATCCTGGACAATTCACACAGCGCCATCTAGCCCCAAACTAAGCAAAGCTTGTACTATGGGAACTAGATAGCTGATATTAATACATATATAGTTATTTTTGAAAATAAATATTATACATAGAAACACCCAGGCTAAACATAAATATCTGAAAATTACTTAATAAATATTTGTGTGTTGTGGGAGGGATCGAACCCACGACCATTAGCGTAGCAGGCAGGGGTACTATCCGCTAGGCCATCGGCCCAAACCGAAACAGTTGCCAACTTATTTTGCGAATAAACTTTTCGTCTTTCGTACAATTACCAGTTCAGCGTAAAAACTGAACTAAACTACATAAAGGCATCTCTTAGGTAATCAATCACACCCACACAAACAAAATGTAAATATTATGTATAATATTATGTGTGTGAGGCAATATATAATAAGCTTCCGTCAGACTTAAAACTACATCAGGGAAAATCTTGTAAAAACAATGAAATGAACGAATGTATTATTTTTAAGACCCTATATACTGTATTCTGGGAAATAAATTATTAACTTGTCTTATCTTACACGTCACCGACTAACACATAACAGGTTAGCAATAAGACAAAAAAAATGTAGGGGCAAATTACGATTAAGCTATTGTCATCAAGATCCATATTAATGTGCCCTTACAAAGCCTAATAAAAGCTATAACGATAGTTATTATCAGTGAATTATAATCTGATCGTTGTTTTCACGCAATTTGCCAAACACAATTGGTCTGATCTTGCCGTCTGATAAGTCGTCGAACATCTGCGGACTTCGTATACGAATAGGGTACACGTTACATACATTGTATACGTTCAATTATATACGATGGATGTTCTCGAGTATTACTTACTACTCATTTTAAGTAAAAGACCGTGTCTATCGCGATAGTATTTAGGTAAATAATAGTAATAGCCGTGTGATGCCGGCTTAGAATAGCATCACCCCATTTCTTTCCCAAGGGAGTCGTAAGAGGCGACGATGGGACTCGAGGGTGTGTATTGCATTTTTAGGCGATGGGCTGACAACCGGTCACTATGGCGATACACAATTTTCCGAATGACCCTCAAATGTTTGTCAGACGTGGCGTAAATGTCCGTTTTATGCGGTCGTTAACGCTCTGCCTACCCCGCAAGGGATAAAGGCGTGATATATGTATGTATGTATGTAAATAATAGTAATTTACCTGTGTCCCGACGTTTCAATACAGTTTCATGTATTGTGGTCGCGAACTCACTCGCGACTCAGTCACAGGTAAATTACTAATATTTATTTAAATACTATCGCGATAGACCCGGTCTAATACTTAAAATGAGTGATAGTGATCGCGAGTGCTTAAAAAGTTATATACTTACTAGTTTTAACATACCTACATAAATTACGCCTATGTCCCTTACGGGGTAGGCAAAGCGTTAACGGCCGTAAAACGGTTATTAACACCACGTCTAACAAAAGTTTGAGGGTCAATCAGATAACTGTGTAGTGTGTATCACTAAAGTGACAGGTTGCCAGCCCATAGCCTAAAATTGCAATACACTTCTAACCCTCAAGTCCCTTAGTCGCCACCTATAGGCAAGAAATGGGGTGATGCTATTTTGAGCCGGTATCACACAGTAAACTAGTTTTAACAGACAGCAAAATAAGATGTATTTCTTTTTTTTGCTCATAAAGTCGGTAAAATTTATACTTTGACTTATCGTTAATAATCAAAAAAGCATTAAAATAAATTATACTTGTTTTTTACAATAAGAATCAAACTAAGTAACAAAGCAATCTCAATTCAATAAAACTTCAATTTATAAAGTAGACAATTCATTAGAGTCTCGTTAATTTTATGAACAGTCGACTTATCTAAAACAATTTGTAAAGGTCTTTACACAACAACTCGTTTATCAATACTGTTTGCAAAATTTTCGAAAGGTAGCGTATAGTAGCCACATAATTATACTTAAAGTGAGTTATTGGGAATATAAATGTAACTCCGGAAAATAGGTCCTGATTAGGAAACCTTGTAATATCACTAGGTACATAGTATAAAATAAAGTCGCTTCCCGTTTGGTGTCTCCTTATATCTTTAGAATTACCCAACGGATTTTGATGCGGTTTTTTTTATTAGATAGAGTAACTTGAGAGAAAGGTTTATAAGAATAAATTATTCCGGGAAATTGTCACATTCCCATGGGAAAACGGGTATCCCAAATGGTAGTAAACTTTTGATCCCCTTTTGACACCTTTAAGGATTAAAATTTCAAAAATGCTGAAACACGTATTTAATTATTTTAAGTTATGAGTCTAATTAGAAATTTTGAAAAAGATCACATTTAAGATAAAAAACTTTCATACAAACTTTTAACCCCCTTTTCACCCATTTAAGGGTTAAAATTTCAAAAATGCTGAAACACGTGTTTAATTATTTTAAGTTATTAGTCTAATCACAAATTTTGAAACAGATCACATTCATTTAATAAAACGAACTTTCATACAAACTTTTAACCCCTATTTTCCCGTGTGGTGCCGGCTTAGAATAGCACCACCCCATTTCCTGCCCGTGGGTGTCGTAAGAAGCGACTAAGGGACTCGAGGGTGTGTATTGCAATTTTAGGCGATGGGCTGACAACCTGTCACTAAAGTGATACACAATTATCTGATTGATCCTCGAACTTTTGTCAGACGTGGCGTAAATTACCGTTTTTCACGGACATTTATGCTCTGCCTACCCCGCAAGGGACTATAGGCGTGATATATGTATGTATGTATGTATTTTTTTAGGAATTAAGGGTTAAAATTTCAAATATGCTGAAACACGTGTTTAATTATTTGAAGTTATAAGTCTAATCACTAATTTTGAAATGGATCACACTTAAGACAACGAGCTTTCATACACACTTTTAACCCCCTTTTCATCCCTTGGGGGATTAAAAAAAAGAGTGATTCAAGAGGAAGGTTTGTATGTATGATTTATGTCGGCAGAAGGTCTGTTTCCCGTGGGAAATCAGTTAGCAGCGGGTGAAACCGCTGGGCGGGCCGCTAGTACTATATAAATGATTTTACTAGACTATGGTTGGATTTGATTTATTATTACACCTGATTACGTACCTATTGTTACGCAATTATAGTAGTTTATGCAACTGTCGTATAATGGGGGTCATTAGAATGCGAGTGTCTGTTTATCACACGAGGCGCAGCCGAGTGTGATAATAGTTTGACACGAGCATTCTAATGCCTAATTATAGCAGTTGCATACACTATTTTATCTACACTCTCCAAAAAAACTCAGAAACACTTTTCTAAACGTACGCACCGGCCATTGCAAGGCCCGATACAAGGACAAATTCAATACGAGAACGTAATATGGCTTGATATGAATTTTCAAAAATCTATACTTTAGCAGTTGTTTAGATGTGGAGTCTTAACAATAACTTAACTAAACAACTGAACAACATCTGAACAACAACTGAACAACAACTGAACAACATCTGAACAACAACTGAACAACATCTGAACAACAACTGAACAACATCTGTACAACAACTGAACAACATCTGAACAAAATCTGTACAACAACTGAACAACATCGGAATAACATCTGAACCACAACAAATCAACATCTGAACAACAACAGAACAAAAACCTATTAAAACAACTGAACAACATCCGAAAAATTACCGTACAACAACAACTGTCAGGTGCGGCGGAAGATAGCGATTGGAGTATTGGAAAAAAAAAACTTCGTTTCATTTCTCAACTTTATCGTATTAAGAGTTTTGTCATTAAGTCATTACGCTTCTGTAATTTATAGTAAACCCTAGTTTTTATAGGCAGAATGCATAAAGTAGGTCATTATGCATCTGTTTTCGAATTCATAATTCGAACATTATGAGACGAGTGTATATAAATATACTTTATTTGATTTATATAATTCTGTTTACGTTACTTGCTAACTTGAGTTCAATTAATAACCTTCTTTGCTGAAAACTGGGTAAAAAGGAAATATGCTATGCCAATAAAGTTGTAGACGTGAGTGAGCAAGACAGAAATACCTGTGACGTCACGACTCGAGGAGACATCTCGCTGTAATGATGTCAGAGCGAGGAGTAATTTGAGCGCAATTGTCGAGTTAAAACTGCTTTAGGGCTCTTACCCATTCGGTAAAATTATCTACATTAAATTTAACGAGAGCATTGGGTTTTTTAACAAAACCAGAGCGGTTTATTGTGTGCGACCAATGTTAGTTGAGCAATATTAGGAGATAAAGAGGGGTAAACAGTTTAACCAGTACCTGCTCCATTGACACCGAGCTGTTAAGTAACCCTAGGTACCTTGATACCAAAGTCTTGAGGCAATAGGTCTTTGATGTAGTTGTGTGTGTGTATACATAACCGCCATCTAAGTAATCAATCTCAGACAACAAACGCGCTTGGCGGTACATGCCTGCCTGAAAGTTGGATGGCAATAAGCTGAGCAAACTGGGAACAATCTCAAAGAAAGATACATACATACGTACATAAATCACGCCTTTATCCCTTTTGGGGTAAGCAGAGCGTTAATGACTGTTAAACAGATATTAATACCACGTCCGACAAAAGTTTGAGAGTGAATCAGGTAACTATAGTGACAGGTTTCAGCCCATCGCCTAAAATTGCAATAAACATCCAACCCTCGAGTCTCTTAGTCGTCTCTTATGACACCCATGGGTAAGAAATGGGGTGATGCTATTCTGGTGATGTATCATGTGAGATAATTGGAAAAATAACCTTATTTATCATCAACAGCTACAACAGTCCACAGCTAGACACGGGCTGTTGTAATACTCACCATGCAGTGCAAAGTATTACAATGACAGGCAACGCTGCTGTCTATTCTCCCACCGCGAGTAAACACATCGACGGTCGATGTCGCGCAGTGGTAGTGCGACTGCCTGCAACGCAAAGGTTCCGGGTTTGATTCTCGGTGGGGCATTCACAAAGTTGATATTTATCACTTTGTGAATTTATTCCCTGTCTGTTTAGGACATTGCAGGCTGAATCACCTGATTGTCCAAAAATGAAGATGGTTCCGTGCTTCGGAGGGCACGTTAGGCCGCCGGTTCCGGTTGCTATTTATGATTACTTAGACGGCGGATGATACACAGCCATGTCAGAAGGTTGAAAAACTCTGACACCAGGGTTCATCGGGTCGTTAGACAATAAGGTGTCCCACACAAAAAAAAAGAACCACTAGTAGAAAATTCGAGGAGGCTGTAGCGAGATCACCCCGGCCCGTCCCGGCGCAATATAAAACAATAAAAAGCCCATTAACTTGTAACAATACCCCCCACCCCCTCCCCCTTCCAGAACCCCCCTCTCCCTTAATTACTGGCGCCTTGAGAGCAGCCCGGCGGCAATAACATTATGTTGTTACCTTTTAATAGCGTCCGGCAAAGTAGCTGGATTTGTGCATTTCTTATTTTATTTCAATTTTACAGTATAATACCAGCTTTGTAGTGGTGCCGGCTTAGAATAGCATCACCCCATTCCTGCCCTGCAGGTGTTTGTTGTACATACATACATAAGCCTATTGCAGTCCACGACTGGACGTAGGCATCCTAGGGTACGCCATAGGGCACGATCTCTCGTTTTCGCCATCCAGCCGCTACCAGCCGCCTTATTTTAGTCATCGGTTAATTTGGCCGGAGATCGTCCAACGCTACGCTTGCAGAGGCGTGACCTCCACTCGAGAGCTCGCTTACTCCACCGTCCGTCGGTTCTACGACAGGTGTTTGTTGTAAGAGGCGATTAATGGATACTCGTTGCTTGTCACATTTGTTTCATACCATTTTAGGTTTGGTAAGTTTTCACATTCCGTATATAGGCTGTCATCTGTTTACTCGCCTGTCACAAGCGATCGGTTAATTGAATGCTGTATGCTGATTCAAAAAAACTCTTCAGAGATAAATTATTATATTTGAATTGAATTTATTTCATTAGTCAGAAGTACACAATTCTTAATTATGTCTTGGTTACACGGCCACTTCCTACGCATCTTCTATAATAAAACAGCCCTACTTTTCAGTGACACGATAAAAAGCGTTCTTTTATAGAATAGGTACCAAATTTTAAAGCACTCCCCGTGTTAGGTATACAATTTTTGAAAACTTGCAAAATTACGGCCAGTATTTGATTGGCGGGCCAGGAACGAGCTGCGGTAGCCCAGATGGAAGAGGCGTCGTCACTAGTAATGACGAAAGTCGCAGGTTCAAATCCTGCCCGCGCTTAAAAATTTTGCAAGTTTTCAAAAATCGATCTTTTATTTTCAACACTTTACCAAGTAACCTACTAGAGGGCGTGTCAGTAGCATACAGTTTGATATCCTTCTACAAATTCCAATACAGAAATGATCTGCAAGAACGCAAGGGTCAAACAAGATGACCAGTATAAACCCTGGTAGATACCAGCTCTAAGTGACATAAAACGAGTAAAAATTGCCGGTGAATCGCGGGCGTTTTTTATAATTGTTTTATGCGCTAACAAATGACTGCGAGATTGGATCTGGCTCGGCGCTCTCGCAAAAATGGATGCTTAATACGATTAGAGCGAGCGGGACGACAATAGGAGGAAGAGAGAAGGTGTTGGAGTTCTTATGGGTTTGTTATTTGCCATCATTTCAAGCTTTAATTTTGTTGATCCTACAGCTTGTGCTATACTACAACCATCGATATTAATGTTATTTTGTTGGTACGCCCCCGAAACTTGGACCCACAGGGACCCGGTCTTTTGAGGCATGAGTAAGGCAACAACACAGAGGCCTATTTGCACCAAAAAAGGTGCTGTGAATTATTATTATATTATGTATAATTGTAGAATACATTGTACTAATGTGTATATATCACTGCACTTGAGTCAAATTTTTGATACTTGTCTATTTATATGTAGCCGTCTTCCCCCAATGCCCAGCTAATCCACAAAATAAGATCGTAGAGCATACTTATTTACGTCAAAATCTTTACGTGGCGGTTAGATCAGACCATGTAGATCATTGCAGACCGTGCTGGTTTGTTGGTCCCGGGGGTCAAGAAACCTAATAACGACTCTTTTTCAGCCGCTGGTTTTTGTATGGAATAACACAAGCGGGCATTACGATGCCGGAGTTTCTTCGAAGTCCCGTCGTGTTGTCAAATTTACATACAAAGTTTTTCATGTCGTCGGGTTTTTATCCCTTTCTACGATTATTTTGTCTATGGTGTCGAAAAGTAGTCGAGCTATGACAACTAAGTTCCTGTCATTGTGTTTGACCATGATCAGTCCACAGATCACTTCACTACATCACTACATAGTATAAAATATAGTCGATTCCCGTTTGGTGTCTCCTTATATCTTTAGAATTACCCAACGGATTTTGATGCGGTTTTTTTTATTAGATAGAGTAACTTAAGAGAAAGGTTTTTAAGTATAATTTATTCCGGGAAATTGTCACATTCCCATGGGAAAACGGGTAGCCCAACTGGTAGTAAACTTTTGACCCCCTTTTGACACCTTTAAGGAATAAAATTTCAAAAATGCTGAAACACGTATTTAATTATTTTAAGTTATGCGTTTAAGCAGAAATTTTGAAACAGATCACATTTAAAATAAAAAACTTTCATACCAACTTTTAACCCCCTTTTCACCCATTTAAAGGTTAAAATTTCAAAAGTGCTGATACACGTGTTTAATTATTTTAAATTATTAGTCTAATCACAAATTTTGAAACAGATCACATTCATTTAAAAAAACGAACTTTCATACAAACTTTAAACCCCCGGTTGACCCTATTAAGGGTGAAAATTTCAAATATGCTGAATTACATGTTACATTATTTTAAGTCATAAGTCTAATCACTAATTTTGAAACGGATCACACTTAAGACAACGAACTTTCATACTAACTTTTAACCCCCTTTTTATCCCTTGGGGGATTAAATAAAACCGGAATTTAAAGTAAAGTCGCTTCCCACGTCTGTCCCTGTCTGTTTGTTTGTATGCTTAAATCTTCAAAACCACTTAACGGATCTGGATGAAGTTTTTTTAAAAAATAGAGTGATTCAAGAGGGAGGTTTTTATGTATGTATGTATGATTTATGTCGGGAGAAGGTCTGTTTCCCGTGGGAAATCAGTTAGCAGCGGGTGAAACCGCTGGGCGGGCCGCTAGTATAATATATGTCCTAAAGATCAGTCTCCCGGTTGCACCGAAAAACTTCCCAGTTCAATTGCCAGATTAACACAAAACTCAAATAACGTACTCCCAAAATATATTTTCCTTGTTTTTTATCACCTCCATCAACAGTACACTCAATTGCACCCATACATCCCGACTACAGTACAATAGTATTGCAAATGTGCCGCGAGTTTGTAACCAGTGATTATACAACTCTAGTGAGAGTTACATTACATTTATCTCTGCGGGAGGCAAGCATGGGATGCATGGTACGTGGTATAGTAAGTTGGGGTTTCAGAGTTGCTTATGATTGAGAAAATTTAAAAAATATGCAAGTCTGGGCTTTTTATGCTGGATTATGGAAGTATTATATTATGACCATTACTTCATTATGATGATGATTCGGCCATGGCGACCACTTTAAATTCTTAGAAAACTTCTAGTCACAGCGTCGCTGATGCGCTCGGAGATGGCTACAGCCAATTTTTCCTGCGAACTCTCGTGCGCAATGAGGGCAGATGAGCTTTTTGCAAGTTTTCAAAAATTGTATACCTAACACGGGAAATGTTTTAAAATTTAGTATTCAATTATAAGAACTTTGATTCAACACCACGTCATCAGCTACGTAATAAACTTCGTATTTCGTAATTTCTCCCTTCTCATAAGACCCACTCAGGAATAAATTTATACTGAACCCCGAGTAAACATTTCATTGGCAATGCGAGGGCGCCAGGTTCGATTCCGGCCCGTTTTAACTCCGTTACGACCGACGCCGCGGGCAAATGCTAGTATCGGTGTTACAAATGGGCCATTTTTAACGGGATATTCAATTTTCGGTTCAAATTCGTTATTATGTTTGTTTAATGGAGAATTTGATGGAGTTGTGATAAATATTAAATTATGAATTGAAAGAGATTTTTAGCCGGTGGCTATGGACTCCCTGGTCCGATGGAGTAGCGGATAGTACCCCTGCCTGCTATGCCAAGGGTCGTGGATTCGATCCCCAAAAGTCACAATTACTGCAATATACGCCTCGAAGCGACGCGGCACTGGAATAAATGCTTTAAAGACACTCAATGTAGAAGAAACGGATACCAATGAACATCTAGTTTTTTTTACTGAATTAGAACTAGCAAATTCAAAAAAGTGGTTGAAAATGATGCTAGTTAGTATAATTATGATTTTAATCGTTTCTAATCGTCGGCACGAGTCAAGAGGTTTAAAAACTTGCATTTTCTGTGTTGATGTTTATCTATAAAAGGTTTCATTTAGAGATGTCATGAGATGGCAAAATGTTTCTATAATTTGTCGCTGAGTATAGAAAAAAGATGAATCGAAAGTGCTATTTGCAAAATGGCGTGTCATGCTCAGGCTCAGTAATAAAAATAAAATAAATAAAATTGTTATTTATTTCAATAATTGTAACAACTTAATTTGACACTCTGGTTCCTGAGCTAGGTTAAATACCTGTGTTACAGGAAACAGTAGCACCTCCCCTTAAGGTCTAAAAACAAAATTACAGAAAAAAATACATTTAAATGTAAGTAAAAATCTAATAAAAAATAGGATTAATGCATGACCGTATGTAATGTGAATGTGTTTGAGTGTGTTTATATGTGTGAGTGTATGTTTACGTGTGTGAGTGTGTTTATGTTTTATGTATTTTGTGTATTATTGTGAGTTTTGAATATGTTATTATCTTATTATAATTATAAGATTAAAAAGGTACCTAGTAGGTAGCACGGCATAATTAAGTTGTAGGTAATTTTTCCAGGACAGGGTCCAAATCACTGCGTATATTTATTTTCAGTAATGACACTTTACACATACATACATACACGTATCACGCCTTTACCCTTTTGGGTTAGGCAGAACGTTAACGGACGTAGAAACCGTTCGCTATCGCCACCAGCCGTTTCAGAAATAATCGTGTTTCGATAAAGTGACAATTTGTGAGTCTGTCGTCAAAAGTTGTAGTTTAAAAAATAATATTGTAATAGTTACATAAAAGCTGTGAATGTTGAGCGCAACGCCGACAAACTACTATCGTAGTTTGGCGTGAGTGTACTTTTGTAACATTGATAAACCATAATAATAATAATAAAAATGAAACGCCTTACTCGCCTTGACAGCCGCGGGAAAGAAATAGGGTGATGCTATTCTAAGCCGGCATCGCAAGGCAAATTCACTTTTAATTTATCCAACCTGACCCTAATACCAGAGAAGAGTTTTCTTTACTTCCATTACATTAAGAACAAAACAGTACTTAATACAGGTAACACTCTCCAGTTTGTCTAGTCGTGATCAAATTAACAAAATCACAGCTGATTACTACAATTTCAAGCACTTTGATGACATCAAAGAAATCTTCGGAATAAGATGTCCACTTAGTAAGTTTTTTTACTTAAGGTAATGTACCCGTCAATGACCTCGACAGTGGCGCCACTTCACAGAAAATATTTCCTCTTTAAACAAACAATCTATCAGAATATCCGTTGCCTAAGTAATAGTATTATCCTTAAGTAAAATTAGAACCTGCAATCTCAATGGAATATTCGCTGCATTGAAAGTTATGGAAAAAAGTACCTAAAAACGGCCACTTTTGGTATTAATTGCCATAACTTTAATTACAGCAAATAATTCATTGAGTTTGCAGGTTCAAATTTTACTTAAGTATAATACTAAAAACTTGGGCAACGGTACTCAGTTAGATAGTTTTTATTTTTATTTTTATTAATGATGGGTTTGCTCTTGACTCTAGTCTAGGTCATAGGACTTGATAGGACAGAGACAGAGTTTAAGATGGAGCGAGCTCACCCAGAAGAAGCCTGTTCACTCTTACTTTGAAGAGATTAGGGTTGTATGCTTTTGGAAACACACACGCAGGTAGTAAATTCCACTCTTTAGCAGTGCGCATTATAAATGATGACTGGAAGCGCTTAGTCCGAATTGGTGGAATGGCTACCAGGTACGGATGGTATCCGGCGGTGCGTCTGGATGTCCGATGGTAGAAGGGAGCTGGTGGAACAAGGTCGTGAAACACTCTCCGAAGTACAATCTATAAAATACCGACAAGCAGGCAACCTTGCGGCGATGTGCCAGGCTATGTAGCTTGGTGTCCACCAGTTTTATGTCGCCTATGAGCCTCTTGGCCCTGCGTTCCACCGAGTCAAGAGCGGCAAGTTGGTATTTGGCTGAGCCATCCCAAAGGTGACTGCAATACTCCATGCAGGATCGGACTTGTGCTTTGTAAAGAGTTAAAAGCTGTCCAGGCGTAAAGTATCGCTTCACTCTATTCAGGACGCCCAGCTTTTTAGCCGCCGTCTGAGCCTTGTACTCGATGGTCGCGCCGAAGTTTAGATTTGATGTCAACTCCATGCCTAGAAGCTCAAGCCTGTCAGTGACTGGGACAGATGTACCCCGAAAGGTAGGTGTCCAGTCGAAAGGACTCCTTTTTGCAGTGAAAAGACACGCCTGTGTTTTGGTTGCATTGAATGAGACCAGATTGTCGTCGCCCCATTGGGAGACAAGACTTAAGGTCAGATCTGTTCGCTCTACCATGGCCTTTCTTAACGAACGTATTTCATCCCCACTGGTCCCTGCACCTGTCAAGTATCTCTCTGAAACGGTACTATCATCTGCGTATCCAACAATACCATGCCGAAGGAGGTCATTGATGTGCAGCAGGAAAAGAGTTGCAGAGAGAACAGACCCCTGAGGAACTCCGGCATCAATGGCCATAAGGTCAGAGGAGCAGCCGTCAACGACTACTCTGATGGACCGTTCACTAAGGAAGTCTGAAATCCAAGTACAAAAATCAGCTGGGATGCCATAAGCAGGAAGCTTGCTGAGCAGACTTGCATGCCAGACCCTGTCAAAGGCCTTCGAGATATCGAATGAAACGGCAAGTGCTTCGCCGTTTTTCTCGATGGCTTCGCCCCAGCAGTGCGTGACATACACAAGAAGATCAAAAGTAGACCGCCCCCGGCGAAAGCCATATTGACGGTCACTGAGAAGATCATTGTCTTCAAGGTAGGTCAGCAACTTACTGTTAAGTACCCTCTCCATGACCTTGCATAGGATGGAGGTAATGGCAATTGGACGGTAATGAGCAGGGTCGGCACGGTCGCCCTTTTTGGGAACTGGTTGCA
Organism: Tuta absoluta; assembly: GCA_027580185.1. NCBI lineage: Eukaryota > Metazoa > Arthropoda > Insecta > Lepidoptera > Gelechiidae > Tuta > Tuta absoluta. Next base: position 11,385,081 of record JAQAHW010000019.1, read on the forward strand.
CATTAGCAAGCTTCCAGGCCCCCGGCACCGTTCTTTCTTTAAGAGAGAGGCGGAACAAGCGTGTCAGCACAGGAGACAGTTCAGGCGCACATAGTCTTAATACTCTCTATATATAATAGTTTGTATAAAGAGATTTTTTTTGTGAAGTGGCGCCACTGTCGAGGTCGTTCACGAGTACACTCGCCTTAACAAATCAGAAGACAACTAAAGCAAAAGTTGGAATTGAATTAAACTAAGCACTTTCGTAACATGAGTTGTCCAGTTTTGGTACGACTTGGGGCTTAAGTGGTACAAATTACCACTTTAAGTACCAATCACACGATTTTTTATAAACACGCTAGTTTAATGTGATTCCCAGTTATACATTAGGTTAGTAATCAAATAAATAAGTATTATTTTTTCTTATGCATGTGCTTTGGAGTAAGTTGTTTAGTTTCATGGGTAGGTAGTGTACCTACCATTAAAAGAAATCTACTTATAGCCAAACATAATATTATAAATTTGAAAGTATAATATGTCTATCAGCGGACTTTACGCTTAAACTAATGAACCGATTTCTATGAAGATTGGCAAAAACATAGATTAGACGATGAGACATTCATTACATACCTACATAGGCTAATTTTTACTGCGGGATACACCCAAACCACAACCAGGCTGCCAGCAGCGCACGTACCTACGAGTAGGTAATCTTGTATGAAATATTAAATTGAACTACTTTAAATTCTAAGAAATCCAAAACTTAACAACTTTTGAGTAATCTGACAAAATGAGCAGCAGGCATTGAAAGGTGTTATACAAACACAAACCGTTCAGTATAAAATTAAGGATTCTTAGACCACTCTACAAAGCCTTTCACATAATTCCATAAAAGCGTTCTATAAAATATGTTAGGATTGTATTCCATTCATAAAGTCTGAATAGGAGAGAGTATTTGTCAAATATTTATTTCGTGTGCTCTGCATTTCATTCATTCAAATAAAGGATTAAAGCTCTTCAATATAAACCGTATTATCACAGTAACAAAATACAAACACACTCTAAATATTCCTTGTAATAAAGTGGCATAGATAGCCCTTTTTTTCTAAAGTATATGCTGGTAGAAATTGGGATCAAATGTACAAGATCATTTGTACAAGACACAAAAAATAGAACAGATATAGAAGAAGAAAAATACAAACATACACATATCACGCCTATTATCCCATGCGGGGTAGGCAGAGCGTAAACGGCCGCAAAAACGGACATTTACCATCATCACTATCACTACATAGTATAAAATAAAGTCGCTTCCCGTTTGGTGTCTCCTTATATCTTAAGAATTACCCAACGGATTTAGATGCGGTTTTTTTTATTAGATAGAGTAACACGAGAGGAAGGTTTATAAGTATAGTTTATTCCGGGAAATTGTCACATTCCCATGGGAAAACGGGTAGTCCAACTGGTAGTAAACTTTTGACCCCTTTTTTGAGACCTTTAAGGATTAAAATTTCAAAAACGCTGAAACACGTATTTTATTATTTTAAGTTATGAGTCTAATCAGAAATTTTGAAACAGATCACATTTAAGATAAAAAACTTTCATACAAACTTTTAACCCCCTTTTCACCCATTTAAAGGTTAAAATTTCAAAAATGCTCATACACGTGTTTAATTATTTTAAGTTATTAGTCTAATCATAAATTTTGAAACAGATCACATTCATTTAAAAAAAACGATCTTTCATACAAACTTTTAACCCCTTTTTGACCCTATTAAGGGTTAAAATTTCAAATATGCTGAAACACGTGTTTAATTATTTTAAGTCATAAGTCTAATCACAAAATTTGAAACGGATCACACTTAAGACAACGAACTTTCATACAAACTTTCAACCCCCTTTTCATCCCTTGGGGGTTGGGGATTAAAAAAAGTATGTAAAAAAAACTTTTAAAACAAGCTTTTATTTAAGTGCTCTGAAAAGATGAAAATATAATTTTGAATGACATTAACCACATTCATTTATGACTTTACAGAAATGAAAATATAAAAAATTATGTAAAAAAAAACTTTTAAAACAAGCTTTTATTTAAGTGCTCTGAAAAGATGAAAATAAAATTTTGAATGATATTAACCACATTCATTTATGACTTTACCGAAATGAAAATATAATAAAGCTTGTAGCGATGCCTAGAAGAAACTACCTAATTACAGTTAGGTGCGTACCTTATTACAAAATTTCAATCACAAATTGAAAGTTTCGCGACAAGCTTTTATTATATTTTCATTTCTGTAAAGTCATAAATGAATGTGGTTAATATCATTCAAAATTTTATTTTCATCTTTTCAGAGCACTTAAATAAAAGCTTGTTTTAAAAGTTTTTTTTTACATAATTTTATTTTATATTTTTTAGTTTATGTTACGATAGTTATCGATCAATACGAAAGTCTTTCTATAAAACGGAGAGACCTTCAATAGAAAAACTTAAGGCACGGGGAAAACTAAAATTAGGATAAAGTATAATTATCTCTTTTATATTCTATAGAAGTAGGTTGGTACCTACTCCTCCGGCATCCCTAATAGAAGAATTAGCTTGTAATATGTCTTAGTCTTTTCATTTCATTGATGGCGTCATTATTACATGGCCGAGTCCCAGTTAATTTCGAACAGTCTAATTCTTCTATCAGGAGGCCTTCTATTGACGTGACCCTAATTCATGGTGGGCCTACCAACTGCCTATCATGAACGAATTCGTATACACAATTGCAAGTCCCAGCAGTTGAATATTGAGGAGTTCCATAGTTCGAAGACAACCCTGGATGTAGCGTCTTATTCATGGTGGGCCTACCAACTGCCTATAATAAACGAATTCGTATATAAAATTGCAAGTCCCAGCAGTTGAATATTGAGGAGTTCCATAGTTCGAAGACAACCCTGGATGTAGCGTCTAATTCATGGTAGGCCTACCAACTGCCTATAATAAACGAATTCGTATACAGAATTGCAAGTCCCAGCAGTTGAATATTGAGGAGTTCCATAGTTCGAAGACAACCCTGGATGTAGCGTCTAATTCATGGTAGGCCTACCAACTGCCTATAATAAACGAATTCGTATACAAAATTGCAAGTCCCAGCAGTTGAATATTGAGGAGTTCCATAGTTCGAAGACAACCCTGGATGCAGCGTCTAATTCATGGTGGGCCTACCAACTGCCTATAATAAACGAATTCGTATACAAAATTTTGTGTCCCAGCTATAAACCGCTGAGGAGATCTCTCGTACGGAGCCGATCCTGGCAGCAACATCAGGTCAAATTTATGATTAACATGCATTGTCATCGGTTCTGGACCAACATGCAAAATTTCAACTCAATAGGATACCGAGAAGTGGTTCAAATTAAACTTGCAAGATTTGCACCGAACAAACATTGTTACTTACTTACATACACTGCAAGTTAAATAAAAGCTTTTAAAAAACGGAATTTTATCTAAAATAGTTGCTTTATTACATAAAACACTTCATGTCTAAGTTTTATCTCTCTAGCTTCAGTAGTTTAGCATTTATACTATCATGAAAACTGAGAAAAAATTATATTTTAGTTCCATAATACAAACATAAATGTCGCTCTTAGTTTTTCAAACGCACTATCGTTATGTTTTTTTCAAAAACTATAAGGTATTTTCATTTAATTTTGTTCTTTGCCGTTCTCGATACTCGAGGTGCTCAATGAAAAATCGTCTAACTTTCTTTTCACTTCCGTCAATGCATCTTGCCAATATAAAGTCTTTAAATTACCTCTTATCTGGGCTTCATACAAAATTGTATCAACATTCTAGCCTAATGCGTTATCCGTACATAGTATAAAGGTCGCTTCCTACGTCTGTCCCTGTCTGTTTGTATGCTTAAATCTTCAAAACCACTTAACGGATCTGGATGAAGTTTGTTTTCAAAATATAGAGTGATTCAGGAGTAAGGTTTTTATGTATGATTTATGTCGGGAGAAGGTCTGTTTCCCGTGGGAAATCAGTTAGCAGCGGGTGAAACCGCTGGGCGGGCCGCTAGTAGAATATATAATAGTACTAACGTACATTTACGCCACGTCTGACATTTATTTGAGGGTCATTCGGAAAATTGTCTATCGCCATAGTGACTGGTTGTCAGCCCATCGCCTACAATTGCAATACACACCCTCAAGTCCCTTAGTCGCCTCTTACGACTCCCATGGAAAAGAAATGGAGTGATGTTATTCTAAGCCGGCATCACACAAAAGAAGAAAAAAACGGTACAATTTAGGCAGCCTTATTGTTGAGGAAGCAATTTCTACCAGGCAACTTTTTGTGGAAAGAAGAATTTACTCGCAATGACTGCAGCAGCGGCTACGGTTGGCATACACAATAACACAGATAAAGAACACACAAATGAAACCAACCTACCCTTAAAATTACGACTGATTCAACTTTAAAATAATGGATCTATTTTCAAACACGTGGCCTCCAAAATTAGCCCAAAATCGGCGCCATCTCAAATATTCGCTGACTCATTCACTCCATCACACGATTATTATACCCCGGTACAAATTAATACCTGCCAACTGTGGACAGATCAGGTGAAAAGTACTTATATAATTAGACCATTCTTTGATATACACTGCTGCCGCACTGGTTTTCTTTACACAAACTTCTCAAGATAAACAGCAGTGTATGATGATTCAGAATAAAAGAAGTGGAAAAAGGTAAGCTTACTTATATAATATAGCCAACTAACATTGACCTGTGAGACGAGTTCGAGTTGTTCTAATTAAAGGTCTGAAAATACTGGTGGTATTAAATAAGTGATTATTACTGATGCTAATTTTCTAATTGTATAAAAAATGGCCGAATGGCATCTGAAGTGGTTTTCAAATTGCCATCGATATATTTACCCCCAAACTTTTATTTTTTTAATTTTTATTGATGCTTTTAGTTTTGAGAGCAGGCAAGTTTTTGTGGTGCTGTTATAAACGATGACAGTAGGTAAAGAAATTATAGCATGTAGGTATAGTTAGTGATATACTGGAAACCGAACCCGGCATCATTAGTGGAGAAAATAAATGCGCTACACACGTCATAGTGTGGCGCCGCAAAGTAGCACCAACCTATTTCTACTCATGGGTATCGTAAAAAGCGAATTAGAGATAAATCCATTCTGGGAATAAGAAGTCAGCGTGCCCTGCCTAGCTGAAAGTTATTTATTTCCTTTGAAAAAACATGTTAAAGTTTATTGTATTTGAACATAAAACTAACACAATTTAATGATTTACAGAAAAAAATAACCTAAAACTAAACTATGAAAAGGTCCTCCAGTGCGCCCCCATCAGACATGGTCCCCAGTAAGCTGGCAACGTTTCCTCTTTGAATGACCAAACTTAAACGCTGGCCAAAGAAGCTGCCAGCTCTCCGGTCCCCGGTAGTCTCATTAATAATTCTCGTAAATAATTTTCTTTGCCTTTCCTGCCTAGCTTGGTACTTAAGTATGGTGAATATCCTCCAATGGAGTAGGCGCAGTCCAGCAGTCCAGCGGTTTTGACGGCCGATGTGGCGCAGTGCGACTGCCTGCGACGCAAAGGTCCCGGGTTCGATTTTCGGGACACTTACAAAGTTGATATTTATGACTTTGTGAATTTGCTCCCAGTCTAGTAAGGACATTGCAGGCTGAACCACCTGATTGTCCGAAAATAAATAAGGTAGTTCCGTGCTTCACACGTTAAACCGTCGGTCCCGGTTGCTGTCTATGATTACTTAGACGGCGGTCGTTATACAACTCGGTGTTGGACAACTCGGTGTCCCCTACGAAAATAAGAAGAAGCAGTGGACTGTTTTAGCTGTTTTTGAAAGCGCGGGCAGGATTTGAACCTTCGACATTCGCATTACTAGTGGCGACGCCTCATCCATCTTCTTCCATCATCTTAAAAATTTTGCAAGTTTTCAATAATTGTATGGGAAGTGTTTTAAAATTTGGTATTTGTTTAAATTTTTCATTTGTTATATGAAACAAAGCAATTATACCCCAGTAGTTCGTAGGTAGAAGTGACAATGTACTTACCTACCTCGGTCCATCGCCGCAGGAGGGAATCGACTTCGCAAACCCAATTAGCTCCTGAATCGAGCAAACTTCAAACTCCTGACCAACTAGCACACCTTGCTATACACAGGGTGCTCCCAAAGGTGAAACGAAATCATTGAACCCTCAGAATCGTCTGTAAATTTTAGATGTCCTGGGCACTGAGGCTAATGGAAGCAGTATGTCAGACGCGGATTCACACATTTGCTAATAGTAGATTTCTATTCTGCCACCCCTTCAACAGTTTTTTTGAATCCATTACGTCTAACATGCATGCCTCGACATATTTTGTCGTCTCGTGCGCGCAGATCTTCAGTATGAATATAGTGCGGAAAGTATTCACAGTGAAGTGAGCCGCAAACGATACAATGCGGTGACAAAGTTTTATCGTGGCATACATGTTAGTCCAGCTGGTCTCCAATACTGGATGCTTCTAAGCTTGTAGCTGATAGTGCTGTCTCTCTCTCTTTTCGTGTGGGACACCGAGTCGTCCAACGACTGACATGGTGCTGTGATAAAACGTATCTAGGTGCTCGATATTTAACATACTTATACTATCCTAGAACATCTGTGTACATCTGGCTTCACGGAAGACCTGCGTTACAGGCAGCTCACTCTGCTTGAGACATATGCTTAGTGGAGACCTTTTTTAGTCGCAAAAGTACCTACATTTCAGATATCTGTATTTTAGTTTAGTGTCTAATTAAATGTGACTAAAATAAACGTATTTTATCTTTATCTTTAGAATATCATTTACATGTTTTTTTTTAATTTGCGAGGGCAGAGGGAGTGTAGTGACGTAAGAATGCACCGTAAGCTGCATTGAAGCGCACACGATTTGTATTAGGATTTATTTAGTAATAAAACATGACTTGTCGCGAACGGTTGTCTTTTATTACAATGCCTCACGTCAAGTACCACATGGCGACTCCATGCCAGAGGTACGAGGCTCAAATTGCGCGTCGTTATCGCGAATAGCATAAACGAATAAAATTACATTATACGTAATAAATATATATATATATATAAGCGGACTCTGTTTTTCAAAAACCAACATGTGCCAATCGAAAGTTGAAAAAGAAGATGTGTTCGTCTCACAAAATGCAGCTGGAGGAAATAATGATGCCATTTTGAAGGATTTAGGGAACCACTTGGACAAATCCAACATTTTGATGTTAATTTCGTGTTTATTATTACTAATAATAGCACTATACATCGTTTTCAAAATCTACAAAAAGTGCCATGAGCGGTGGATGCAGCAGCAGATTGTGGAACATACTCTTGCAAGGTTCCGCTCTCTTCGTCGTCGTGAAGATGCAAATAATGGTCGTCGTGAAGATTCATAACTTTCATATAAATTAGCCGCGCGCCGTGACTATTGAAACTACAGGGTGCCTAAATTGTTTTTTTTATCTATGATGCTGCCGGTGTGAACTATAGTGTTTGTGAACTATGTACATTAGACTGACGGGTGTGAATTGAATTGGAACTGTGATGCTGTGTTTATGCTGTGCGGTGCTGTGCTACGCTGCGCTATAAGAGACTGAAGGAAGTGCGTACCATATAGACTGAAACATGAGGTGAAATGGAAGTGCTGCCAAAAACGGGTGGAGAGGTTCCATCTGCCAATTGTCGGGAAGAAATAGAAGATTACGGTAAAATTATGATGTGATGCGGTCAGTAATTTTTTTTTTTTTTTGCTATTTAGTTAGTTTTACAATAAGTAGATATATGAGTAAAAGACATTTTTTTTGTAATCATAGTTATTGATGGAAATTACTGAGATAAGAAATTTTTATGAAAAGTTATTTACGATAAGACAATACTTAGTACAAATTGGTCCTAAAAGAAGGTTAGAGAGCAAGGCTGGTAGAAAGAGATTTAATGAGGCTTCATTACTTTACATAGACTTTCAAACTTACGATAAGTTATCCCAAGAAAATATCACAACAGAAAATCTTGATCTTTACATACAAGAGGTGACAAAAGTTTATGAATTGTATGCAGAAATAAGACAACTGTGTACACCACCTAAACCCGTAGTAGTAAAGCAAGTACCAGTAGAAGAGAAAAGCTCGGAAAGCGAAGGTTCAAGTTCTTGTAGCTCGGAGAGTGAAAAAGAGGACGAAATGGCGGATTTCGATTTAAAATCTGCTGTGGGGTTGATTCCAGTAATGGATGATACAGAATCAACTACAAAACAAATCATTTCCGCTATTGAAATGTACGAAACATTACTGAAAGCAACTTCTAAGCAGACCTTGATAACATTCGTATTAAAAACACGGTTGAGTGAGAGCGCTAAAATGCGCCTGTCAACATCTTACGCCACAGTTGAAGAACTTATCACTGACATGAAAGAACATTTACTATCTAAAAAGTCAAGTACGTCTTTACAAACTCAGTTAATCCAACAAAAACAAGGTTCAATGAGTATTGACAGCTATGCAAAAACTATTGAGGAACTTTTTGTCGAGCTCACTATCTCGCAAGCCGACGGTAAAAGCACTTCATATTCGGTGCTAAAACCCATCAACGAAAAGTTAGCTATCAAGCGCTTTACCGACGGGTTGAGAGATAGGAGGTTGAGCACCATTTTAGCGGCCCGCAATTACACTTCGTTAAAGGACGCGGTCCGAGCCGCTAAAGATGAAGAACTATCCTCAATAGCGACAACATCAGATAGTCAACAGGGTGAAATGTTCTATGCTAAAAGAGGTCAAGGTAAGTTTCGCGGCCGACCTCAAAGAACATTCGGTTACCGTAGCGGAGGCAGAGCATTTTCGTCGGGATTTTCGTCACATCAGTATCAGCGTCCACGCCATGCAGGTCCACCAACACCAACACGTGCAAATTGGCGTGGTAAGTACGAGTATCATAAGTTTGGAAACCCAGACCGTGGTTTTAGGTCTTACAGAGGTTACCGTGGGAACAGAAATTATACCCGCGGCATACACTACTTTGACGCTACCGATAACGAAGTGCAAGTAGAGTCGCGTACGGCTCAAGTGACCGAGCCTTCAACTCACACGGGTAATCAGTTTTTTCGCTTGTAACGACATTTATTACATTAATTGTTGTAATTCTGTGAAACTTGCGTTAAATAATATTCAATGTAATTGGCTTGTGGATTCCGGAGCGAGTTTATCCGTAGTGAAACATGACGCTATACAACATTTACAGATACCTATAGTAGAACATAAAATTACGATTAACGGAATTGGAGGTCAAGCAAAATCATTAGGGTACATTGATTTAGAACTTATTGCTGGAGGTGAAATTTTTTGTCACACTTTTTATGTTTTTGAATACTTACCATGCAGTACAGAAGGTATTTTAGGATTTGATTTTTTTCAAAAATATAAATGCTTTTTAGATTACGAATTAAATAACTTTACATTAAAAAAGCAGGGGAAGCGATTAACTATACCAATTGACGTTGGGCAATTAGGAGAGAATAGTTACTTGGTGGTTCCCCCCCGTTGCGAAAAAATATTTGAAATAGGTACATACTTGACTGAGGATAGTGTCATATTTCCAAAAGAATTATGCAAAGGGGTATTTTTAGCGTCAGGAATTTGTAAGCCGATTCATGGAAAAATTAAAATTCAAATATTAAATACAAGAGATGAACAGATAAACTTAAGTTATTTTAAACCGGAAACTGAAAGTTTGAGTCTATATACAGTATGTTCATTTAGTGAAAGTAACGTAGATGGAGAACGAGTGCGAAAATTATTTTCGGAATTGAAATTAGATCACCTTAATAATGAAGAGAAAACGTCAATTGAAAACATTTGCGCAAAATATGCCGATGTTTTTTACTTGCCAGGTGATAAGCTGTCTACAACAAATATTTACAAACAAAAAATTAGAATAAAACCAAATGTAGACCCTGTATACGTCAAGCCTTACCGTTTGCCATTTTCACAGCGAGATGAAGTTGAAAGACAAGTAAAAAAAATGCTAGATGAGGATATTATAGAACCATCAACTAGTGAGTGGAGTAGTCCTGCTTTACTTGTCCCCAAAAAGTCAGATTCCGCCGAAAATAAAAAGTGGAGACTTGTGATCGATTTCAGAAAATTAAATGACCGTATTATTGACGATAAATTCCCTCTTCCAAATATTAACGACATATTAGACTCCTTATCGGGTTCAATGTATTTTAGTCATCTTGATCTTGATCAGAGTTATTACCAAGTAGAACTTGAACAGTCAAGCAAGGAGTTCACTGCATTTTCAACACCTTCAGGCCAGTATCACATGAAACGGCTCCCGATGGGATTAAAAATAAGCCCGTCAGCATTTTCTCGCATTATGACTGTTGCCATGTCTGGATTACATTATGACAAAGTTATGGTTTATTTGGATGATTATATTTGTCATGGTAGAAGTTTGGCCACTCATAATCAAAATTTAATGGATATTTTGGCAAGGTTACGCAAAGTAAACTTAAAATTAAACCCGAAAAAGTGCGAATTTCTTAAAAAAGAAATGTTGTACTTGGGTCATGTAGTCACAGCTGAAGGAGTAAAACCTGACCCTGAAAAAATTCAGTCTATTCAGAGTTATCCCGTGCCCGAAAATGCTGATGATGTGCGTAGATTCGTTGCTTTTTCAAATTATTACAGGAAATTTATTCCGAATTTCGGTGAAATAACTATTCCATTAAATAATTTATGTCGTAAAAATGTTAAGTTTAATTGGGATACTAAGTGTCAAAATGCATTTATAAAAATCAAAAATTCTCTTATTTCCCCACCCATATTGCAATACCCTAACTTCGATGTGAATAATACTTTTCTACTAATGACCGATGCCAGTGGATTTTCTATTGGTTCTGTTCTATGCAATAGTGACCGAAGACCGATAGCTTACGCGAGTCGAAGTTTGAACAAAGCCGAGTGCAATTATCCTACAATAGAAAAGGAGTTATTGGCAATAGTATGGTCAATAAAATATTTCCGTCCATATTTGTACGGCCGTAAATTCAAAATAGAAACCGATCACAAGCCACTAGTTTATTTGTTCAACATGACAAACCCTTCTAGTAGACTAACAAAGTTTAGATTATTAATTGAGGAATACGACTTTATTGTGGAATATGTAAAAGGTAGTGACAATGCACCAGCTGATGCAATGTCAAGGATACGAGTCACGAGTGAAGATCTAAAATCGATGCAAGAAAATTTGGTTTGTGTTCTTACTAGAGCGCAACGTAAGCGAACAGAGGCTCAAATGTCATGTAATCCAACGGTAGATAAGAATCCTGATAGCGACCGGCCTGATCAACCGAAAGTTGTTGAGATGCTTAAATTACCGAAGGAATACATCGAACTAGTATTTATGAATGACTATATGTGGAAAAGTGTGAAAGAGAGACCGATAGAAGAAACTTCACTATTTGCGTATTTACAAAGTAAACGTACGATATGTGTTAAACCAGCTACTCTATCGCAATGTACACGAGCTGTCTTTGTGAGAGAGCTGAGTTTATTATGTAATAAATTAAATATAGAATGTGTACACATAATTAAAAATGAAAATAATAAATATCTAGTAAAAGAGCTAGCAAAATATATAAATAAAGAGAAAAATTGGACCGGTCCGCAAATATGTATTATGAAAGGAGTAAAACGAATAATTGATGACGACACAAAATGTGTAATCCTGAATGACTACCACATGTTACCGACAAGTGGACATGCAGGTGTTAAACGCATGATTAACAATATTCGTAAACGTTACTTTTGGCCAGGCTTGGACAGAGATGTAGAAAAATATGTAAAAAAGTGCGATAAGTGTCAACGTGAGAAATACTTCAGAAATATAAAAGAGCCAATGGTAATAACGGATATTGGCGAGTCAGCGTTTGATAAGATTTTCTTAGATTTAGTTGGGCCCATAGTTAAGGATAGTTGTAATCATAGTTATATATTGACACTACAATGCGATTTGACGAAATATGTCGAAGCGTATCCTCTATCATCTAAAGATAGTGTATCCGTGGCACAAGCGTTTGTGAATAACTTCGTGCTACGCTACGGAATACCCAGAAAAATATTAACGGATCGAGGTACAGAATTTATAGCACAGGTAATGCAGGAGGTTTGCAAACTACTACATATAACACATTTAACATCTACAGCGTATCACCACCAAACAATAGGTTCCTTAGAAAATTCACATAAACATTTGGCAAGCTATTTGAGGATCCAAACAAATAATCAAGCTGAGTACTGGTGTTCATGGTTACCTTTCTGGTGCTTTGCTTACAATACAACAGTGCATACGGAAACTAATTATACCCCGTATGAATTGGTGTTTGGTAAGCAATGTAACCTGCCTCAAAATCTCTCTACCACCCTTGATCCATTATACAATCATTATGATTATCCTAAAGAACTTAAGTACAGACTACAAAAATCTCAAATGGAAGCGAAAGAAAGTTTACTTAGAAGTAAGATTATAAGAAAAAATAGATACGATAGTAAAATTAAGCCTATAGCGTATAAGGTAGGGGACTATGTTTTATTAAAAAATGAGAATCGAAGTAAATTAGAACCATTGTATACTGGACCCTATAAAGTAATAACGCTAGAAGAACCAAATATAACAATCAGCTATAAAGGAAGTAATGTGAAAGTACATAAAAATAGAACCAGATTATATGTAACACAAGTGTGAAATGGAATAATTAAGTATTAGATGTAGTGACGTATTTTAAATAGATTAATTAGATAACAATGAAATTCTTAAGTATTAGTTAAGAATGAAATTCTTTAGTAATCGTTTAAAATAAAAATAATTAAGATCATTTTTATTTTAGAAAATTAGGTATTAGATGTAGTGACGTAAGAATGCACCGTAAGCTGCATTGAAGCGCACACGATTTGTATTAGGATTTATTTAGTAATAAAACATGACTTGTCGCGAACGGTTGTCTTTTATTACAATGCCTCACGTCAAGTACCACAGGAGTGAAAATTTAAGTTAAATAAGGCCGCAGCTATACTTTTATGTATCGCTAAAAAAGACAGCTTGCCATTGTATACTTGAAACAAACAAAGAACACAGAAATGAAACAACTTATTACTGACATGCTATAAATGGAGGCCCCAATCGTTCGCGGGACTCTGTGCCCGATGGGTAAGATGGACCTGGCATCCATCAACGCTTACAGCCACAACAATCTATTGCTAAAGAGTGGCTCCTATGGGAAGCTGTTTGCCATTAGTAGCAACGTTTGCCCGGTTGACGATCAAAGTGCAAGGTCTTTCTGAGTCACCTTCAAACGAGCCCACGACCATAAATTGGAAGATGTTATTCTAAGGTGGCATCACACGGCATTCCACTAAGATTTGACTTGGTGTATCAATAAATATCAGAGTTGTTTGGTTGGAAAGCGGACTATCAAACATAGAACGAGATTCTGAAAGATCTACTTTCTCTAAGGAAACATAAATTTCATATTGAGGGAAGTTTCCGTAAGGGTATTGATCTTTATCACATTATCATCATCGCATCAGCCTATAGCAGTCCACTGCTGGACATGGTCCTCCACCTGGGTACGCCTTAAGGCACGATCCCCAGGTTTCACCACCCAGTCGCCGGTCCATCCTGTAGATGTCAGTAATGTGCAGCAGTAACTTGCAGTAATGTGCAGCAGATTGCAGCGGTCAGCAGTTAGCGGGCAGTTTCTAGTTGTTTCTTGTTCGCGTCTTGAGATTACTCTGAGCAGAGTAGAGAACACACCAGAGACATTCTAGATAGGGATTTCGCTTCTTACTTGCAAGTTACATTGTTACATGCTACACAAAGTTTTATAACAAATTTTTGATTAGTTTTTAATATAAAGTTATCTCGTACATACATGTATACGTTACACGGGGATTTAAGACCAAAACACCATCTCTTCTTTTTTGCCAATTATTTACCTTCTGAAGATTGTGTCCATAACATTCGTAAGAGATCCTTAAATGGTATAAGTCCGCCTTTGTGCCTCTTCTTTGTTTTCCTGTGCTGTAAAAGTTACTGTTTTTTGTGGTACAATAAAATTAATACACTTTCGATCTCCTTTCTCTTAATTTCTCAGCTCTCAGCGTTTTTTAAGCCACCAGTAGCCCCAAAAACTGGTTCACTGTGGAGTCGGTACACCCATTTCGATGGAAATCATTCGCCTGAGCATTACTCTCTATACTTTCAACCTCGAAAACCTTGGAGTATCTGTAGACATTGCAGTACTCTGTGTGCTCTAATTCAATTCTAACTGACCGGTGACTCGGCCGATTGCGCTCTTCAACATCCCAGCTTTATATAATCAACAGCCACAACAGTCCACTGGTGGACACGAGTTTTCCTCTTTTGGCGGGTAGAAATGGGGTGACGCTGTTCTTTCCCGGCATCACATGGGCTTGAAAGAGAAAGTGAGTTCCCTGAAATCATACCTTAGTCGCTTTTATGACACTGACGAGTAGATATGGAGGTGATGCTATTTATAGCGGTTATCACATAAAAAGGAATAAAATGGAATTCAGTGCATACCTTAACACATTAAAGCGTAATCAACTATTACTCGTCACAATAAAACAATTTTAAACTAGGTAGGAATTGAAAAATAAACACAACTTTAATCCGTTGAAAATTGTTTTATTGTGACATTAAAGCGTGTTTCAGAGTAAAAATGTATCTAAAATATTTCAGAAATATTGCCGGAACGTGCTTGCTTAAATATACCATTGACTTATTCTATCTAGCGGATAAATTCTCTGCACCGTACGAGGCCGTCCAACGCTGCGCTTACCAACGCATATTCCCCACTCTAGAACCTTCTGACTACGTCTACACGGCTTTCATACTTTATAATAGGAACTTATCCATTATTTTCCATGTACTTTACAAACACAATATGTCGATAAGTAACTACTTAATCCACTCTACCTACTGGAAGATGTGGCAAAGAAATTGTCAGCAGCCGTACAGCTCATTATTTTACACAATATTAAAGACACCATAATTTCAGTGTTCTAAAGGTAATTATTCTAAATGCGTATCTGCAAGTTTAAAGTTTTATCATATTAAATTTTCCGTGTAGAGCCGACTTGGTATTAACATCACCCCATTTCTATAATTCAAAATTACGACTAGGAGATAATAAATAATAAGATAAATAGCAAGCGGTGTTTTCTGCGTATACAACATCTTTCCCTGCATGCGTTAACCTGCTTGCCCAGTGTGGTGAATGTGACAAATACTGCCTAAAAGGGAAGACCACAAGAAAATGTCCAGTAATGATCAGTTTAAAAATTACCAAAAAAAAGCGCGAAACTTAAGTATCACTTCTGTAAAATAGCAGCATCTGTTGTTTAGTTTGCATACGCACTAGAAATCGTCCTAAGTTAGGTGGTTTATTAAATAAAATGTCCGTACAACATCTAAATCCATGGCTACCCCACTCCACCTGTCCTCGCCACTTTTTGATCTAACCCTTATCTTCGTGACGTCACAGCCTGATTCTGACGTCATTATTACCACAGACTCAAACCTTTATTACCAACCTTACTCATAAGTTCCATTTCAGCGTACATTGCTGCTATTACCTAGGATATTGTACTGGAATATTTAAGAAATCCAGCACTGTATGATAAACCGGTCATGATACTCGTAACCAGTACATTACACCGTCAGTCTCAAAGGGTAAAGAGGGCAATTATTGGTTCCTCATTATGTTTTTCTGTAAGCAACATTTAATTATAGCTTTCTTGCTCAAGATACTAAGGTTGAAATAATAATGGTGAAGCAACTAATTAACTTGGTTATTAATTATTTCAATAAATAATTAAGTCCGAACTATACTTACAATCGATGAGTGAATGTTTTTCGTCTATCTAGCGGCCCGCCCAGCGGTTTGACAGCGAAACAGACCCTTTCCCGATAAAATCATCGACACAAAACCTTCCTCTTGAATCACTCTATCTTTAAAAAAAAACATCCAGATCCGTTGGGTGGTTTTGAAGATTTATTAACAAACAAACATAGGGACAGACGCGAGAAGCGACTTCATTTTAAACTACTTATGATGTCTCGGATTCGATTCTCAACAAGGCAGATAATTTAATCATAATAATCACATCAGCCTATAGAGCAGTACAGATATTTTGTCATGCCACAAATAACAGGTATGAACATTATTTACTCAAAATATTAATGAAAACGCACAATAAAACACCCAAAATAAAATGTTATTAATGAACTAATTACGTTTTGTGTCAAAGTTAATGTTGGCACAAACGAAAGTTAATGAAATCAGTGAATCAATTAAATCGGAAACATTCTACGATTCAATTAACCTTGATTAAAGCCGTTGTGGACGCAGGTACCAGACCTAATTAGTTTTTACAGATTTGTTGATCAAATTTGTTGTGAAAAACTTGTACATACAGAGTCACAAACACATCAGAACTCACTAGGACCCTGTCTTATAAAGCTGACCGTCTGACAACAATGTTATTGTTCATAATTCCGACAAGTTTCTGTTTTATAAAGAATATCATTGACAGATTTGTCCCGGTGGAAAATCGACAAATATGTCGAATTGTCGAGACAATTTGTCAATATTTTTGTTTAATAAACAATTTCTCTTAACAGGCGACAGATGACAGCTTGTCCGGAAAAACTAGTAATATTTTTCTGAAATAAAATACTAAATTGTCAGAATCGTTCGACTCATTTATTTGCAACTAGATTTCCGTCCAGCGCTGTCACACACTGCCACTCATTTTCCAGTGGTAATAGTTGTTTTCCCGCGGTAAAAAGTGGCCTATGTGTTATTCCGGGTATTACTTTATCTGTGTTTCAAATTTTATTCAAATCGGTCAAGCCGTTTGAGCGTGAAGAGGTAACAAACATACATACACACACACAAACTCTCAGATTTATAATATTAGTACGGATTGGTAGGTAGTCGCTTGTTTCGCGTAGGTATGCAACGTAATTAGGTTGTCACATCACACGTCACGATAATCGCCACTGTGTATATTGACACTCATCAAGAGCCGTTAAGCACTTAAACTCAAGTGGCATAATCTACTCCATAACAAGTATGTGTGTACGTTACAAGGTGTAATTGATTACTCATTACTTTCAATGATAAGTGTTTAAGTTGACTTAGCATTACTATTTATGGAAGGCTTTTAGTATAATTTATTATTGACAGTGTTTATATTCTGAAAGTATTATCTAAAGTTCGATTCCTTGAACGATAGTGTGTTAATTTTCTCAGTAACTTAAAAACTTGTGATTATATAGGTAATTTTCATAATTAAGTAGTAAGTTTAGTATATAATCATAATACTCACTCTATATTTTTATCGCGGCGTTTCATCGCTTAGACTACATTCAATCTGTAAAGAATGAATTAGTGGCTGGGTATTAGGTATAAACCTTACCCGGTAGACGGAGCCGGGCCACGCGTTATTGGCATTAAGTTACGCTTGCGAAATTGGCGGGCATTTGATGAGCTGCGGTAACCCAGATGGAAAAGGCGTCGCCACTAGTAATGGCGAAAGTCGCAGGTTCAAATACTGCCCGCGCTTAAAAATTGGCAAGTTTGAAAAAAAATATTAAAGGCCTACTTTACGTTTCTGCGACAATCAAGAAAATGCTGCAATAATTATTTGTTACTTTAATAAATAACGAGGAGTTTCTTTAATAATTACAGCATGAATATTATAATGTAGCTACAATAAATCAATACTTTAAAAGTTCGTTTAAAATTAAATGAATCGCCGATTTCAATAATGAGTGGACGTCGTTATAACGACAAAGATTCGACGTTAATCCGTCGTTATACGATAACGGGCCGCTAATGGCGGATTCACGGAATTAACCGAGTTTGTGGACTGATTGAATTGAATCCAGGGTTGTATGCAAATTGGAAATTAATTGGACGAAAATTGGGTTTTAAACCGATTAAATGCACTTAGTCGACGTAAAAAGGATAACCGCAGTTGAATTTGTTGCATCCATTTTGGCGACACGAACTGTGCAAAATGATTTTATTGTTTCATGTTTTTCAAACGTTGAAAAAATAATTATTTACGTTTCATATACTTACGGAGTACACGAAAAGGTTTTAGTATTATCATCTAACAGGTTATTGCCGTGTGATGCCGGCCTAGAATAGCATCTATCATTATAAACGGTGGGTGTCGTAAAAAGCTACTGAGGGATAAATTCATCCAAGGAATGGGCTGCTGCGTTCCCTGTGAAAGCAATATCTTGCACTGCTCTCGCCAATCCGCTTGCCAAGTGGGTGAGTATGGCAATACCTCCAATGTGGGAGCCCTATGTCCAGCAGTGGACTGTAGTGGCTGTTAATGTATGTATGGTATGCCTATAAATACTCCTACGTAGCTCTTTGGCAACTGTTGCCAATATATTTAGGGTTCCGTACCCAAAGAATAAAAACGGAACCCTTACTGAGACTCCGCTGTCTGTTCGTTTGTCCGCCTGTCCGTCTATCACCATGCTGTATCTCATAAACCATGATAGTTAGACTGTGCAGTGAAAATTTCATAGATAATATTATTTTAATTGCATTTGCTTCTTCTTTTCGTGTGGGACACGTCATCTAACGGCCCGACAAACCATTAACCGCCTTATTAACAAATACTTAAAATGTTAATAATATGAATAGGGCAACAAACAAAATAATAGTACGGAACCCTTCGTGCGCGAATCTGACTCGCACTTGGTCTAGGTTTTTAACTTTCGTCAAACTCATAGGTTGTAGGTAAGCAGTATTGACTGTTAATTCGTTTCCAACCAGTAGGTTAACGAAAATAAACGCATTGAAGATATGAAGATACAAATTGAACGAACCATTTGATGAACTCAGGTGTCAGAGTTTTTAAAGCTGTTACCGCAGCCCTACCATTGGCAACAGTGCAAGTAAAGGGAAGAGGGGGGCACGAGATGAGGGCGGACAATTTGCGGACACATCACTGTCCGCTAGTGTGTGGATGGAGCGGTGATCGTTTGTCGATGGATTTGAACAAGTTTCTGTACTCGTATTTGTTAAATAGCAACTGTACCACTGTTCACAGAATTGGTTATGAAATATGTTTTCAAATAGTAGTTTATGCAACTGTCGTATAATGGGGGTCATTAGAATGCGAGTGGCTGTTGTGGCTGCGCCTCGTGTGATAATAGTTTGACACGAGCATTCTAATGCCTAATTATAGCAGTTGCATACACTATTTTATCTACACTCTCAAAAAAAAACTCAGAAACACTTTTCTAAACGTACGCACCGGCCATTACAAGGCTCGATACATGGTCAAATTCAATACGAGAACGTAATATGGCTTGATATGAATTTTTGAAAATTCTGTAATTTAGCAGTTGTTTAGATGTGGAGTGACTTACCTTAACAACTGAACAACATCTGAACAACAACTGAACAACATCTGAACAACATCTGAACAACAACTGAACAACATCGAAACAAAATCGGACCAACAACTGAACAACATCTGTACAACAACTGAACAACAACTGAACAACATCTGAACAACAACGGTACAACAAATAAACAACATCTGAACAACAACTAAACAACATCTCAACAAAAACCTAATAAAACAAACGCAACATTACCATACATCAACAACTGACAGGTGCGGCGGAAGTTGGCAATAAGAGTATTGGCAACAAAAAAACTTCGTTTCATTTCTCAACTTTATCGTATTAAGAGTTTTCTAATTAAGTCATTACGCTTCTGTGATTTATAGTAAACCCTAGTTTTTATAGGCAGAATGCATAAAGTAGGTCATTATGCATCTGTTTTCGAATTCATAATTCGAACATTATGAGACGAGTGTAGATAAAAGAAAAGAGAATTGTTGATAAATAAAACATAACTACACAACAACCATTGACACAATATTGTATGAGTTCTTGTCGATAATTTGAGTTGAATTTTCATGTTTCATGCAGGCTTCTTTTTGGTATGCTAGCATGTTAAAGATTCTACGGATTCTACCTGTGTTTAGAGAATTCGATGAAAAAGACTTTTCATACAGAAAATAGTTTGTTATATGAGAAATACAAGCTTCAAGTAGCTGCAAGAACTCTGTGTGCATAACTAAATTTCACGCGACTAGCAAGTGGTGATTACTCGATAACAACCAAACCAAATCATAATTATTAAATGACTTCTAGTAGTAGGCGGTTGAAAAACTCTGACACCAGGGTTCATCGAGTCATTGGACGACTCGGTGTCCCACACGAAAAGAAGAAGAAGAATGACAGTATTTTAACACTGTCTCTAGGTAGCAATCAGGCTTATCGATAGCTCACCCTGCAACCCTACCACCTGGCATCTGACAGCGACCTCTGTATAATTGTTGAATGAGCCAACATTAAAGCGGCAATTACTGACATTGATTGCTTCCCCCCACCCCGTCTTGCCCCGCTGTCCCCTATCTCTGCGGGGGGTCAGGGGGACTGTTGTATAATGAAATCAAAGATGCCTCCGTTATCGCATTGGTACCCTCTTTGACGCGTTACTTAGGCTGGGTCGGTTAAATTTCTTGTTTAACGGAGTAAATTGTTGTGTTTCTGATTAAGGTTGTAATTGGATTTTGTGATGTAAGAGTTGTGGCTAAATTGATTGGGTTTTAATGAGGTGATGTGATGAGTAAAGCGTATGTTACATTGCGTAATAAACAAAGCTTTATGCCTAAACTGTTTTACGTACAGATGGCCATAAACGTCTTTGGATATTTCGTTGATATTACTAGCAATACGTAATGCATTTGGGAATTTCGTAGTTTTATTACATGTTTAATTAGTAAATTTACTATTTGTAAAGACTATTCATATTTTTTTTGAGAAATTAATGTATTTTTTTTTTGCTTTTTCACGATGTAATACCTACATAACTTTTTCCTTTAATATATTATTTTTATCTTACGCAGCTATAATTTGCTACGCCGTAGCACCGTACCTTTCTCGTAGCAAATGGCTAACGACAACGATAACAATTACCGCGCAATGGGCTTTAAAAACAAATTAAAACCTTCGAATTGAATTGGTTAAAAAAAGCGGTGCTCGCGTGCACCAATCAGCGAGAGTTATTCGTGTTAAAGGCGCCGTCATGTTTGATCTCTGGTTGGCATAAGTTAGTGTGATTTTTTTGTAAATAAATTAGATGTACTAGGTAGCTATAGTAGTATATAGTATGGTAGCTGTAGTAGGTAGAAACCTACGTTGGAATAGTATGTAAATTATATTTTTATTTTTATTCGTAGGAATTGTAAAATCGAAAATAAACACAACTTAAATCCGTTTACATACATACATACACATATCACGCATATAATCCCTTGCGGGGTAGGCAGAGCGTAAATGGCCGCATAAAACAGACATTTACGCCACGTGTGACAAAAAGAATCCATCTGACAAAAATCCGTTTAAAATTGTTTTATTGTGATAGTATGTAAATCTCAAGTATATGGTGATCTGTTATCAGTGGGGTACCAATAGAACGTTATCAACAACAATAATATTTACGTGATTTACTTACCTGTTTAAACAGTTTCTAGACCTCCACTTTTGCCTGTAACATTTTGGATAACTATTTAAATTGCATTAAAAAATATTTTCCTTACAATTTATTATTTAATATTATTTATGTATATTAGTTAAAGATTATAAGAATGCTTACATTCTTATAATCATTTATTTTATCACCTTTCTAAAGTACCGTAGTTTACCTGCAAATTACATATCCTCTGAGTCTCTCAAAGGTTGACTGGAAGAGATCCCTTTGTGGGATAAGTCCGCCTTTGTGCCTCTTGTTTTATTCCATCCTTTACTGATAATGTAAATTTGTTTTGTGGTACAATAAAGTAAATACATACATACATACAATTTCACGTCGTCAAACATCCTAAAGAATACAAACAGTATTTGTCGGAAGCCATTTACGTGATTCCAAAGTTTGTTTGCTGCCCTTGCCGTCGTCGTCGTAACGTCGCCTTAAGCTCGTGCTCATAAAATATTCAGTGCTACAGCGACGCGACGCTGAAATCACACAAATACGAACATTGTGACATTATCGCACCGTTGTTTATCGATCGATCTTAACAGTTTGGGTATTGATTTTCAAAATCGATCTTTATATGTTCTGAATACATAAATGCATTATGTGAATTTCACGCACTAAAATAAAGTTGAGAATCTTCTTTAAATCTCTTTTTTTAATAAAGGCAGGGTTTCACATAGTACGGTGGAACTAAGTGCCAACCGTTACCAATAGGCAGCGTGACTACCAACATAATAAGTTCAAACCAAGTAAAACATTTTTATTCCTATTACGCCTTTGTGATACCCATGGGCACAAACGGGGTGATGCTATTCTAGCATGGCTAGTACATTACCTAATAAGATAGAATAACTTGCTTGACCAATTAAAAAAAAACTCTATGAAAAGTTATTAAATAGGTAACAATTAAACATACTGCAAGTAAGGAGATAACAAACTAACCGAAACATAATCTACTTATTCCATTCAAAAAGCCAGTAGCTTGTTATTCCTGAAGTTAACCCCTAACTGCCAACAATCACTGGCACAAAAGAAACGCCGCGACAAAGAAACGCTAGCGAAAGAAAAAATAAAACAGCCGCCTGTGATTGGTCGAGGGCCGCGTGACGTCACAAGCCCCGCCCCCTAGCAACCGTCTCTACACCTGAGATGAAACCGCGTAAGTGCGAAGAAGATAGACTGATGTTGATAGTAGAAAGCTCTATACCAAAAGCGCGTAAGTGTAATTTTGTTGATTTTCGATTAACGAGCTTATTTCTTGTAGCTTAAAATCAATTTTTGATTGTCTTTTCAGTATCTTAAGCTGAAATTACAGCAGACTACGGTCAGTTGGAAAAGCTGTTATTGTTTGGTTGTGGGTTAACCGATTTGGTTAAGTTGGTGTGTTAAAGGCCAGATGTCTGTTCTGCGCCGCCGCTTGCTGATTGGCCGGCCATTGATTAGTCTGATTAATTGGTATTTAGTTCGTTAGCTGGCTCCAGTAATTGGGTTTTGAAGACCAATTTGTTGAGCACTCAGTTTGTTTTTGAGGTCTCTTTGAGTCGAGTTCATTGGATTCGATACCCGTTTGATGTACAAAATATTGTTTTCATGTTCATGAATGATTCAGAATCATTGTGATCATAATAATGGAAATAATTCCTTAACTATTCATAGTATATTACACTCAGACCTATCTAAGTCAAAAAGGTATTGTAAAAAGGAACTTGCACACAGAAATTTCCTGACAAGAAAAAAGTAATCATCAGTCCTCCAACTCAAGCGACAACATTAAAAAGCTCTACAAAGAAGAAGTAAAGTAACTCATCGAATCGCGTTCAAAGGCAACTTAACACTAACAAGTCATAAACGAGGCCCCTCAAAGGGACCCGAACTCTAACACCTAGCACAATCGAACCAATCACTCCGAAAAACTATTCAATTCGGAGACACTTAATAAAGGCTCCGGGGGGAAAATGCTAATGCGCCGCTTCTTGCTTCTTACCAAACAAAATCACTTCGCGACCCCAAATTTCGCACTTTCGTGCTTTCAATGGGCAATTTGCTTAAGCTCCGCCTACCCCCCACCTAACCCTCGTGTGAAGCGTCAGTCGCGCGCGGTCTCTCGCCCAAGATGGACGCGACTGACGAAAGGTTCTTCGGCTCCCGCACACCGGATCGCGACTCCGCATCGCCGCGATCACAAATGAGTAGTCCGAATTCAAATTTCTCAATAAACGTTACCGACCAAAATATAACCTTATCACAACACCAACAGAATTTAGAGACTTTAAATAGAATGGGGATGTTTTTCCATGCGCAACAGATGCATCTGAACCAGTCGTTTGACGCAGTGAAGAGTAGGCTCGCATTGACTCAAGTGCCGGGTGCTTCTCAGGGTCCGAGGCATACGATAGACGCTATCCTTGGTCTTCGGCCCCCGGAGGGCAGGAGGGAAGGCAGGGAGGAGAGGGAGTGTGATGTTCCTGTGTCTCCTGGAGCTAATGAAAGTGCTGGTGAGTTGTGAAAGTGTGTTTGTTTATTTGCCATTGCGATGTATAATTTTTGGGTTAATGTAGATACCAATGTAGACCGGAATGATTGTTTATTTTTGAAAAGTGCTATCTTTTTTTCTTATTTAAATGCAGAGTTTAATCCTTTACTAAATGGAGTGGTTCTCATACGCGAAATGCGATTTTGCGGTATAATGCCCGTTTTATTGACAAAAAGAAATGTTGAGTGGCATGAGTTTGAACAAAAACGCCGTAGGTATATCGTGGTAAACAACGCCACCGTCGCCGTGCAGCTATCACATCACAGGCTGTCATTTGCTGGTCGGCCGTCAAAAATCGCAGTATCGTGTGGTACGTGTACGATTATTTTTATTAGATAGAAATACATAGCTTTTTTAAAAGTGTTGGAAAATATACCATTTTAAATTATTGTATTTATCTTTATGGCAAACCCCTACTATGAAGGACTGACGGATGCGTCTGTCAAAATCTCATCTGTTTGTTTGTATGGGAATCCGAAATTTCCTTTCGTCTGACAGACGGATGCGTCAAAACTTGTCAGTGCGGTATAGTGGAAGAACCGCTTATGCATAGTATATTTTGGGAAGTCAGATCTGCTTTAAGAAAAATTACCTATGACATTCTTTAATGTTATAAACAGTTATTCTTAACTTTGTGTGGAACCTAGAAGATGAGTTTTAGTAGTTTTGAATCTATAAAACATATTTATTATTTACATTAAAAACTAAAAAAGCAATCTCCATACGCATAGACAGACACGGTACGAGGCGCAACGGCGCGGCCTTGCAAAACGCCTACCGGTCGCCGCCGGCCCGCCCAATAGTAAGACTTGCATTTGAAATGTTAAGACGCCAAGAAAACAGTCCTGCAGGGAAAAAAAATAATATGAGGACCATGAAAAAAAGGCCGTTGTTATTATTAACCGGTCGTGTCATGACCGGGGCGTAGGTGAAGTGTCGTAGGTTAACTACAACACCGCTTGTGTTGTATAAAACGAACAAAACATTGATTGAAAATCACTCAAAAGCAAATGTGCTCGATTCCAATATTACAAAACAATAATAAAAGTTCTTGAAGAAATTTGGCGCGCTCCGCCTTAACGTGTTGCTGTGTCTCAAGGGGTTATGTCACGATCATAGAGTAGGTATGAAGATGAAATTAGATACACTTTAGTCTATACGCGGTGTCTGTCAAATCCTTTCGTGGCGTGGACTCTGTGACGTCTCTTCACCAGCTCAGGGCGACGGCAACCTCTTAAAATCTCTTAGTAGTAAGATAAGATAAGCACATGTAGGAGTAGATGTAAATCGTTCAAAGATATTGCCGAATTGTCTTCTTCAGGCTGCACGGCCGTGCGTCCGTCCGCCGATGCGGTGACTTTAGCCACCAACAGAAGTAATTATCTGGCTATTAGGTAAACGTGCATGAAGGATAAAATAACTTACTTTATGTACTAAAAGCCTTAGGACTTACGATCACATTTCAGCTGGTACCTTAACCCCTGGCAGATTCTATGCCTTTTTGGAAATGATTTTATCCAAGGAAATGAAAATTTCATCCAGTAGATTTTATTATGGCGGATTTTTTTGTATTGTAGTAACTAAACATTATTTTTCTGGAAACTATTGGGTAAGGTTATTAAATGAAAGGGCTTATGCAGTTTACAAATTATTATGTATAAATTCTGATAGCAAAAGATTGTTTTTGTTACGCACGCATAAGCGTAGTAGGCCCGTTGAACCAGAAATGTGAACGCCGAAACACAGAATAAAATGGTGTGTCAGGGAAAGGATTGTACAAATTTTAAGGGTGTGTTTACACGTGAAGTTGAACAACTTTACTCAGTATAACTTTTTTGAAACTAAAAATTATTTGGTCCTCCCATACAAATTTTATAGTTGCTAGAGTTATTTTTGTTGGGAGGACCAAATTACTTTTTTTCGACATTTGTAAGAATGAGTAAATTTGTTTAGTTTCACGGCTAGAACACGCCGTGAAAAATTGTACTGTCATACTCTAGCCCATTGTATCATAGTAATTGGGTAATGGCTGAAGCGGCACGGTGTGATCCGTTTGCTGATCGTTGCCGCCGGAACGTTTATATAGACGCGCGGTTGCGCGGTGGAACGGCCGCAGCTGTAGGGTTAGGATTATCACACAGACAATAACCGTGTCATTACAATAAAGTTTGACATGGTTAAAGCTTTTCTGACAACGTCAAATCCTATGGAAAAATAATTTCGACACTGTCTAAAAGCTCGTCTAACTTTTTTGTAATTATACCGTAACAGCCACAACAGTTCACTGCTGGACATAGGCATCTCCCATTGGAGGCTATTGCCATACTCATCACGCTTGGCACGGAGACGTTCTTTTTTACGTGAAGGCCCGTGAGTTACAATGAGTTTATTTGACAGCTGAACTAAAAAAGTACCTACGTACTATTCTCCGTGTTGCCATCGACCGTATCACCGTTTGGTGCTGGCAGAGTACCAGCGTCGTAGTTACTATTGCGAGTCAGAACCATTTCTCTGGCACAGTACATAATACAACTACCCACTCTACTGTCTGTATCCATAATACATAACTACTTTATGTGTCCTCTTGTTTTATTGTAATTTAAATGTAATTGTCTTGTTTGTATTAATCTGTGTTGTGTACTGTATAAAGAAAATAAATTGTTTTCAATTTCAATTTAAATTCTAGTTCATAAACATCGATAGCTTGCGTTCAACATCTGGTAAGTGTATTTGCTGAGAAGTTTGATTCTTCTTCTTTTCGTGTTACACCGAATCGTCCAATTACTTCATGAATATCTCTCTCTCTTTCTTTTCGTGTGGGACATTTCTATTATGAAGTTATTATAAACGTGAAAGTATAAAAGTAATATTTGTCTTGTTAGTGTCGCATGTTGTATTTTGATATCACTAACAATAAATAAGGACTATGGGTCTGAAAAAGGAACACCAATAAAGTTATGAGGAAGAAAACAGTTCCCTACTAGGTACTAGAACGCTAATTTTATTACTTTCCGTGGCTAGTTGAGTAGTTTTACGCTATCTACTGGGGTATTTTTTTATCTGTTCCAATAATGTTCCCATTTCCAACTTCGTCAATTATTTTGAAGCTAGAAATAATTAAATTATTTAAACCATATGCCGGCTTAGAATAGCATCACGCCATCTCTTTCCCGTGGGTGTCGTAAAAGGTGAGAAAGGGACTCGAGGGTGTGTATTGCAATTTTAGGCGATGGGCTGACAACCTGTCACTATGGCGATACACAATTTTCCGAATAACCCTCAAATGTTTGTCAGACGTGGCGTAAATGTTCGTTTTTTTGCGGCCGTTTACGCTCTGCCTACCCCGCAAGGGATAACGGCGTGATATATGTATGTATTTAAACCAAAATTACAGAAAGTAAATGGAGTAGAAAACTCAATTTTACCGTAAATCAAGTTACGACGTTCTTCATTGTAGCCTGTTGTGGCTTTTAAAGTAGTAGGTAGTAGTTCTTCCTTCGAAGAGACGAAAACATTTTACAATACAGTTCAGGTAAAAAGAAAACAGTAACATTTTATAATTTAAGCTAAATAGAAAAAAATAGTTTTTCCAAAACCAACCTTCCTTAACATTAACAGCCACAACAGTCTACTACTGGATATAGGCCTCCCCCTATTTGAGGTATAGCCATACTCATAACACTTTGCAGGCGGAATTTCGAGCGCAATGCAAGATGTTACATTCACAGGGAACGCTGCTACCCATTCCCTAGATTATCATCCCTTAGTAATATTTAACTACACCCAAGTAGAATTAGAGTGATGCTATTCTAAGCCGGCACCACACGGAAACCTACCTTACTTTGTTTTCTAACTTTAGCTCAGCTTATTGCCAAGTAACTCCGTGTCATGCATATTCCGTGTAAGCATACATAGCTAATCTAATAAATGTTCCCCGTGTGGTTAACACGGTGTATCACCTCTCATGTAAAATGTATGGAAGGTGTGCTAGCGAGCCAGTGTGTGGACATATGAATTATTCTTGTTACAAGACCCGAAAACTAGGTTATAAAGTGCCAACACTTTACTTTGTTTTCAGGAATAATGGAATTAACCTTTTTATGAGTTAGTAATTTTGAAATAAAATATTTGATTTCAAAGTTACATTACATGTATGCGCTCCATTTTATAGTGCCTACGTAAGTTCTTTGTTTAATTTTGAGTATCATTTATCAGATTTTTTTTACGGATTTAAGTTGTGTGTATTTTGGAATAGGTGGCGGTAGAGCAAAAATGATTTCAATTCTAAATAATGACGTCTAATACCTATATAAAAGTATAGAGGTAGATATATACGTGACCAATTCCTTACAATTCTGTAAAGAGCTCGAAACGTATAAATTGTAAAATCCGAAATAAAGAAAACTTTAATCCGTTTTCAAATTGATATATTGTTATGAGTAATAGTTGTGAAAACTCAAGAAAATATTATTTAAGAGGTTATCGAAACAATATTTTGTAATACTAAATTAATTTTATTTTTAGAAGAAGGATAACAAAGGATATTGATGTAATGCATGTATGCAATTATTTAATCGATAAAATAAAATGTTGAAACAGTAGTATCTATTTCTTATAATATTCAGTAGTAGTCAACCACTATAAAAACTCTAAACACGCCAGTCAACTGTTTCACAACAGCATTCTAATTCTCAGGCTTCCAAATTTGAATCACGATCACAAACAAATGATAGATACGAATCAAAACAATTATTGATCAATTTGCAGCCGTTTCTCAACCGGACGCGATCAATCGATATTGAAGATCTATAGATCAATGATCTATGACTGTGTTAATGCGTTGGCAGCAGTTGTTTCTCAATTTTAAGTCGTTTAAGTACAGCTAAGTAAAGTTGAAGAAAGTTGTGCGTTGATGTACTTGTGTATTTGCTGTTGTGTGTGATTATGAAATTTATGGTATTTTTCTAATGGATCTTTTAAATGAATTACCTACTTATTTATCCCTTGTTTTATTTTACTGACTGCATTAGAAACTTATTACTTACCTAATTACGATAAATTTTATTCAACAAACAACACATTTGTTTTACATTTTCAGACTAGAAAGCAAAAAATTAAAATATTTGTATTACTTGTAAGAATGAAAAAGAGTTTGTTTCGGTTCAAACTTGTAACGGTAATTTTCCGAAAATTGTTGGTTCGAATCCTGTTCGTGTGTTTTTTTTGGTTTTTATAGATATTTACTTATCAGTCCACCGCCTCCGCCTTTCAGGGATTATTGCCATACTCACCACGCTTGGCAGAATGTTACATTCACAGAAAACGTTGCTGCCCATTCACTGCATGATTATTCCTCAGTCGTTTTTTACGATGGGGTTGATGCTATTTCAGGCTGGCATCAGACAGCAGTCTATAGGTAAGTATTAGTTTTTTGTCAGAGTTGATTATGGGCCTCGAGGGCTACTGTATCGCAATTCTAGGCGATTTTCTGAATGATATTATTTTACGGCCGTTTACGCTTTGCCTTACCCGTAAGGGAGATCACGTCAAGGGTGTAAGGGACAGCCCTCCAAATACTGGTAGGGTGAATGCAGACCATGAAACTGAACAATTTCCCCCTAGGAACATATGTCAGGAAACGACAAAAAAAGAATTGCCAATCCCATACAATTACTACGAGAATTTTTGGCGATTCGTAAAATATAATTTCATGGGTAGTTGTTCAGTTTCATGGTCTGAATTCACCCTATAATTATTTGGAGGGATGTCCCTTACACCCTGTATTATGTGTGTATTTCTGACAAAATTAAACGGCCCTTCTTACCATTTGAACCACGAATGACCTCATTATTTTCATAATCTGATAACCTCCACGAGGTCACCCCGAATTAACGCTGAATGCTGATTAACTGGTCACAATTACAATAATATTGTTGTTTCAAATGCTTGAGTAATTACGAACAATCACAAATTAATGAAATTTATTTACCTACCATTGCAGTTACTATCATAATATACGGGATGTAAGAGACAGTCTTTTGAATACTGATAAGGTGAATCCAGACCATGAAACTGAACAACTTTCCGCTAGGAGTATATTTCAGAAAAAAACCATTTCCTTTATTTCCCATATTAAAGACGATCAGCTGATCGTGATTTTGTATGAGTGTTTGTTGTTTTGTCGTTTCCCCACATATGTTCCTACGGGGTTTATTAGGCATGTATGTAGACGTATTTTTGGGCAAATCTTCTAACTTGGACTCAGAATTAATTCGCCTTTTTAAATCAAATTTGCATTTATCTTGCATCAAAGATTATTAAAGTACCCTAAATTAGGGCAAGCCGTAGTATAATTTGTGTGAAATTATTAATTAGCTTATCGCGATATCTTGACCATCTACACGAAAGCGGTTGGGGTAAGAACGCAACTATTATAATTTGTTCAATTATTTGTTGTAGTCACAAAATTCACTGTATTTAATTGTGTTCACTGATCTTTGCTAAACATGCTAGAAAATTTTCATCCCACTAAAATGTTCTACTCAATATAAAAAGTTTTAAACGAATAGCATTAACAGCCAACAGTCCACTGCTGGACATGGGCCTGCTACTATTGCGGGTTATTGACATACTCACTTGGCAGGCGGATTGGCGAGCGCAGTGCAAGATGTTGCATTCACAGGGAAATTCCATGGATGATTATCCCTTAGTAGCTTTTTACGACACACACGAGTAAAATTGGGGTGATGCTATTCTAAGCCGGCACCACACGGCGAATAGCGCCATCATATTTTTTAGTTTACATACCTCATGAAGCTGAACAACCCCTAGTAAGTCAAGATAGCGTTATCTTGACTAACTACTTATAATAATGCCTTTTGAAACAAATAAATATTAAAACTGTCAAAACCTTATATTAGAAAACATTATGCTACGGCTATTGACTACGGCGTAGGACTTTCTACAAACTCGCTACGATTACAAAGCTTCAAATTAGTACTCGGAGCATGGTGCATTTATTCATAACATATGAGAAACCGATTCGACGGACTACCCGATGAACCCTAGTATAAGATTGTTTAAACCGTGATTTTGGACCAAAATCAATAATACTTACTCATTTACACATCACGCTTTTATCTTGCAGGGTAAGCAGAACGTTAACGGCCGCAAAAATACAATCGCTATCATTGCTACGTTGCATAAATATATTAATTTGTCTATTGAATAATAGTATTCTAAAGTGTATTTAAAGAAAGAAAGCTGGCGCGGTGTGAGATGGGTCCAGGATATTTATTTATTCGTAAGAAATAACGTAGAATATAATTACTTATTTCTTAAAACAAGTTGCCATTTCAGAAAAATTGTGTATCACTATAGTGACATAGGTTGTCTGCTTGTCTTTTAAAATTGTAATACACATGAATCGCTCGAGTCCCTTATTCACCTTTTACGACACCCGCTAAAAGACTATTTCTTTGAGCCGACATCACATAGCACACAATAATCCCTACCAGCCTCAAATAAGTGCGACCAATTAGTGCAAAACAAACGCTGTTTAACAGCAGTTAGCTGTATAGCGGTGGTATAAGAGCGAGTTGTAGCGCTAATTAAATTTCTCCGGCGTTATTGCGACGACGCGAGCACGCGACGATAAGTTTCCAAACACGCGTTAAGGAGCTATATTTCATTCTAATAGACCTTCTTATAAGTTTGACACGCTTGTCTATTCAGAAAGGGAGAATTTTGTGGTGTGTTTGGTTTGCGTTTTCCATCAATGATAAGTCTGAACACAATAGTCTTAAAATGTTGGAACAGCGTCCCCTAGTGAGTTATTTCTTTAAGGCCTATTTGAGAACATGCAACAATTAAATCACTGAAAACAACATCAGAATCAAACCTACATACATAAATCATGCCTATATTCCTTACGGGGTAGGCAGAGCGTTAACGGCCGTTCAACGGATATTAACACCACATCTGACAAAAGTTCGAGGGTCAATCAGATAACTGTGTATCACTATAGTGACAGGTTATCAGCCCGTCCCCTAAAATTGCAATACACACCCTCGAGTCCCTTAGTCGCCTCTTACGACACCCATGGGTAAGCAATGGGGTGATGCTAAACCAGTGGTTTTAAAGATAAATGGGAACTTTTAAACGCACAAACACACACATTCTCCCATCCCAATCGCATTAATTATACCGTCTCCGTACCGTCGTCAGTAAAAGTGACCGAAAACGATCAAATTTTGTTAAAAATTAATAACATTTTACAATAATGCTATGTTAATTTTAAAATGAAGCTTAATTTAATTATTAATTCGTAGTCTTGTCTGCTTGAAACCAGATATATAGTAAGTATTTACCCATATTGGATAAAAAAACGGCCAAGTGCGAGTCGGACTCGCGCACGAAGGGTTCCGTACCGTTATACCTTTACTAAACAATTATCGATAAAAACGCGCAAAATATCACGTGTTTTGTATGGCAGCCCTCATATTTCTTTTTTTTTGTATTTATTGTTATAGCAGCAACGGAAGTACAACATCTGTAAAAATTTCAACTGTCTATCTTTCGCGGTTCATGAGCCTCTTACTTTTTTCTTATTTACTTTATTCTAATTTATTGTATTTGTTGTTAAAGCGGCAACAGAAATACATCATCTGTGAAAATTTCAACTGTCTGTCTATGTATAACGGTTCAGGAGGTATAGCCTCGTAACTGTAGAACGGACGGACGGAAGGTTGGACAGCCGGGCCTCAGTAATAGGGTTTCCGTTATTAACTTTTGGGTACAGAACCCTAAAAAGTATATATCAGTCGAAACCATGACAAAACTTTACACCCACAGCGTAAACCCTTTCTGAAATTGCTTTTAACCTGAATTGCCTGTTAATATTATAATAAAATATTAATTTTGTACTTTGCACTATAGCGGCGTACCGAAAGTAATACACCCCGTAATTAGAGCGACACAATCGCCACCTATGTCGCGTATTTCATTTGTTTAATGGATGGCGCCGATATGGAAATTTTACAGTGATTCGTTTTTGCATGAATTAACCTCCATTTTGACACGTCAGTTATTTATTAAATTGGCTTTAGATTGGTGATAATAATCTCAACATAATAGATTAGTCATTCGTCGAAACAATCTAACTACTTGCAATAAATTTTCAAACATTGACAAACTTTGAGATTGCAATGATTGAGATTAAAATTAGCCGTGTGATGCCGGCATAGAATAGCATCACCCCATTTACAAATTATTAAAAAAATATACACAGACATTACCAATTAAAAAAAAAAAATGTGTGGTACAAATTTCTTTTTTTTACAATGACGGTTCATGACGTCAATAAGTGATAATGCTATCCTGCATTGAATAAAGAATTTCATTTTCAATTTCAATTTCATAGATGTTTGTTTATGCGGCCGTTAACGCTCTGCTTGCCCTTCAAGGGATATATATATATATATATGTATGAGGTGACAATGATTGAGATTGAATATAGCTAAAATGAAACCCTACAATTACCCGTACAGCAAACATTTCCCGCGCAGTGGTACGGATGCACCGACACCAGCTCATAAATCCCGAGGATAATTCTCGTCATACATCACAGCGTATCGCGAGCATCGCTTCCGCTCCGGGTTTTGATTTACATTTCTGCCTTTGTTGGTAACAAGAGCAAATAGTTTTATATCAGCTGTCAGTGTAGACCGATTTATTGGATGCTTGTTTGTGGTACGCAATTTTATTCGCGTTTGGGATGATTGTGTGTGAAACAAATATGTTTAAACACTTACAAGCAAAGTAAAATGAAAAATTAAAATCACGACTGCTTTTTGAGATAAAACCTAGTCAATGACATTCGGGATAATGTAAGAATTCTTTCGATACAATTCCCATTTGAATCTGTTTATTGACTAACGAGTTTCAATCCCTTAAAAAATCGCGCATACATACCTACATGAACTCTAAAAACATTACACTCCTTTTTTGGTTGGGCAGTCGTGTAAATACGGAAAGACGTGAACAACTAGGCTTTTGATCACATTTTCCGTCCTAGACATGTCCTTCCGGATGATGATGACGATATCACAGTAGCCACTGCTGCAGCCATTGCGAGTAGATCACACTCCACAAGCTCCTCAAGCAACCGACGCCCCCGCCGGCGGGGGTGCGGAGGACCCTTATTTGTTTCCCCATTTCGGGAATCAGATTCAGATTGTACGCAGTTGCCCTACTGGCAACTGCCGTACATTCTGTCCGATCTGATTTCCCAGAACTACGCCTTACTTAGCCCAGTTGCGATAGAGCTGGTTGTTTGACTAACCACAAAAACTACGAGTAATACGGGTGATTCTTGCTTGCCACGAAATAGTCAGGAGTATATTTAAAAGCCAAGAGGCGTACCAAAGAAAAATACTCTGCTGAAATTATGGCCCGAATGGAATCGTCAACATGTCACGTCATCACATCATCGGGTCGTTGGACGACTCGGTGTCCCACACGAGCAGAAAGAAAGAGATCTTTATTAGGTTCAACGATAACAGATCTAAAAATACTTATTTATCTTTATCAAAATCGACAAAGCTCTTTCAGAAATTGTATAGTTTTTCGACTGATATGGAAAATATTTTTGGACTCATTTTCATTCTTCAAATCCATAACACCATTTCAAACACAATTTTACGTTCAACCATGAAAAATCACCTTGTAACTACAAAATTAGCAGGAAACACTGTTGAAATCTGTTTTCCACAACCACCTCACCATTACTGCCCCTACGTTTACTAAATTTGAATATAATTGTATTATCTATTACTCGACCAAACATGCACAATACACACTACATTAGCATACGCAAACAGTCTTTCATGTTTGATTTATAACTGTAATTGCTGCACAGTGGTTCGGCTGTCTTGGCTATGTTGATGAAATATGTGTTCCCATAAGTTTCAGTTACTGTTACTAGTTGAAATTATAACGTGTTATTAAAAACGTTTTAATACCACGTAACAATTTCAATTTCAAATAAGCAAACACAAGAATCTCTCTACTTATTCAAAACACTCGAACATTTTATATTTATAAATGTAAAAAAGATTCCTAAATTTGACAGGTAGTTTTCTCAATGAGGTAGCAACTAGGGAACTACGAGTAGTAGCGCCACTTTTGACTTAGCCATTTTACACGACTACCCGACCAAAAAAGGAGTGAAATGTTTTTAGAGTTCATGTATGTATATATGCGATTCTTTAAAGGACTGAAACTCGTTAACCACTGAACAGATTCGAATGGGAATTGTATCGGAAGAATCCTTCTTCTCCTGAATATCATAGGCTAGGATTTATCTCAAAAAGCGGTTGTGTTATAATTTTTTAAATTAATTTTATATGTTTCTGTGATTGGTCGAAAACAAGTTATTGGTGTGTTTTGGCACAGTCGCGCCTACTGCCATCTGTTATTACCTTTTAGTTACTCTCCCCATATTTCAAAAGCTTTTTTTCAGCTTAATCAAAAAATCTAAACTCTCATATCGAAAAGGGCAATACAAAATGTGTAACCCAACACAATAACAGTGCATTACATTCGCATCCGACAATAACCTCATCAGAGCTTTCATAGCGCAACCACAGCGATGATGACCAAATAGTGGTCAGAGCCGGGGGGACGATAGACACCGGCGCCGGTTGCCCCCACTCGGCCTGCAATCCACTCGGCCCATAGACACTGGCGGGCTAGTCTCAACTGGGCCCATATTCTACTCGGCTCAAAGAGTAATACCAGATATTATACCACTATTAAGCGACATTTGTAGAGACAAGCAGAAGTATATAAAACTATGATTTCGATCATTTATACAAGTTTCACGGTTTGAGACGTATTTTGGATTTTTAATTTCATAAAATTAGAATAAAACAACGGAAACCAACGTCCGTTTTTAAACAATGATTTAATTAATAATTTAATATTAATTATAAATTATTAATTTATAATCAGAACACCAAAAACTAGGAACTACGTGATTTTGTTGTAAGGTGAAATTTTATTAGTGACCGAGAGCGAAAACTCAGGAAGAGCTGGTGTTAAGGAAAAACTTTCTCCAAGTAAAATTCTTGTACAATATTTCGACCTAGTTGTTCCTTATCACCAAACCTTACTGAGTTTTTGTTATCGGCCATTGGTAGAATTTACCTTCATTCATTCAATCAACATATTTCAATTTATTTCCCATATTTGGTAAGCTTTAATTCACCTTTCGTCATTTTATAAATCAAAGTTCTATGTTTATAGAACCTGGGGTGACTGGTATTATTTTTTGTATAGAGTGGGCCGAGTTGGGGGTAGCCCGTCGGTGCGGGGAGGGCGGGGGACAGAGAGGGGTGTATAATTGAATGTCGGTAATTGATTGCGAATCGATTGTGCGGCATCACAGGTGGAATGACAAATGACAATCTGTGAGGGCGGGGTCAGCGCGACCACCACTGAAATTGTTTATTGGAGATGGTTTGGATTGATGCCTACTTTACTTTCATCAACATAATATCACCGGGTTGTTTGTCGACTTGTATACACGAAAGAAGAGAGAGAGAGCTTGTAGTTTTATATTATTGAGCTAATAAAATTTAGAGCAACAAAGTGCGTAGGTTTAGTACAGATATATTAACCCCTTGTCTGTCACGTACCGGGAGCCGTACAACAATTTTGAACCTTAACTACCCACAATAAAATTCAAAACCAATGAAATTGTTATAGTATGAAGCGACAGACGAGTGATTATCAAAAATATTATTAATTACGGCCGAGAAATTACGCTAGTAGCGTTACATAGCTATCAAGTTAAGATAAAAATAATACATGTATATAACCGTGTCTTTACAAAAAAGTAGAAGCGCAAAATTAATTAAACATACGATTTGACATTGTCGAACGACTAAGACACTGTTTAAATTATTTTGTAATAAAACCGATAATAATTAAAAACTGTAAAATCGCACAGTGCTTTCGACAGTGGGTGGCTTGAACAGGACAAATATTTAACAAAATTATATAAAAAAATGTATAGTCTTTTTTTAAATTAATTTATCATGTGAACAGGAAGTCCCTCGATGCCTATTATAAGCACCTCACAAATTAAGTTCAAATTCGTGAGTGAGAGCTTAATTTTTCTAGAACAAAATTCTCATACATTCGCCTGTCAATATCAATTTGACGAGCACCGATAGCTTTCGGCTATAATTATCCGCTGTATTTCGCTAAGCACAGAAATAGCTGAGGCGTCAATTAATAACGCTCAAAGAAATTATCATTAACATGTCGAATCATTAAACTGTCAAATTCCGAAACGATGCGAGCGCACGCAAAAACAAAATCGACTTAATCAGTACCAATTAGCGTTCGAAATATGAAAACGGGGAATAAAAAACAGAGTAATTCAATCAAAGACTCCATTTTGAAAAATCATTAGCGCTGCGGGTTCGATACACGGCAAATCTGACACGTGATTAGGGTTGCCACATCAAAAAACAACCAGACAAGCCATTATGGACGATAATGCTCGCGAGTGTTGCCAGATTATCGACAATTATCACAAAAAGAAAAAAGCCACAGATCGTATCGTGATAAGTGTAAAACGTCTTAATGCGTTGCCCATAATATTTTTATTTGTTTTGTAGCTGCCGCCTGTAATCTGGACGAGGATCTTAATGCAGCGTGACTGTCTCTTTCACGTCTGCGTACAATCGCACCGGAGTGAATGAGACGGAATTAAGTAGTTAGTCTGTTATGACTTGTGATCGTTCAATCTCTGGTACAATGAAGGATGTTTTGTCACTTTTGTGTATCGATTTTGATTTCTTAATCGTACGAGCGAGTGACAGTTGACGGCGACTTTCGATTCGAATTAAATGTCGTAACAAAATTATGTTCTGTTATGGCTATATTATCTGTTTATAAATACACTATATCCGTTTAAATGATTTGTTTATTTTGTTTGGTACGTACATAATCATTTGTCATTTATATTCAATACATACAGACAAAGATTCTAAAGTAAGGCGGCATTCCCACTTGTCGTCCGTCGCTGCGTTATTTAAATGCATGCGTATGTCAGACTAAAGGAAATTGCGACCTCCGATCTTATTTATATACAAATACGAAGACGGTGCGTAACGGATGCGTACGCAAATCGTTTGACGGACGCATCCGTAAAACAATGCAAAGACGACAAGTGGGAAAACCGCAAGCATTTTTTTCTAATACACTTACATTATATTATTGTTAAGTATCTTAGTTCTTGTGTTCATAAAATCATTAACCCTTCTTATTTTTACCCATCACACTACCCGACAGCTAATAATTATCAATCATAATTATTATATCGGGTGAAATTTTACTAGTGACTGATAGTGAAATCTCAAGACAGGCTGGTGATATAAAACAACTTTCCCCAGGGAACACAGGTTGAAATAAGACAAAATATTTTGAGTTTCGATAGTTACTCAAATCAACTGATCGGCAATTTTGTATGGGAGGTCCAATTGTTTTTTCGTATTTCGACCTTTGTTACTTGGGGAAAGTTGTTCCTTATCCATCCCATCTTGTGTTTTGCTATTGGCACTTTAAAAAATTCATTCAATATTTGTTAATTTAATTAATTTGTCTGTATATAATAATGGTTTTGTGGGGCTATGTATTAGTTTTAAGAATACTTTATTAATTAATAAATAAATTCATTTTATTTCAGGTGAAGGTTCATGCAATAGTAATGACGGCTTCACCGCGACGACGGATGACAAATCAGCGGCGGGGAGTGATGACGACACTCCGAGGCCAGGTTAGTGAGACATTATAAAACCATTCATAGATATAGACATTTATTTATTCACTAATAATAGAACATAAAGAAGCACTTAGTTTAGAATAAATATTGCAGTAAAAGAGTTATAAAGAAGACAAACTTATGTACTATACCTACTAGTGAAATGGTTCTGACTCAGCTTTAATGTCACGGCAGAAGCCGTAACGCTGATCTTCTGTCAAGACCACACTTCTGCCTTCTTGACTTCCGTCAAACCAAACATTGGTTGAAGCATTGGTAGCAGGTGGACTAAAATAGCGTTCTATTGAAGCCCTTATTTTCGTAAGTGATTGACTTGGAACTGATTATATTAATTATGAATACCGATTGAAGCCAATACTGAATAAGTATTAGGTACTAGGTATATACTCATTGCCGTAATGGTATTGTAAATACTTGCAATTGTTGGCGCTTGGTGAAACTCCATGTTCAATTAATTTTGACAATAAACACTTGTACTCGTTTGACGGGGTAACCCGACCGGTTTGGCTCACATGGATTTTAGAAGACAAAACATTGTTGAAGAAAGAACATCACATCCACAAAATTATAATTATTTACATACCTATTTAGTAACTACATAGTAACTGTGTGATAAAAAAAATGTAGTTTTCAGTCCAACTAATTCCTTGTCTAAATTCAGCCTAAGATCATCTTTCTGTATCTATCCTAAACGTTTCTCAACGTTCCAACAGTTTTGACAATGCTCATAACGCCTTTATCCCCTGATCATCTTCACAAACATCTCTCTCCATCAGGCTCAGCAGCAGACAAGAAGAAGCACCGGCGGAACCGGACCACCTTCACGACGTATCAGCTCCACGAACTGGAGCGAGCGTTTGAGAAGAGTCACTACCCCGACGTGTACTCCAGAGAGGAGCTGGCTATGAAGGTCAACCTGCCTGAAGTCAGGGTGCAGGTACGTCTATAATCATTATCTCCAGCTAGGTTAGACTACCACTAACTTACCTTTTCGAGCTACCTGAGATCAAAGTGCATTATCGACATATTCTAGTGGACAGTCTTTAAGTTGTCATTTCGGGAAAACACATACATCAGCCTATACTGGACGAAGGCTTCCCTCAGGGTAAGCTATACGGCACGATCTTCCATTTTCGTTACCAGCTGCCCTCCTTACGTCATCGATCTATTAGGCCGGAGGGCGTCCAACGCTACGCTTGCCGAGGCGTGGCCTCCACTCAAGAACCCGCTTGCTTTACGGTCCATCGGTTCTACGACAGATGTGATCACTGGTACTACAGCCGTTTCTCTTCAAAAATCTAATTTTAGACGTTTAGCACTCTGAGTGACATGTAGCCGGTGGGTCAGTTTTCTGTAAGGCTTCACATCTCGATTCTGCAACTTATGACTGTTAGAACGTACTGATCGAACTGATCTTAGTCTTGATGAAATTGGACCTGCATTATAGGATCATATAAATTTTGATTGACTACGACGAGAAATCAAACTATTGAATCCTTCAAATCAAATACGAAAACATTAATATATCCCAAATCATATTTGCTCAAACTCTCAACAAGTCGACCGTACTGTTCATTAATAGTTCCTTTAAAAAAGTCACACTATTATACCCCGAGGGTCCAATCTACCCCATATTTAACATTAAACTAAACGAAATTTCTCTATTAAGTGAAACGAGAATACTTCGCAAACATAGGAAGGGTAAAGGGCCAATAATGAGCCAAGGGGCTTACGCCACTCAATCCCCTATAGCTCCGAGCTGAACATATGTCAACCGTATTCAACGCATCCAAATTGATTAGACCTCTACAATCTCTGACCTCCAACCGAAACGTTCAAGCTATTCAAATGTCACGTATCTTCAAAACCTGGTCGTTTCCTAATTGCTTTCTTAGACCACAGCAAAAACTCATTCCTTCAAAGAAATGTAGTTTTAGCGTCCATGAAAATAAAGATGTTACTAAATGCAGCATGGAAGATTGTTGGTTATTTGCCAAACAATGTGGTTGTCGCTAATCCTCAGTTAATCTGACGTGCGGTAATAAAGGGTTACATTGTCGGACGTGTTCAAGTAAACACATTGTAACCTTAAAGTAACATTCTATGAACATACATTTCCCACATTATTTGGAGCATGAAAATTTTGTGATTACAATACACGTAAAATATCCGTACCTACTAATATTATAAATCTGAAAGTTTGTGTGTTTGTCTGTGTATGTATGTACGGCTTGACCGATTTGGAACACAGGTAGACTATAACCCGGAATAACACATAGGCCACTTTTTACCGCGGGAAAACAACTATTAGCACGGGAAAATGAGTGGCAGCAGGTGAAACCGCTAAGCGGAAATCTAGTGTTCAATTATGTAGCGTACAAAAATATCAT
The DNA here is from genome assembly GCA_027580185.1 of Tuta absoluta. Classification (NCBI taxonomy): domain Eukaryota; kingdom Metazoa; phylum Arthropoda; class Insecta; order Lepidoptera; family Gelechiidae; genus Tuta; species Tuta absoluta. The sequence goes on from JAQAHW010000019.1 coordinate 11,426,548, forward strand.
GCTTGATTTAGAAGTTAATTTTTTCTTTTACTCCAAAGTAGTATGTCTTTGATTAGTTGGTGTGGCGGACCCAATGTGCAAGATTTTCAAAAATCAATTTGATAGAAAAGTTACAGACTTCAAAAAAAAGAGACAGGTGCTCAATTCGTCGAGAACTTTTGTTATTTCGTAGATATGAACTAAATGGTCACATAACTCACATAAAGAAATACAAATCTACAGCCTCATTTAAATTGTTTTTGACTTGAGTTCTACAAGTTATTTAAATAATGCCTTCCTACAGGTACCACTTGTTCTTTTTCTATGAATTTTGTCATGTGTTGAATAGTAGCGTTCGTGTGATACCGGCTTAGAACAGCATTACCCAATTTCTTCCCCCGCGGGTGTCGTTACAGGCGACTTAGGTACATGAGAATTCCATGTGTATTACAATTTTAGGAAACAGTCTAACAACTTATTACTCTAGTAGTACACGATTTTTCTGAAACGGCCTTTAAATGTTTGTCAGACGTGGCGATGGCGACCGTTTTTTACGGCTCCGCAAAGAATGAAGGCGTGATATGTGTATGTATGAAGAGTAGTTCCTAAATAGCAGTAGTATACAGGTAGTGTGTCACACGTGTACAGGTGGGTCGTGTTTAAGCGAATTACCGGCGACATCCGGCGCAGACTCGGCGTGAACCTCCACTATCCCACTACCTGTAGGTATATTGGGCTTTCTATACGGACTATTATACAACAGATGTAGGTAAAAACATGGTTTTAAAAGAGATGTCAAATTCAATCTTTGAAACGTCCCTTTCGCACTAATGGCAAATACTGTGTGTGAGCACAGATATTTAGACGATTTTTCACTCTTTTGGAAATTTCTTGCCAAATAAACAAGTAATCATGTACAAGTTAATAATGTGTTATGTTCATAGCATTGCTTTACACTAGGTACGCAAAAAAGTGTTATAATAGACCAAAATTTTTTAAAAAAATCCGTTAAGCAAACTTTCTTTAATCTACTCTTAGCTTTAGTGATACGCTACATTTTTACTGAAAAACTGGAAGAAGAGCGGATGAAACCACGAGGTGGGCTGCCAGTTTAAAATAATATATTTTTCTATCAACCCGTATAATTTCCGTTTCAAATCCTCAACAACTCTATTAAAACTCTCAAGATTTATCTAAAAGCGATCTGATCTGATATAAACACCGATTGTCTCCTTCTTTACAAAATCACTCGATTATAAACACTTCTACATTGTCGCCAGTCTATTAACAAATTTCATTTAGAACGTGACCTTGTTACAGAAACAATTTATACGAAACGAGGGGTCAATTTAATTTTGACAAATTTTAAAAGCTTTTTTCAGCCAGCATAATTTGATCTGTTGAGTGTTACGAACAATTGCTACGTTAGGGTCTGTGCAGTTGGGCGTATCGACCAGGTTAGCTGGCTCCCTGTGTTGGTAGTAGAGGTTCACGATGAAGGGTTTTATTGAGCTGGTGTTGATGCTTTTACAGAACGTTTATCGGTGAGAGAGTAACAATGAGTAATCGAATTCGGTACGTTGGACGCACTTATTGAGAGTAGGGAGTCTGAGAGTCTACTGTTTGCATGGATATCAATGGATTTCTTTTACGTTAATTTATTTTTCCTAAGGCGTATAGGACTGACTAAAGACATTTAAAACTTTAACTGAACTGTGAACTACTGTTGTGCTAAACCAAAAAGCCAAGTTTTTTACACATATCACATATTATAAAAATGACAAAATTACGTTCACAAGCCAAAAAATCTAACTTGGTTTATTATTGAAACTGAATGTAACAAGAGTCAGAGTAATGAGCAATACCTTTCTGCTACCTTTAGGTTGTTTAAAAAAATAAATGTTATCCTAACAGAGTCATAAAGTGTCGACACCCTACTCGTCTCAATAGGTTGTCACTTATCGCGCGCTCGACTTGCCTCTAACGCGCTAATAAACGTTTTTCTGTCGCCCCGTTTACCGCGACCCTAATTTCCTTCACTCCACATTATACACCTTATTGCTAGGGCATTACAGTTCATTCTCGCGTGTACTCTGCTCTCAGTTTTTTGCAAATAGGCTGCTCAATTGTGCACCGTATAGTGTCGTTATTTAGGCTCATTTTCGCGTGTGTCAATGTGTCAGTTTTTTGTAAAGGGGCTAAATGTGAAATGAGTCGTTTGTTTGTTTAGTGCTGGATATTGTTTTTCGCGCTGATGCGGGGGGAGCGGGGGAGGGGTAGATGAGCGGGGGAGGGGGGAGGGGTGCTTGCGTAAAGTATGTGATGAATTTTCATTGGGTTTTATTGAGTACATAAATGTTGTAATATTCAATGGTTTTCCTGTGTAGTTACACTTTTTTGTCTTTTTTAACGTGTGTGGACTAAGTCGAGAAATTCATCTAATCTCCTTCTGGAATTAAAAAACACCATTTAATCGCCCTTTGTCGTGTGATGTTGGTATATAATAGCATCACCCCATTTTTTTCCGAGGTTTTTGTAAAAGGCGAATAAGAAACACGAGGGTTACACGTTTATTGCAATTCTAGGCGATGGGCTGACAACCTGTCACTAAAGTATAACAGAAGTTTCTGAATGACCCTTAGATGTGACGAGGCGTTAATGTTAGTTTTACGGCCGTTTATGCTCTGCCTTCTCCTTAAGGGATATAGGCATGATATATGTATGAAAGTGTTTGTTTACCATAAATCTACAGATAGGCCAAAAAGGCTGAATACTTTAAAAAATCAACATCACTCTAAAGAAAACAAGTATTTCTATTAATTTTATCAAATTCAAAAAGTCATAAACCTACCTACACCTGACCATACAATTATAATTTTCGGATACTTGCCACTTTAATATTTTTATCTTATTTTAGATTACAAAACATAAATTATTAGAAACACACCAGACACCACTTTACAAAACTTACTATTAAGCGACAAAAAGTCACAACCTTATAATGAATAAAAGCCTCAAAACTAAATTAAATGTTAAACATTTCACGTCAGCCCGTTTAATTAATTTCATTTATCCGAATTAGCTGAAACAATTGCCCGTCTGTCGTAATTGGGTTTCCTAAAACAACAGAAAGTGTGGTTGACATGTGGAAAACAGTTAATTGCAATTTACAGGTCAAAGTCCATAGCCGTTTAATTTGTTACCAAAATTGCTGCTAATTTCTTTTTTTTTATTAATGATGGTTTAGCTCTTGACTAGTCTAGGTCATAGTACAGAGACAGAGTCTAAGATGGAGCGAGCTCACCCAGAAGAAGCCTGTTCACTCTTACTTTGAAGAGATGAGGGTTGTATGCGTTTGGAAACACAGACGCAAGTAGTGAGTGATTTTGAGTTCTGGTAAAGGAGAAAAGAATAATGTTATCTTATTTTTTATACGTCTTAAATATAAGTAAGTACACTCTTATTCAGCTTAAGGTTGTAGTAAAGATCTGCTATTCAGCCTAATGAAATTGTACTGAAAAAAATATACTTCTTCAATCATCACAAGCAAATATCCCTTACACCGTGGGATCACACAGCTGTTCTCGTTTAGCGGGATCTTGCGGGATCGAGCCGAGGATCGGCGGTAATATGGATCGGATCAGGGATCACTCGTAATGGCGGCAAATTGAGAGTAATTGTACGAGAATTACACGGTTTTTATACGGTGTCGGGGGAGTGAGAAATGACTAAAATAAAACTTGTTTATTTTATACGTGTACCGTGTGATGCCGGCTTAGAATAGCATCGTGTATTGCAATTTTAGGCGACAGGCTGACAACCTGTCACTATGGTGATACTAAATTTTCTGAATGACCCTCAAACGTTTGTCAGACGTGGCGTATATGTCCGTTTTTTTCGCCTTTTTACCCCTTGTTACTACCGCGCCTATAATCCCTTGCCTACCCCGCAAGGGCGTGAAATATGTTTGTATGTTGTTTCATACATAATTAACTAATTCAATATTTAAGTCCATAAGAAAGGCTGCATGAATCAATTATTCATAAAGTTTAGTGCGCATCAATTATTTTAGGCACAAGCAATCTTAATATTCGATTAAAGTTTTATAACTTTGAGCTTGTGTCATTTCTTTTCTTTTCGTGTGGCACATCAAGTTGACAAACGACTGGATCAATAATGTCATTACTTGTACATACCTACATACTTTTTGTGAGAAGGTAATTACGGCAGTCAAGATGACTGCACAAGAACCTACTAATAGCTGTGGTCGTTTACACTCGCAAGCGCTAATAGAACAAGTGACGGAGCTAAAACTAGCCGAGTTACTACTTGTTTAATTGTTTAACTGGATGACATGCTGTTTACTGCGAGCGAGCAGTTTTTGTAGAAACATCCATCACATTATTATACACCTGAACGATCCCACAGCGGTGGAAGGCTCCGTAAGGGGCCGCCTGGCTCGCGACCACCATCCCACCGAAGTCTGGCGCCAAGTAGCTTGCTGCGTTCCGTCAGTGTGTGGGAGTGCCAGTGCCTTAACAGGCTTCTTCTGGGTGAGCTCACTCCATCTTAGACTCTGTCTCTGTCCTATGACCTAGTCTAGAGTCAAGAGCAAACTCATCATTAATAAAAAAACAACTGTTTGATGAAATATAGGATAGGCGAAAGTATCTTCCGTGTGATTTTACCTTAGTAAAGTAATTCTGCAAGCATGTAATCGGCGTAATCTTTTCCGTGGGTGTCGAAAGAAGCGACTATGGAACTCGAGAGTTACATATGTATTGCAAATTAGGACGATGGGCTGTCAGCCTATCACTATGACGATACATAATTTTCTACATGACCCTCAAAATGTTTGTCAGGCATGGAGTATGTCCGTTTTACGGTCATTTATGTATGTATGAAATCGGCAGACCTGTTTCTTAAATCTAAAGTTATTTCGTTTTAAATTGTTTTCACCCATATTTCTCGGGGAAGTCGTTCATTATAACGAAGAAATACTACGGTTTGAATGATTTGCAATTAATAGACCGTATTCTGTAATATAAAAAGGGTCTCAGTTGTATTTCAATAGAGTGTCACTCGAATGGTTTAGGTCGTTTTGAAGTATAAACAGTCACAGTGGCAATAAAATGATAATTGAGTGACGATGGAATTACGATGCCTAAGAAATAAGACAGCAAGGTCCGGGGCTTATATTCTAGCTTCTATCTTAGTTTTACGTCACAAATATCGTCCTCCGTAACCAACTAACTAGATAAACACCTAACTCCATGTTATGTAATGCAGTTACACAATAATGACTTAACGGAGCTCGAGCTAGGGGGGGGTTTAAGGGGGGTTGGGGGGTATGTGGGGGGGATTGAGTTAGTGCGCAATTAATAACTATTATAACTTAATCAGGCGCCGCGACGAAGTGTGAGGATGTAGGGATTAGAGAAGGCCAAAGTAAATGTTGTTACACGGTGGAGTAACCGGGGTGGAGCACGGTAGAATAACCAGGGCAAGCAATGGTAGCCGAGCCGGTTTTCTATTAGGACATTACGAAATTGTTGTAGAAAATTGTGTGAAACAAATTTCTTTTTTTTACAATGACGGTTAATTAAGTCATACGATAATACTATCCTACATTAAATAACAAATTTCAATTTCAATTTGGTATCAGAGATTAGTCAAATTTCAAATTTCTAGTGAGAATCACAATGCTTTGCAAAGTAGATTTGTGAGAGTAGTACACACGAATAGGATAAACTTCAGTTGTTTTCTCGTCAGTCGAAAATACTGTCAAGGTCGGTGTCTAAATTTTTTCGTACATACCAATAACAAAAAATAAAACCAGTTATAATACCTCACTATCCCTTCAATACCTCTCCGACATTGATCAATAGAAAAAGGATTCTATAGAAATAATCATAACCTCCTTTCAATCTGGTAATTTGATTAAATTTTGACGTTTCCTTCCTGATAAAGAAATAATTATTATATTTTTGACAATAATTATTATATTAAAGAACAGGAAACTGCCAAACAGAGGTAATTCGATTATGGTTTAATAAGCCAGTGTAGTTGGGGCATGATTCCAATAACAACACCCTTAACGTGTTTGAGTATTGAGTATTGAGTATATGCCCAATTCTTTTAAACACATAAATCGCGTATTGAATCTGAGAAAAAAGTTGTTGATTATAAACTGAATTTTCTGTTTTTTTCAGATTCAAGATAAAAAGTTCGATTATATTGTGGTCGAAATACTCTTTATATGTTAACCATAACCATCTGTAGTATTGCGCCAAATTTACGAGTGCCTTCGTCATATTGCATAAGCTTTTGTAAAAATTTGCACTGCATTTCATGTAATAGTTCATTAAATTATTATTTTTTTTATAAGAAAAACGTCCCACCTTGTTTTTGATTATATTGTTGACATCAACTCTATTTCAGTGCTCATTTTGGCGCAATTGGCCCTAAAACACTTAATAAAACCTATTAGAATCGGATCTTGATTCATAATGGCATCGACACAACCAGACTTTGTTCAATAGCTCAAACTACAATAGAGGGTAATTTAATCCCCAGTATAACAAGATCTATCAACTCTTATAACACTCGGAACAGTCGCTTAAATCTTATGGGTCAGGATAAAGTGGTTCTTGTTGAAGAAAAGAATAAAAAGCAGTAATAACAGGGTCTGCCATATCATGTCGGTGTGGATTTCGCCGGCGGAACCCTAAACTTGACATATCCGGTCTTGAAGGAAATTAGGTTCAAAAATAAATGTGCAAAATGCAGTCTAAATTTTGAACCTAAACCTAAGTAGCTTGTAGAGGTTCTTTCACGAAAATTTTGAGTAAGGGACCTACATGAAAGCTCAACCCTTTTTTGGTTATTTTCAACTCATTATTGCTTTCAAGTCGGAAAATAAATTGTCTTAACTTACCATAAATTAGCGCTGACACATTACGTCAAATAGATTAAGAAAAGAACAGAACATATTTAAGTCCTATCATGTTTAAAAATTACAACGGGTTCTTCGAAAATTCTAGGGATATAAATGAACTTAACTTACCTTAAATTTGTCATGCTACTTTCCGTCAAATAGGTTTAGAGAAGGATAGGAGATATTTTAGTCCTGTCATGTCTTATAATTTGAGACTAAATGCGTGTTATCTGCCAATATAAGGTGACGATTAAAACAAAGACTTAATTTACTAGAAACGGCGAAGAACCCATTGACATTTCTTAACATTACAGAAATGAGATATCTCCCATCCTTATCTAAACTTAACAATTTGATGGAAAATGACAGTGCTAACTTAAGGTAAGTTAAGATGATTGTTATTCCGAATGGAGGCCAATGTATCGTCTCGTAATCGTAATGAGGCGTGGTAAACATGTCCTTATACTACTAATTCCGTGCTGACAATGTCATTCAGTCTACCTGACACCCGATACCGCATTGAATTCGGCACCACTGTCGGGTACTTGTGACGATTCACGACCACTCAACATTGATACTTACCATTTTAAAGATATAGGCGTGATTTATGTAATGTATGTAGGATTGAACCAAACATTAAAGATATTAGTTATAAAACAAAACGTTCGATTTATTGAAATTTAGTTTGGTAAATAAATAATGAGGATCTGAAATGCATTATAAATATGGAAATGTTAGGAATAGTCGTGGGTTGTACCATTTTAGTAGGTGAACCGACTGATAACTGAATTAAATCGGTCAAAAAAAACAAAGCTTTAAAATAGGTTGTTCATGACATAAGTATTTTTTGGTAAAGGCAACACAGCCTTTCTTTGTCTCCCCCTTCCATAGTCATAAACCGGTGGCATACCGTGTGCTAATAAATCAGTAATTAAAATACAAATAATGTTTTGTTCCATATAAAAAGTAGGTATATAGATTCAACATAGGTAAAATATGAAATGAAGTTGTCAGCTGGCATAATTAGCATAGAAAAATAAAACATTTTTCCTTGTTTTGGACTACTTCAGAAAATAACTAATCAAAAATTCTACTTTCCCATAAAACAGAATGTTTCTTTATTGAGTGGAGCAGATTATTTTCATAAACGACAAATCTACATTTATTTTATTCTTCAGAGGTCTCTTAATATTGGTTTTGTGCTAGTGTTATTCGATACTGTCACTGAGTAGGATCACCAGCTGTATTATATAGAGCTCTCGGCTGTATTGTGCAAGGATTATACCACTCTTATACAGCTAATTGTCTGGAAAATATAAAAGAATCGGCTTGTTTCTCTCAGCGTCCTTACTTTTTTTTCCCGAGTTTTTTAAATGTATTTGTGTTTAAGATGTTGTGCAATTGTATTTTTGAGTATCTATCTATACATATAACTAAAGCGGTTTTCCCACTATGATGGCCTGACAGACGTATTAATGACGAATACGAGTGTCACAAAAAAATTAAATTCCCATAACAAAAAACGGATACCATGGCAAACTATGCGGTTTGATTTGACTAAGGTGTTTGACGAACGTATCCGTCAGTCTGTCATAATGTGGGATTTGTCAAAGAAGTAGAAGTTGATTTCTTAGCAGTTTGTACTTTGGCAAGAAAATTTAATTAAGAAATTAACTAAAATTATGAAAGAAAACCAACCATCTCCTGGTTAGCGAGCGCTAATTAACCACTAAGAAAATCCTCGCTTAATCGCGTCATTACCGCAAATTTATGCTTAATTTGCTTAAATTAAGCGCAAATTTAGCGTAAATTAAGCAATTAAGCACTCGGCAGTTAATTAAGTCTGCGCAGAGTAAATACTAAGTAAATGTCCCGGGTTTGTCTGTCTCGCGCGCTTCGCCTTCAAGAAACGGTCTGTTCCCAGTTGGTAAGCTTATTACTAAATTATTTATTGAGTATGTAAATATATGTATTGCCGTGTGGTGCCGGTTTAGAATAGCATCACACCAATTCTACTCGTAGGTGTCGTAAGAAGCAACTTAGGGATCATGATTCAGGTAATAGGCATTCCCTGTATATGCAAAATCTTGCGCTGCGCTGGTCAATCCGCCTGCCAAGCGTGGTGAGTATGGCAGAAGCCCCCTATTGGGGGATGCCCATGTCTAGCAGTGGACTGTTGTGGCTGTTAATGTTCATGTTAATGTATAGAAAAAAACTCTTCTTTTAGCGCATTGGTGTTTTGGTTTTGGGTAGGCAAGTAATTATAATAGTTTTGTAGCTGTTGAGAGCCGCCCTCTCGCAAGAGTTTATAGAATTGTCTTACTTTGATAATCTTCTACTTAGCTCGTTGTTTTGTTTCATAACAGCGCTTTGTATCTGCACGTAATTAATTATTTCACTGTCTTTTGTAACAATTAAAATTATGTCTAAAGATTGTTCGCACAAATATAAATTGCCTTTGTGAATTAATTGTACCTACTTGTTAAGAAAATAAGCATTGCAGAATATACAGCTATGACAAGTCATCTTAAACTAATAACATCATTTGATTTCACTTTAATAAGCGATAATAATACTTTAGCCGTGTGATGCCGGCTTAGAATAGCATTACCCCATTTTCTTTCCCGCGGGTATCATAAGAGGCGACTAAGGGACTCTAGGGTTTCTATGTATTACAATTTTAGCTGTCACTATAGTGATACACGATTTTTCTGGAACGCCCCTTTAAATTATTTGTCAGACGTGGCGATTGCGACCGTATTTTACGGCCGTTAACGCTCTGCCTACCCCGCAAGGGATAAAGGCGTGATATGTGTATAATGTTTCATTTATTAGTTTAAACAGTCCAACTTAGAAAACGCAATAACGTTTATCATAATTGGTTTAGTAGCTTTGATATTAAAAGTGTTCACAAAATTACGCCATGCTGGCCTATTTTCTACGTTTTTAACAGCAACAACATTTGGCTATTCAAATACAAACTTTTTATTATTCTAATAGCCAACAAATATTGATCACTGACGCTGGTAAAAACGACCGACGCCCGTTAATGCTCTGCTTGCCCTATAACAGAAAAGGGTGTGATTAAATATCTGAAAATATAACTATTTCCCCGAACTGTAGCAAAGCAACGAGGCTAGCCGGGCGGGGCGCTAGTCTAGCCCCAATTGAATTAGAACTTGCTATTCTGGGAGCACACTTTAGTTTGCTTAGTGTTGGACTAGTGTGGAGACGATTTGATTCGAATGATTTTTTTACATTTGTGACGCAACAGTGGCACTTCAGGAGTCAAGATAACACTTATCCGTTTCTGGTCTTTTATTACGGGATTTAGGTGTGATGTATGTTCATAAGGTACATTTATACATACAATTTCACGGCCGTTAACGCTCTGCCTACCCTGTAAGGGATATAGGCGTGATGTATGTTCATACATACATAACATTAATACATACAAACATCACGCCTATATCGCTTGCAGGGTAGGCAGAGCGTTAACGGAAGTAAAATTTGATATTTACGCCAAGTCTGACAAACACAATTCAGGGCCATTCAGAAAATTGTGTTTTACCATAGTGACAGGTTATCAGCCCATTGCCAAAATAAATTTGCAATACAAAAGTAACCCTCAAGTCCCTTTGTCACCTTTTACGACGACCACGGGAAAGAAATGGTGTGATGCTATTCTATGCCGGCATCACTTGGTTACAGTAACATTAAACTTTCTGTCATGTTTGCATAATGGTTATTTATTTTTATACTTAACCAATAATTATTTAAAATTGAACTAAAAAAATAATAGCATTTAACATATTTTTACCCTTGTCAAGTTTTAAGTATTTTATTTCTCTAAAGGAAGCTGTCTCCACGCCAGCCAAGCTCAGTGTCGGGACAATAAATTAATTAACGCGATTTCACCCCTCCCTCCCCTTATCCCCACTTCTACCCCCTCTCAGCTTCCCCCCTTACTCTCTTAGTCAATGTGTTTAATAAGTGCTTAGCTACTTTTCCACTTCAGTGTAATTAAGTTTGATTAGATACTTTTTTTTTTAATATAGCACCTATACAGTTTTTCTAGCATTAAAATAAATAATAAAATATTTGCCTTGTGATGCCGGCTTAGAATCGCAGCACCCCATTTCTTTACGGCGGATGTCATAGGAGGCGACTAAGGGATTCGAGGAGTTTATGTGTATTACAATTTCAGGCGACAGGGTGACAACTTGTCACTATAGTGATACATGATTTTTCTGAAAAGGCCCTCAAATATTTGTCAGGCGTGGAAATAGCGAACGTATTTTATGACCAATAACTTCTGCCTACCCCGAAAAGGATAAAGACGTGATAAGTATCTAGATTTCCTGTCATCAAATTGATGAAAGCATGTATCATTTAAGTAAGAGGTATCTTGCTCACTGTGAAAAAATTAATGACTTAGTGTATGGTAGAAAATATTGATTTAAGTTTGATCTGATCTTACTATTCTCCTAAATTTATTTTTGTGATATTGTTATGTTTTTCTGTTCCTTGTATGGTATTCTTAGGTTTATCCTGTAGGCTATACATTGTATTTTATAAATAAATAAATAAATCAAACAAATATTATCACTCTCAATTAGTACAGTCAAGCTCACGTGCAGTTAGACACTCAAACTCAAACTGTAAATCTTATGCGCGCGGAATAAGAGCGGTCCAAAGTCTTAAGTATCTCAAAATTAACTTTACCGTCGACCATAGCAAAAAGAAATCTTATACAAAATAACGTTTTCCAATAGTTGTTAAATTCGGAAAACGAAAAATTCCCTAACACTTTCTTTAATTATGTTCGGCCCCTAACAACCCTAACCAAAACCTCTCAAACTATGATCAACAATGAACTGACAACTTGTAGTTAATACTTCAGTAACATTTGACGTCTCGTCACCCCTTAATACTCGGGATAAGACTTCCACAAACAACGCGACGCAACCGGCTGCAAACAGTGGCAGTTACCCTGACCACTGGTGGTTGACCTTTGGAAAGAGTAGATGGACATTTTTGCAGCTTTAAGGCAGTACTTCAGCGCGAGCGAGATTTTTAAACCAGTCATAAAATTCTGAAAACGTTATATGTTATTGTCGAGGATCTAACAGGTAACATATATCAGTTACACAATTTAACAAACTTTACTCGATAGAAAAAAATCCAAAGTTACCTATTTGAAACACATTTCAATATTATGTCCACAGTTTTAAAGTTATTATATATTAAAAATAACTATATTTTAGATACATACATTTTCGGGTACGAATACCTAAATTAGATATTGTAACGGTATTTTTCTTGTTTCTATGACGAAAAAGCCGTAAAATCTCGCGAAAATATGAGCGTAAAATGATTGGCTGTTTCTCTCTAGTGCAGCGCGAATGAAAGGGACAAACTTTTCGGGTGAAACAGGGCTTTAATCTAATAAACGCGCTTTGGGCCGAATAAATCCAAAGGCTGCACGCAACTCTTATAAAAATATTGGTCCACCTGATAGGAAGATTAGGAAGCCATTGCAGATTTTTCTTGATTTGCGTTTCAAAATATTTATGCTGTATGATGAAAGCCCTGATTGAAGTTCAAGATACATTGGCTACAATCCCTAATTTGCGTGACCAAAGAGTAAGTTCTCTTTTAACTCCCAGCTGTAGGGTAAACACACGAGTCCCGGTCACGTGTCCGGCACGTGGCGCGTCGCAATGCCGCCCGCAACTGGGACGGTTACCCTACGCTAGTAGGGTAATAGACGCAATTTTGCGCAACGATAAGTATCAAGTTACTGTGAATTTAGGGTGATTAATTAAGATGAAAAATTTGTACTAATCTGTTGGAAAATATACCGTCAATCAAGGTCCTGCCAAGTTATTCTTACCCACATTATTATATAAGTTTGCCGTGTGGTGCAATCTGAGAATAGCATCGATCCATTTCTACCCGTGTGTGTCGTAAAAGACGACTAATGGATGAGTCCATGGAATAGGCAGCAGGGTTCCCTGTGAATACAACACCTAGCACTGCACACGCCAATCCACAAGCGTGGTGAGTAAAGCCCTATCTTTAGCAGAGGACTACTGTGGCTGTTGAGCTGAGGATTTTTTTAACCCTTGGTACAGAGCCCTAATAAGACTGAATTTGGACTCCAGTCTGGGTTAGATCTTGGTGCCGGATAAAGCCGTCACAAAATTATGCGAGTTTATCCAGAAGCCCAAAAATATACTTAGCTTCAGTATTATTTCAAATACCTACCCTATAAAAGTTTATTAAATTACTCAAGTATTTTAATTTTCAATTGCGACGTCGTCATTCAGTTCGTGGAAATATAATCAATTTACAAATTGACTATTACGAATTGATATTTCAATGGAATATCACTTTATTGTTGATTAAATCGTCACAATACAATGTAATGTTAAAAAAGTCAAAAAGGGGTAAAGTTTGAATGAAAGGGGAAAGGGAAAGAGGGGGGGACAATTAATAAAATGGCCACAATCGTGACTTTGTAACAGCGATAAAAAGCGATTGGTTTTAAAACCAAATTACGTAAAGTACAAGTTGTTAGCAACATAGTCTTGACGGACGCAGTGGAAAAAACTAATCAGGTGTATTAATTGATTTTGTGTCGTTGGACGACTCGGTCTCTCTCACGAAAAGAGAGAGAGAGAATTGATTTTCGTGGTTTTTACACGTGGTGCAAGATTTTACGGTGGACAGTCCTATGATACTGACGTAAAGGATTGTATAAAATCCAATGTTGAAGCACGCACGACACCGCCGTAACGCCCCCGTGCGGCTGTCATTTTCCAAATCTTTGCAACGTCTTGCGGCACGCGTGCGATGCTTCTACATAACAATCTGACATCAACGCCTAATTAGCCAAACTTGCGACAATGGTCACACGTCAGACACCAAACAATGACTATAATGACCTGCACCCCCACACCAATAGCAAATTAAAATGTAATACAAATCCTTAGTAGCTGGTTACACAAAACCGAACAACGTTACATTGTTGTTGCGTACGGACGCATTGTGTATCCCTTCCGATTCATTACTTTGGGAGAACGACAATTTAATTATGTTTGTGATTTCCTGTATATGTATTTAAACTGTCTTCGGTTTTCAATAATATAGATTACTCAACTCATCAAAGACGTTTTCCTTAAGTATGCAAGTCTCGCTACTCAGTCCTTCTACCGTAAAAAATTGTGAGATCCATTTACCAAGTCGACACAAATTGAACAAGTGTCTAAACATACTAAAAGCTCAGAAAATAATGCTTTGAGTAGAAACCTAAAACGATAACTCAATTACAAATTGAATTGTTTCATTGTAAGAGTTTTTTGATAAGTTTATCCAAACCAAAAGTCCGTAAAAACATCTCCTAAACCTAATAGCGTTCGTATATCTCGTAGGCTGCTCATCCCACCGTGGTCCCGAGTCCCGACCCGCAATTACGCCCGCGCGATGCAATGCGCAAATAAATAAGTCGTTATTAAGTAGTGGGCGCAAACAGGGGCGCTCACCCTCTTTCAAGCTCTAGGGTTGACCGACGTTCCTACAATAGAACTTGATGTTTCATTTGTTTTTCATTTCTTTGTACATTCATTGAAGTGAAAAAGGCAAGTTGAAAACTAAAAAGACGACAGGACCAAGTATGTAGCCTTGAGGTACAACTTCTGTAAGAAAGGGTTAAGACTAAAGATAAAATAACAATAAGTTCAAAACATTACGATCATGACAAATAAGAGAAGACCAAAATGATGAAAGATGATGGAAGTGTCTGAGTGATGATGTTTTATTATAACGGTAACTCCTCTCAAACTAAAAAACACAAGAATGTAGTATCATAAACTCATTGTACGTAAAATATGCAACAAGAAAAATAAACTGCACAGTAATGGCAGAAACTGAACAGCTGCGAAACGTTTTTATGATCAATTATGCGTGAAAATTCCTCATGAAACGCTTAGTTACAGCTGATTGCTCTCTATAGCGCTAAAAGTGCTATAAAAGCTTGATCTAATTCAGAATTATAACTTCCAGCCAATCTCGACTCTACTACAGTGCTAGAAAGCTTAATTTGCAGTGAAAGCACTTTAGCGCTTCAGATATTCTTCTTCGCTGTAAACTTAAATGGCTTGATGAAGAATAAGTGGTTTTGAACTTTATCTCATTAGGTTAAAGTGTTTTTAGCAATAACAGTCGTGCGGCGTTTACGTCGTTTTGTAGTAGCGCTAACTCAAACGATGCGAAGATAGAACGAAATCAAGAGATAAACGTTTTTGTTACACACAACTTTCAATCTTATAGTTACCGCAACTAAGTTATTTTTCGCCTAACAACTCGATTCAATTACGTTTTCCGTGTTAAGCTAAACTGGTCTTTGGTCCGTGGTAACACAGTGTATTTTTGTATGTGGTAAGTTTAGTTAAGGGGATGTTTGCACTGGGTTAATTTAGTTGTGGATTAACTCCCATGATTGATGTTTTGCTCTGACGGTGAGTCGGGGCAAAGCGACGCTGTCGTATCAATGGAGATAATTTAATTCCGAACTATTTTGTTTGCAATTTGTTGGTATTTTGTTTCGTTTATTATATTTTGCGACGTGAGTTGTTGTGGGAGCGTAAACGAATTGTTTGTTTGGCAGATGATTGTTTTGTCATATGTGCATTTTTCTGAATTTGAGGAAATCACTTTTGTACATTTTTTCTTCTCGGTTTAAGGATAAAATTTCGTTACGTTTGTTGGATTATGAATTGTATTTTTTTTAAACTCCGTATTAAGTTTAGTAGCGTTTTTATAAAACATTTTGATTTGAATCAATATACAGCAACAATTAAACCTTTGTCAAAAGGGTTCATCGGGTCGTACGTTAACTCGGTGTCCCAGACGTAAGGAAAGAAGCTAGTTACCGATGCCCTCGACTTCATTCAATCGGCGTGTACTCGAAAAAAAAGTTTACTACTTAGATTATTTTATACTTTAAAGGTACAACAATTTTATAGAGCTAAGTTGTTTACAATTTACTGTCTTAAGATTAAATAGTCTTACTATTCTTCAAAAGTCGTTCATGATCAGGTGGTGTGAGTTTTTATAAAGTGGCATTAAATAAAAACCCTTGAACACTAAAAATGGAAACACCTTTAAGGTGAGGTGGCCTTAGAAATCTACCGAGCAAAGGCGGAGTAGTGTTCGGAGTTTTCTATGCCATTTCTTCAAATCTCAAAAATACGAGACGTAATTATTTTCAGGACTACTTCAAGATATATGCTACAAAACTATGGGGCCCAAAACACGATTGGTTAAAATTTTCTCGATAGAAAAAAATCGCAAAATAAGCTCTAATTTTGCGGTTTTTGGCCCTTTTCTTAGACTAAAAACCTGTACCATTTGACCGGTATCCAATATTTCAAAATTTATTCTATGTCATTTTCTTCCTTATTGTATGTGTAATCAACGTATGGAGCTAGTTTTTCAATTATCTACTTATTATCATTTAAAAAGAACACTTAAACACAAAAGTATGTTCGGTTTGCGCACAGGCACGTCGGTTTCTACCGCGCCCGCTCCCCTCAGTCGGCCGCTGAGCCTCGTCGGAAGCAGACATGTACAACTTTTTTCCAGCCGCGGAGATATTACGACATTTAGTGAGCAGGGAAGAAAAATGCCAAGTTAAAGAAAAAAAAATTAAGCTTTCCAAGTCTTGCTATAAAAAACAGAGGATTAGGTAGTTTGCGGCGTAATATTTACATATATATCACGCCTATAATCCCTTGCGGGGTAGGCAGAGCGTGAAAAGTCGCAAAAAACGGATATTTACGCCATGTCTGACAAATATTTGAGGGTTATGCGCAAAAATTGTGTATCGCCATAGTGACAGGTTGTCAGCCTATCGCCTAAGATTGCAGTACACACCCTCAAGTACCTTAGAAATGGGGTGATGCTATTCTAAGCCGGCATCACACGGCATAATATGTACTAAATTTTTATAAGATATATTTTTTTGAATTAGGTTAGAAGTACCTTGCAAGGACTACCTTATGTATGGTAAACATAACAATTTATTTATACCTAGCCTCACCCACGGCGTGATGTTTTTCCCGTAGGAAAAGATATTTTTCCAAAGAAAAAAAAGTTGCCTATGTCACTCCAGCCTCACAATCAACCCAACGTAACGTGACGTTACAATTACAACGTCAAGGAAGGACAATCAAACAGACACGCTTCTATGGATAAAAACTTGTCAAGTGCGAGTTGGACTTGATAGCTCAGGACGGTTCCGTACAACCTAACTTTACTATTGTATAGGGTAAAATTTAACTAGTGACCGATAGCGAAAACCATGGAATGCCTACCAGACACCAGTCTAAGAATAAGGAACAAATTTGCTCAAGTAACATATGGGTCCCATACAAATTGACTAGGCCGGCTAGTACACCTTGTATGGGAAGTTCAATTTTACATAAAACCACTCCGTTGCGACGAGAAGAAAGGAAAATCAAACAAGCAGGCTTTCCCATTTGTAATATTAGTGTGGATAGATAAAAACCGGTAAAGTGTGAGTTGGACTCGATAAGTGAGGACGGTTCTGTACAACCTATTTTAACGATTCAATGTGAATTGTGAGCCAAACTGTGGTCGTAATTGCGTAAGCTGAAAATGTAGGTAGGTTTTGGTGACGCTCTAGTTTGCTAAACAACTCCTCAGTGGCATCCACGCAGCAGGTGTCGGCGTGGTATAAACTGAGAAAGAGAAGTGTCTGAGCAAGAGTAATCTTAGTTTTAAGAGGAAAGACATTTTGAAGTCATTAAAGCGAAAGAAAAGAGAAAAATACTTTACTGCTGACAGCGTTGACCTGCGCAGTCCAACTGAGAATAGAATCCAGCAAAATACCAAGGTTTTTGGCATTTTTCGTGAAAGCTATAGACGTGCCGTTATAAATAACGTTTGGGATAATTGAATGGTCCACTTGCCTACACACACATATAAGAACTACCTATTAGCATGGCCTGAGATTTTATTGGGTTAACCACGAGACCGAAGAATTCAGCCCATATAGCAATTTATCTGAGGTCATTTTTGATAGCCACAGTTGCATTATTTATATCATCACAGGTAAAACGACGGTAAATCTGCAAATTGTCTGCGTAAAGATAGAAGCTAGAAGAGAGGAAAACTGTGTTAATGGCAACAGAAAAAAGAAGAAGTGAAAGGACGCCACCTGTAGGTACGCTTGCAGAGAGATTACTCCATTCCGAGAAAGCCTCATCAGAACGGACCCGCTGCAAGCGACCCCGAAATTATGAATCAAACCAAGTTATTGCCGGAGAAGAGATGTTAAAAGAGCGAAGGATAGCGAAAAGTACATCAAGATCAACTGAGTTGAAGGCATTACTGAAATGAAGTAAAATAAGAATAGTCAAAGACTCATTCTTCATGGTCTGGTGAATATTGTCGGTGACTTTGATAAGTGCTGTCACAGTGCTGTGACCAGCACGAAAGCCTGACTGATACGTAGAAAGAAGACTACTAGATGTGTTGAAGTCAGATGCCTGTTTGTGGACAATGTGTTCAAGGATCTTGGATAGGAATGGAAGGATGGAAAAGGGATGAAATTGGGAGAACGATGAAGGATTGGAAACTTTAGGGAGAGGTATAACAATTGCACGATTTTATGCTGAGGGGAAAGAACTCGTTACCAGAGTGAAATTAAAGATGTGTGTAAGGATTGGCAAGAGTTTGGTAAGGATAAGGGAGATCATACGGGAGGAGAGACCATCATTGCCCACGGCAGTAGATTTGATGGATGATATATGTTTCTAAACATCGTCCTCGGCAACAAATTTGAAAGAGAAGAAAGAACACTGTGGAAGTGGTGACGGTTTATGTTAGCGATAGTTGTTGCTTTGACGACATCAGTCAGTGTGACAGGAGGAGACGAAAATTGCCGGTTGAGTGCTGACAAATCTACAGCACCACTAGGTATCTGGCGACTTCCCATCACCAAGCGCGCGTAAATATTTCCAGACTTGTGCTGGCTTATAATTATCGATAGAGGCGTCTTTTCGCATCCCTACAAAGACGACTACACCGATTTCTTAACAGTTTGTTTGAGCAGCCAAGAGAATTTGAGAATCGAGGAATGTGGACTGTTGATGAAAAATTTATCTTCATAGGTGCTACCCTTTCGAAATCGTGAGTGAAGATACCACAGTCACACTTCGGACACTGGCGCTCAAATGTATGAATCAAATGCGTTGCTACGCACACAGTCTAAGCTCGCGTAGGTGAACGCGGACCATGCTTGTGTGTGTGAGACAACATGTCAGGGTTGCCGCCATTTTGCGTTCGCGAATCGGGAATGCAATGTGCGGCAGTATGAAATGACCTTCGTCGTCGCGTCCTTGCTTAGCCGGTGTCTGAGTGTCCTCCGACCGCGGGTGGGCGGCGCTTGTAGGGGGAGGCAGGGAGTGACCATACTGTACGCTAGTACTATTAATTATACTGTGCCACAGTGGAAGTGAAATGCCCAGTTGCTGCCTCAAAAAATGGCATTCATAATGCTATTAAACAAAATAAGGTGCAAAAATTAAAAAATTATAAAAAGCAAGATCAGGTTACTGTGAATTAAATATAGTAATTGGTTTTTTCAAGTTCAGGGACAATTACGTGCGACGGGAAAGATAAGATGTGTGTTATATGGAGAAAACAATCTGATGAAATGGAGACAGTATATACAAAGATATGACAACTTTTGGTAAACTAAAATAGAATCATATTCTCCCTGAATGAGAATGGTAGATTCTCGTGTCGAGCCCGTGGGATGCCTTTGAGAGGTTCTGAAAAACCGGCTATATAACCAGGAAAGTGGGCGCTGGACTGTCAGATCCTGTTTATTGGGGCTGTTATAGATTTCCTTAGTTTAATCCCTTATTATTTTGCCAATTCTATTTCTATGTCTGTTCGTTTGTATGCCTCGCCTCGATAATTTCAACAGATTACGGAAGGAACCCTATTTATGGGCGTCAGTAAATGAAGTAGATATCTTAATTTGAATGTAATTTTTTTGTCTTGTAAATGAATTTTGATTACTTTTTGATGTATAGTATTTGAATTTTTCCCCATATAACATAAATAATCAATAATCATACGGATCCCTAGACATTATTTCTTTATAAATAATTCTAAACCTACCTAACTATGACTGATTTAAAAACTTTACGTAGTTGCACCGCGTATAGTTTTACATGATTTACATGTCTAAAAAATATAAACATTGAATAGGTTTATCATATAACATTAAAAAAGACAACCTTTCAATGAAACAAATACCTAGTTCAATTATTAGCACGTTTACCCTGCGCCTATACTGTCGTGCGCGGGAGCCTGATACGCTGCGTTTGTTACTTGCCCGTGCGGGGGGTACACCCCGCGCCTGCTCCGCCCGCGCGGCTGCTTCACCCCCTTGAAAACGCGGCTACCTCGGCCAGATTTCGCCTTAAATTCCTTATTGTCTCACCATCTGTAGGTATCGGGGATCGATCGTTCCCTACCTTTTATTTACACTACAGACTCAATTGACTTGCCCCCCGCCCCTCCTTGCCCCTGTCTCCCCTTCACAAACACACCACCTTTCTTTCCTTACGCAAGAAAAGAATAAAGATGCCGCGAGAAACTCCTGCAAGAAGGACAGAGACGGCAACACACGCCATCTTAGATGCAGCCTGTGTACCAAAAGTTAGCCAATAACCCAACTTCCCCAATTTAAAAAGGTCGTATCTGACTAACAATTGATTCTGCGGATTGTGTCTTATTGGGTTAGCGTTGAGTTGATTTTCGGTTGTGAGCGGGGAAATTAATAATGTTTGTCAGAAGTTAGGGTCTAAGGGGCGGGTAATGATGGTGGCTGTCGCTGATGTGTCCCTTTCTGGTTTTGAAGTAATATAATAAGGCCTATTAGTTAACTGGGGTTCAGAGTAACAATTGGCCTGTTTTCTTTGTTATCATGGTTGATTGTTATTTTTCTTGTTGAAAACGTGTCATTAAATTGTTGCATGTTTTGTTGGAGTTGAGCTAGATGCATTTGAAACACGACTTATTATATAACAGTTTCGTTAGAGGATTCGTTGTATGATTTCAATTGTGTTTCAACAAATCCAGTTCAAGTCTAGCTATATTCTTCGTTTCGTGTGGGCGTCGAGTCGTTCAACGACCCGATGAACCCTGGTGTCAGAGTTTTTCAACCTTCTACCATTAGTAATAGTCTCTATAATTCTTAATATCATTCCTATACCTTATCATAAATAAGTAAATCTCGTAAACCTATTTATTTATTTAACCGTTTATTGTACACAATATAACACAAAGGACATAACATACACAACAGGTCAGCTTATTTCTAAAAATAAATCTCTTACAGCAGACTTAGGGTAGTGAAAGGCATAAAGTGAGGCAGTTGACGTGTACAACTTACTAAGTATGATAAAAATAAAATAACCTACAAGATGTTAAATGTGTTCAGAAATATTTGCTTTATTTTCATCACCAGAGACACTTCACATGGTTCCCTATGATCATGGCATGTGGCATGCTACAGTTTAGCGGAATGGCGTAGCATGTCCCCAACTTGTCACTATAACATCCGATTCGACTGCGGCACGACACGTCACGCACACAGACGTCACAAAACGACGACCGATGACGTGTGGAGACTTCGACAGATACGATATGTTAGTTTGTTTATTTGTTGTGCAAGGGAGTTATTCTTGTGTTTTACCAAGAGTTTAATGTTTTTTTAGGACATATAATAAAAGTGATCCGTGATGTTTTTTTGAATGACAAACCATTAAAGAAAGTTGCAAAATTTGTTATAGACCTCAAAAAGATTAATTAAAACAGTTCAATGCACCGAGACTAATCATTAAATAGAACAGGTAATTAAATTTCATTTGATTTGATGTGTAATAATTAATAGCAAACTAATACCATTGAGTAACATCTTAGGTAAACTTAGAAGATAGCGTTCAGATAGACTACTGATGCAAATCAGCGAGGCATTCGTTTTATTAATGAGTTCTCTAATATAAGGAAAAATTTACAAGTGACTGATAGCGAAAACTAAAGACAAGACGGGCTGTGTCCGATATTATCAAACTACAGGCTACAATTTTACAGGTGAAATTCGGTGTTCATTGCGTAGTCGGTTAGCCATTATGCTACCGGGAATATCAACCGGCTACGCAATATACTACGAATTTCACCTGTAGACTTGTAGCCTGTATTTTCATAACATAGGCACCTGGTGATGAGGGACAACTTTCCCCAAGGAACAAACATATTTTGAGTATCAGTAGTAACTGTCACTATACACAATTTTCCGAATGACCCTCAAATATTTGTCAGACGTGGCGTAAATGTCCGTTTCTTTGCGGTTGTTTTGCGCTCTGCCTACCCTGCAAGGGATTAAAGGCGTGATATGTGTGAAATAATAACTCAAATCAGCTGAACGGCAATTTTTTTTTCGGCCTATGTTCCTTGGAGAAAGTGGTTTCTTATCACCAGCTCGTCTTGAAATTTCGCTACCAGACACTAGTGAAGTTTCACCCTTTATACGCCACTTAGAGCTGTTTTAAATCTTATCTGAGGTAAAATGTTATTTGCTGATCTAACATAATTTGCCCTGGGGTACGTTCAGCGTACCTACTCCGGATAAGATAAGCTTAGCTCAAAATTTAAACTAACACACCTCTGAACGGGGGTTTGGCGAAGTGAATGCACGAAAAACGGTAAGATGTCATCACATTAGCGATTCCTGAAACTGGAGACACTCCATAAACCCGCCTCCCCCCGCGCGTGTTCTAGGCCGTACCTATCGTCGCGCTTCCGATCCAATAAGAGCGGAATCCGCGCGGATGCGGAAGCGGATGGAACACGCGGATCCGATCAGCTGATCCGCGGAATCCACTCCGGCTACGATGCCCATTGAATTTCCTCCAGTGATCATTATTGGAGGAATTCGTGGAGTTTTTCCCGCTGACGTGAATGTGATCTTGTGCTCAATTCGATTTGGGGTCATCAAATTGAGATAAACCAGAAGATACAGGCATCACAACAGGCATTCTTATAATATAAAATAAATAAATAAACAACCCACAGTTGATGAAGTATTTTTCTCTGAAAATCTTAGTATGTAGGTTGTGGTAAGTTTAAATTTGGTTGGGACCCCGATTCTCGTATTTTAAGTCATTGAAATGCCATCGAAATTCATGTGTAATTCTATTTCCATAATGGTTTCAAACTGTTTACGAAATCAAAACCGGCGAAAACCATCCACCTGATACTCTATTGGAACACAACTGAGGCGCTTTTTAAATCCGGATTTACCGATTATATTTATTTTATATTTCGCTATTTTAAAAGATTCTCAGTTGTGTTTCAAAAGTGTCAACTGACACTAGTTGGTGCCGTGTGATGCCAGCTTAGAATAGCAACACCCCATTTCTTGCCCGTGGGAGTCGTAAGAGGCGTAACGCTTGGCAAAACTAACCCGGTAGATGGAGCCATGCCAAGCGTTACTGGCATTAAAATACACTTGCAAAATTGGCGAGCAAGAAATGAGCTGCGGTAGCCCAGATGGAAGAGGCGTCGCCACTAGTAATGCGAAAGTCGCAGGTTCAAATCCTGCCCGCGCTTGAAAATTTTGCAAGTTTTCAAAAATTTTTATACCTAACACGGGAAGTGTTTTAAAAATTTGGTTCTCAAGAAATGTACTTATGAGTAGGTATACAAGTAATTTTGAAATTATGTCAGTTCAATTCGGCATTCCAACATATATGACGTTTATGTTTTATTTCCACACCGTAGCGACACTACGGTGACTGACGGTACCAACCTGGAGGCCAATCGCGGTATTTGTCAAAGGTTTTACCATTTCAACGTAACGTTAACGGTTCGGAAATGGTTTGGCAATGGTAAATGTCAAAAATGCTATCGCGGTATTTTTTCTGAACGTATTAATCGTTAACGTTGCCAATGTAAAACCAAACTTGAAACGTTAAGAGCTTGCAATGAGTATTGCAAAATACTAGGTGTTACTTTCATAATCGATGATCGATTATGCATGTAAAACGGCTGTATAGCAATAATTACCTCAGGCTCTACGCCTTTTCTTAGATTTAAGAATATTAACTGTACAAGTGATCTGTGGTTTCCCATATTTTGTTGATTTCTATGTTTTATTTAGCTATCACTAAAAAAACAAGTGTATTAGATAGCCATCTACTTTTATTTAAAGATCCATGGGATTTCTAAACCCCATCCATAATGTCGCGTAATGTGCAGTACTATTTTCAAATGTGAAGTATGAAAATATGATGAAATACATAGGAAAATAAGAAAATGGATTGCCGCCGTGTATTTATTGGCTTTTCAGTAAGTACATAATATATTACGTAAATAAACAACGTATGATTCAATGGTTTTATGATTCAATTTAGCTGTCGGGTGATTTCAGCCTCAAAGTTGTCTTTTCCCAACCGCAAGGTCTTGTTAAATTTGTTTGTCTCAATGATGTACTATTTTTCAGGTTTGGAACAACGTAAGACAGGGTGAGGTCTAAATTAACTAGCTTCACCAGTCTCAACATGGCACCAGAGGTGGACCTCCAGTAAATGTCACCCTCGGCAATGGAATAGAGGGTGGCAAATATAATAGGACTAGATGTTAGGCTTTGCCAAGTGTTGTCAAAGATCCATTCCTACAGGTACTTACATATCCATTTGAATTTAAAATTACATAATTTATTTATTTTTGTCACGTGATGACTGCTTAGAATAGCATCACTTCATTTCTTTCCCATGGATGTAGTTTGTCAGAGGCGACTAAGGGAGTTGAGGGTTTCATGTGTATTACCACTTTAGGCCATAGACTGAGAACCTATCACTATATAGATTTTTCTTAAACAGCCCACACATATTTATCAGACATGGCCATAGCGCCATAGCAACTGTATTTTTGCAGCTGTTTTCTTTTTGCCTACCGGGCATGTATTAATATGTAAAAATATTATTTATAATAAGATTGCTGGTTTATTTAAGTTTTTTATCCAAACTGCGATACCCTAGCAAGGTGCATGTTTGTGTCCAATTAAATTTTAAGATCTTGTTGATGTAAGCAGAAATAAAGAATTGAGATAAAGGTGTCATATGTGTATGTATCTAGTCTTGGGGGAAGATAGAAATACTATTTAGATATCAATAATAAAAAAGTTGTTACTTTTTACAGCAGGAAAACATCCCATTTGCATGGGACACAGGGTATCTATTTACACTATTATTATATTGTTACAGCTACCATCGTCTGATGCAGGGGATCCCCAACAAATTAAACAGCCACAAGAGTCACAACATGGATGTAACCTAGCTAAAGAAAAATAAAATAAACAAAGTATATTATAATATATATTTCTTTTATTTACAAATTTATTCCACTATTGCTTGATCAGCTGGGCTAAAAATATTTCTCTGTCTCGCCACTCACTGTCCACTTCACTCACTATGTGTGAATAAGGCTTTTGGTAAGTAGAAAGCGAGTGCACTAACTCACCCCCTATTGCCTAATGTACTTGCTACATGTGATCAAGTCTTTTGGTGAGTAGAAGGCAAGTGCACTGACTCATCCTCTATCTATTGTCCAATGTACTCGCTACATGTGGTCAAGGCAATCATACAAACAAACACAGCCAAGAGCACTGACTTGCCACTCTCTGTCCACTGCACTCGCTATGTGTGATCAAGGCTTTTGGTAAGTAGGAGGCAAGCGCACTGACTTTTCCTCTTTTGTCCAATCTACTTGCTACATGTGGTCAAGGCAATCATACAAACAAACAGCCAAGAGCACTGACTTGCCACTCTCTGTCCACTGCACTCGCTATGTGTGATCAAGGCTTTTGGTGAGTAGGAGGCGAGCGCACTGACTTTTCCTCTATTGTCCAATGTACTCGCTACATGTGGTCAAGGCAATCATACAAACAAACACAGCCAAGAGCACTGACTTGCCACTCTGTCCACTGCATTCGCTATGTGTGATCAAGGCTTTTGGTGAGTAGGAGGCGAGCGCACTGACTTTTCCTCTATTGTCCAATGTACTCGCTACATGTGGTCAAGGCAATCATACAAACAAACACAGCTAAGAGCACTGACTTGCCACTCTGTCCACTGCACTTGCTATGTGTGATCAAGGCTTTTGGTGAGTAGGAGGCGAGCGAACTGACTTTTCCTTTATTGTCCAATGTACTCGCTAGGTACAAACAAAATCATACAAACAAACTCATGTCAGAGTGCACTGACTCTGCACTCACTGTCCACTACACTCGCTGCGTGTGATTAAGGCACTTGTGGTATTTTTCCTGCGGCTCTAGGCTCTTTATTCAGCCACGTTCACCTCATGGGCCCTATCGAGGGTGTGGAGATAGAGCTCAAGCATTTTTTTTGATCAAAAACGTATGTAAAACGGCCAACGTCTCAGCAAAAGTTGCTCTCGACGAACTACAACAAAAACGTTCATTTGACAGCGTCTGAGACCTTCCCAACGTAACGTTAGTGGTTTAAAACGCTGTCAAAAAATTACCGCGATACCAAACGCGTACTAAAAGATCGAACGTTAGCCGCTCCAGCGTAACTTCCAAACAAAAGTCGAAACGTTTCCGTTCAAGCGGTTACCGCGATACGAAAAGTGCGTAACGTAGCGTTTTTGGTTTGGTTTTGTTTTGGTATTTACGTTATAAATTACCGCGATTGGCCCCCTGAGTGGTTTTGTGGTGTATTTGTTTTGCCGGTGTACTGTAGTCTGTAGCTACACAGCCACTGCGGGTGTACGCTCCGTGTAAATATGCCGGTTTTTAATTTTAAGCTTTATTGCAATTTCGCTTACCTGTGTAGGGTACACACACACACACACACAGATAGGTAAAGTCAAACTAAGTTCGGGTGAATCAGTTTGTTGAGTTCATGCCAAACGAAATAGTCGTAGTAGTCGACAAACGACCGGCCCCATTTCGCTTATTTTTTTGGCCATCGAAACTGTACCGTCATTCTATTGCTATTGCGATTTCAAAATGTTAGCTGACTATAAAACCACCAAAACCATCCAACTGACATACATACACATATCACGCCTTTGATCCCTAGCGGGGTAGACAGAGCATAAACGGCCGCACAAAACGGACATTTACGCCACGTCTGACACATTTGAGGGTCATTCGGAAAATTGTGTATCGCCATAGTGACAGGTTGTCAGCCCCTCGAGTCCCTAAGTCGCCTCTTACGACTCCCACGGGCAAGAAATGGGGTGTTGCTATTCTAAGCTGGCATCACACGGCACCAACTAGTGTCAGTTGACACTTTTGAAACACAACTGAGAATCTTTTAAAATAGCGAAATATAAAATAAATATAATCGGTAAATCCGGATTTAAAAAGCGCCTCAGTTGTGTTCCAATAGAGTATCAGGTGGATGGTTTTCGCCGGTTTTGATTTCGTAAACAGTTTGAAACCATTATGGAAATAGAATTACACATGAATTTCGATGGCATTTCAATGACTTAAAATACGAGAATCGGGGTCACTTTTTTTGTTTGTTTATTTGATTACTCGTGAATTTATAGTGAATTCTTAAAATATATTATTTGATGACGCCATTGCGCATAATCATTGCAGCGAACAACTCAATTAAATCAGACTTTGTTCACATAAATTTTACAATGAACGTTAACTGACGTACTAGGATTCATAGTTTCTAATGTCAATGGTTATTTTAAAGGAGATCATGAAAGATACACGTTTCATTCTTGGTCACTAAGATATAGCGAGTTTGCTTGGAAACTTAAACTACCCTCACTAAGTGTTACTGTAACTGTAGCTCTACAAACAGTACAATATGTAAGTACTTGGGTGGTCGGCAAGCGTCGCCGCGGGACCAATTAGTGGACACGAACTGTTTAGCTGGCTAATTGACCGACCGATAACAACTAGCACTCGCTAGAACCTACAGGGTGCTGAAGAAATAAAAAAAAACTATAAAGTTAAGATTTTTTTATATAAATTGGGCCCGCATTTGTTTGCTATCAAATTGAAATTCAAATTTACTTTATTGTACACTAAAAATAAATAAAAGGAAATACAGTAAAAACAAGATATAAATAAAAAAAGTGTACACAAGGCGGCCTTATCGCTTATCTCACCTAATGGTAAGTGACGCTGTAGACGATGATGGTACATGCTTGCCTAGATAATGCCTCATCACTTTTTTTTGTATAAAAAATGATACTTGTTATATTTATTAAATGACAATTTCATTTATTGTTTTGTCAATCTCACAGTTCTAGGTAATCATTAAAATACATGTGATTTATTTCAACTAACTAAACAAAATTGTAGTACCTACCCATTTTATAAATAACCAAACCAAAATATTGAGACCAGTGTATTGTAGTTGAACAGAAAATTAAAATTAAATTAAAAAAGGAACTCAAAGTAACTTTTGAGTTTTTATCTATTTGTCACCTACAACAATTAGCTTGTCTCAGAATAAAGGAGTCTTCACATACAACTGACGGTTTCTTGAAACGTCAAATGTCACACCGTCCGAGGTATCACGATGGAACGAACACGGTATATGCATTTGGGGTGTGCAAGTAAAGCAATGTTACCATTAACACCAAAAACACTGGTCCGATTTTAATACGGTTTTCAGTTACATTACATTACATAAATAATTTGATAGCTATTACAGTCCACTGGTGATATGGGCCGATAGGGTTTTCAGTTATGAGTTTGCATTTGAATACTTCATGTTCTAGGATTAGTTTAACCCTAAAAACTCACCAGGGGGCGCTGAACGAAACATTTTTATGTTTAGAATATTTTTTTGAGTATGCACAACTATTACTCATCACAATACATTGTAATATTCAAAATAAACACAACTAGAATCCGTTTAAATATGTTCTTTGTAATAATTTTATCTTTATTTTATTTTATTACCTTTAAACGGCGCGTCGTAGGTATTTAAAGGAAATATTTTTACTTGTGTTTGGTCAGAACGTTTGTTTCATGTCAAAACCGACCCTCTACTTTCAGCGATAAGCGAAACGTAATGGAAATTAAATTTGTTCGACTGTAAAGCGTAGGCGCCTTAAGTGGCTCACGTGAATAGTCGTCTTAATGCCTTCACTACCCGTATGCTAAGTCCATATTGCCGTTTAGCTTAAATAAGCATCACCCCAAATGTTCCCGCAGTGAATGTCATAGAATGCTACTGAAGTTTAAATCCAAGGAATAGTCAGAAACGTTTCGGCTAGAATATAGCGCGAGCAAGATTTTTAAACCAGTTTTATTTAGACAATACAGCCATAAAATTCTGAAAATAAAGTTATTGTAGAGGATCTAACTGATAACATAATACATATATACCTATTAGTTACACAATTTGACAAACTTTACTCGATAGAAAAAAAATAACCTCTATTTGTTTTTTTCCATTTTATGTCTACAGTTTTAAATTAATTACAAAAAAATATGCTATAATTTAGATACATACCTTTTCTAGTACGAATACCTAATTCAGACATTGTAACAGTATTGCTCTAGTTTCTATGTCGGAAAAACCGTGAAATCTTGAGCGAAAATGATTGTCTGTTTCTCTCTGACGCAGCGCGAATGAAAGAGACAAACTTTTCAGTTGCATCAGGGCCTTTGGTGCACACATTGCAAGATGTTGCATTCACAGGTGACACTGCTACCCATAGCATGGAACTAGCCCTCACTCGGTTTTACTGTGATATGTTATTTTATTTGGTAATAAGAAAATACATGTCAAATTAAATTATGCTAGATTGATTTACACTGCATATAAAATTAAAAATAATAATTCATTATATTTACAAAACCATATAAAAATGGGGTGATGCTATTTCAATCCAGCTCTATACGGGCAAATGTGTTACAATGGTGAAAAACTAAGAAGGCAGTGAAAGTGTTATCAAAAACAGTTTCTTTTATTTACGAATTAGTGAATTAGCGCAGGGCAGCTATTAAACATAATTGGGTTAGTGAGATTGTGGGGATTTTTATTATTTCTGTAGATCTCGTGATAACAAGTGGAAATAATAATTAATAACGGTTACCTTGAAAGGGCAACTCAATAAAATAAACAGTCGAATGGTTTTGTTTTACCATTGCAGGGGTTGTCACACAGGCGGTAGGAAATTCATGCCATCTTCAAAATGCGATTATTTGTGCTTGTGATCGTTATTATCATTGACAAACAGTACAACATATATCTTATTCAATAAACCGCGATAGAATAAGCGAAACTTTCAGTAGTTAATAACAAATAAACAAATAGTTAATAACAAATAAATCAATATTTATAATATAATAACCAAAAATTTATCAAAATTCAGTAAAGATTCGAATCAGGCCAACCCCAAATCAGAACTAATCAAATAACTGCAAGTACTTATCCGAAAACATCGAAAAATAACAGATGTAGCTTTTACAAAGTCAATTTACCGCTAAAAGACTTCATACTGGCAACTAACTCAATCATATTCAAATAAAGAATGCGAAACGAGACGAGCGAAATTGACCAATCAACACAAGAGCAGACGTTCATTTTGAATACGAATTGATTTTGTTTGATTTACATTACCTGCTACAAAAAATATTGTCATGAATGAAAATGAAATTTCTTTATTCAATGTAGGATAGTATTATCTCTTATTGACGTCATGATCCGTCATTGTAAAAAAAAATAAAGCTGTATAACATTTTTTTTTATAATTATTTTGTATTGTCCTAATGGAAAACCAGCTCGGGTATAAGTACTGACTTTTCCTTTGCTAGACAACTTTGGTCTTTTGTAAACAACGGACACTATGTGCACAAAGCCAGTATGATAGGGAATGTAAAAATTATTTTTTTAGAAATTACAATGCCGCTGTTTAATAACAATTATACAATTGAGTAAATGAGGAATATGACATTTTAAAGCCAGAAAACTGTTTGCTCATAAAATATACTTACACTACTAGCTCTACATTGTCGGACAAGCAATGTATAACGTTTTATTTGTTTTTTTGCTCAAATAACATTACCCGAATGTCGGCCAGTGACATCTGTCACCCGCCATTGTCGCGAGTCGCGTTCGTTTTTTGAACGCGTCAGTTGGCGGGAGGCGGACTCCATTTTGTTTCATTGTGACGTTTCATTCAATCAACGCAACGTTGTTGATAACTTGCGGACAAGTTGGTAAATAAAATCTACAAAAAAAATGCTGTTGCAGTAGCAGTTATGGTAAAGTAGGAAAAATATCTTTCAAAATCCACATAATGATTTTTGTACTTACAATGTAATAAAAGATACGCATCTATTCAAATTCATAATTTCATTATATTGGCCGCAACTTGAGGTTTTGTGCAGGCTCATTTGTTTTTAGTGTTATCCTTTGGTATTATTTCAATTTATTATCACTACTAAAATTTCCCTAGAAATAACCTTATAAAAGTTACTAATTATTGTGCTTGCTTAGGATATTATTTTCTTCAACAATAAAATATCCCAATAAAGACCTAAAAATACCTTCGCATTCCTGCGCATAAACGTCTCGTGTTTTATAGGTTTTAGCCGTCATTAAACGCTAGTAAACTTTGGTTCGGTAATTTAATTTGTAAACGAAAGTGTCGCCGGCACGCATAGAAACTGGAGGGTTGGTGCTATTTGGTTACACCTGTCAGTGCAGTTTGGTCACAAAAACTTTTGACGTTCGTAACTCGAAGTTAGTGCCTATTTTAATGAATACTCCACAGCTTTTTTTAAGATTCTGCCTTCACTTACCTTTTGTACTTTTGATGAGATTTCTTATTTTAGTAATGAGAACATTTATACCTACCGCAAGGATTTTAAAACAGTGGCCCAGAATCTAAATTTTATAATAACCTCAAAATTGGAAAAGCTTTAAGCACCACGGTTTGATGAAACGTAAAAGATTAGTTTTAATATAAAACAAAAAGTCAAATCAAAATAAAGAAATTAATACCATTAATATAGTAATGGAAAAAATATCCTATTAGTGATTCGATTATTGAAATATTTATAAGTCGTGATATTTACCCATCATACAGCCCCACAAAAAGTGTAAAAGCTCCCAATAATAACAAGCTAACAAGATAAACGATAATATGCAAAGTTCCGTCGCACGCAACCGCCGCCGACCGACAGTTGAGCCGAGGTGAAAGATTGTTCGTCGCAATACACCTTCCAACGGAACAGACACGTTATAGCCAACTTCACCCCACGCTATTACAGCTGGGGCATAAATCAAAAAGTATAATACATTTGGACTGATAGATTATAAACTAAACATGAATTCAAAATAAATTCTCGCGTTGTAATTATAAACTTGAAATTATCAAATTTAATCAGATAGACAAAATATTTACTTGCAGACAACACAGTATCATTGAAATTCTTAAAGATCTATCAAAACTCTTTAAGGATTTCTAAGAACTCTTTAAATATCTCTAGATCTAGATTTAATCCATTTTCATTTAAATTTCACATTTTGTATTTTTATGTGTACCAATAAATTGTTAAATAAATAAGCATGATACGAAATTCACTATTTTGCAATTAAATGTTCAAAGAGTTGCTATCGATTTGTTTGAAGGACTAAAATATAAATTGTGAATAAACTAAAAAAGTAATTTTTTTATGAGTTCTGTTTCGTATGACAGTGTGAAATGATATACTCCTCGTATCGCGTGCTCTTACCCATTTGCTGGTAACGAAACGAACTCACACATTTACAACAATATTCAATTCATATTACTGCAACACCCAATGCTGCTTGAACGACATTACTCGATAAATACCCCATAAAGAAAACTGCAATGGAAATAGTAGCATTCGAAGCAGTTGTAGAAAGGATTGTAAGAAAAATTCAAAGACATGCGACCGTCGCGTCTGGTTTTCATATTAAACTCAATGTAGATACTAACGATCGGAATATTCGACAGTAGTTCGGTGCTAAAATAAAATGCTGTGAAATTTGACAGTTCATAAAATGCAACAGACTTGTGGGTTCGAGTCACGAAGAAGACTTTATATAAACTTGCAAATAGAGAAAAAATATCAGAAAAAAGATTTCTGTCTATATTTACCAACTAGATGACAGTTCTCCTACTGTTTCTCAGAAAATGTTGAAGGTGTTATTCAGTAAATTTCGGAAAATTATGAGAATTATCACAACTTATTTTTATCATTCGCAAATCTCTACTTTATAAACCGTTTTATTATCTTTCGGTTACATATACCGTTATTCGAAAAACGTCTTGTTGTACAAAAAGTACTTAAATGTTTAATTGAATGTAAACTAACTAAAAAGAATCAAATGACTGTAAACAAGTTCTTGCAATGACGGGTTAACATGACAAGATGTCAAATTGGTCGCGGGTAGAGGCCAAGACTTAACCGATAGCAAACTGACCTCTTCCTATAGGTAAGAGGTCAGTTTGTACACCAAAAAAAGCGTCGTTAAGTAGTGTCGCAGAAACAACATTGCCAATCATTTATCCCTCTAACCTGCTGATTCCATAATAATATGGCTGCCACATATTTGACAAATCTTGAAAGTTGTTTCGTTACGTGAAAATGGTTATTAAAAATATATTGGTATCGTGAGCGGTTTTAGTCTGTTTCAGTAGCAAATCGATTCAATCTAAATATGAGTCGCAACGAGACGAACCGATTGGTGTATGTATGTATTTAAATTGACTAAAAAGTGGAGTTGAACGGTTTTATTCAAAAGGATAATTAGGAACCCAATTTTTTGCATTGATTTTGATTGTTTCTTAATCATACACACATATCACGCCTATAATCCCTTGTGGGGTAGGCAGAGCGTATACGGCCGAAAAAAGCGGACAATCACGCAACGTCTGACAAACATATTTTGAGGGTCATTCGGAAAATTGTGTATCACCATAGTGACAGGTTGTCTGCTCACGCCTACTATTGCAATACACATAACTACCTACAACTACCACGGTAAATAAATGGGGTGATGCTATTCTAAGCTGGCATTAAACGTCAGTTAATTATATATCTATTCAAAAACGTTACCTACTTATAATCTGTTGGAAAAGTCAGTGGCAACCCTACTACTACTAGCGATGAAGTATGGTGTCGGCTGGTGCCAAGTCTCGCGTCCCCACAACACAACACAACTGTCATCAATACCATACTACCTACATACTACACGTCGTAGAAAATGTATACTTTTCGTATATATTTGAGGAGATAATGCACCTTTGAACAGCCAACAGCTAACAATTAAGTTTAGAAAAGGTTTATAAAAGACTGCATTTGAGGTAGTACCTACAAGCAGGTTAGCTATACGCTGATAGCTGAATTTCATACACTTGTTAGTTTGTTAGAACATAGGACTGATTTTCCTATACAATGACCAATGCACATACATGATATAAGATTTGTTTTATGATCTTCGCATTTTTTATACTACCAAGATTCGACTGTCATCAGTTCATCACAAACCCGATTTGCTAGCTGTCAGATCCATCCTACGACTATATTTTACTAAATCACCCGTGCCAAAGCCTTTCTACATTTCTTTTGATTAATGATAGCTGATAACCACTCATGTTTATATTTTTTCAAAAATTGTATACCTAACATGGGAAGTGTTTTAAAATTTGGTATTCATGTTTATATTGTTAATTAATCTAAAACTAAAACTAACCCATAGTATAAAGAAGGGGGGAAGTAGGCCAACTCCGGCCCAATCCGCGCTTTAATTACCTACTCTCTCAGGGTTGTCACTTTCAACAAAATTTCAATTCAGTGCCTAGGATTTGGCAAGTGGGGAGCTGTTGCATTTTAAATTGTTTTGGTCCAACCAAGGCGTCTGAGGTCAGTTTTACCTAACTACAGGATGATAAAACCTATTTAATGAAATAAAGAATCTTGTTTGGGAAACATGAGACAATGAGTGGCATCTGGTTGCACGACCAGCAGACGTGCGGGGCGGAGTTGGTTGAGCATGTCATCTCTGTAAAATATAACTAATTCAATGATGATTGATCATTCATCCATCAATGATCGCTCTTTGCTTTTGCACGCGGCGTCTTTTGTTTGGGAGGCGGCATCCTTTGACAAATGCCGGAACGCGCGATCGCATCTGAGCGAACCGACTTTACCAAGTAAATTTACGTAGTCGGCTTAAAACTCTGACAACAGGGTTCATCGGGTCGTTCACGGCTCGGTGCCCCTTCACAGGACAAGAAAGGATTAACATTACCTAATGTGAGCAACTGGCAGACTCAACTTGCAGATTAAAAGCACATATACCTACTAGGAAGAACACCAATAATTACACCAAATAGACAAATAAATACAACTAATAAATCGCATCATCAAATTTAACATAGTAAAAAATATCTATCATATGATATGATATAAAACAAATGAGTTACTTAGGTACCTGGTCAGAAGGTAATTTGAAAAGAGACAAATCAGGAATTGATGAATAATTTAGACACAGCAATACTTTCTTTTGCTACAACCATTTTACAATCGTGGTTTCGCCAGGGGGGTCTCACTCCACGGTTTAGGTATGTTCCGCCGGCGGGTCCCCTACGGGGACTAATCTCCGCGGGTTGTCACTTGTCGTCGCCAGACCGCCAGTGTGCCGCTAGCCGCCGCACTGTTCGCACGCACGTGCTACTCGCGCGCACACTTACTTGATTTTTTTCTGTGTTTTAGTACGTTTATTCGTTAAAAAATCGATCGAGTCGTCGACTCGGTGTCCCACTCGATACAAAGAACAGTTAGACACAAGAATAATTAATTGTTTTTCTATATAAACAGTAGTCATTAATAATTTCGTTTAGGTTTATAAATATTTACAAATCTTACAATTCCTTTCGTAGATTAAGTGAACAAATAAGATATTATAGCAAAATCAATAACAAAAAATCTTCGTGCACGAATAACATGATGACAAGTTACAACCCTTGGAGTTCGCCGGCGGCTCAGTCATAAAACTGCGATGCGCAAGGGAGATTGAGCGTTCGCGCGCGTTCATAAGTTTCAATTTTGTTTGTGAGCGGTTGGGTACACCGAGCGTAGGTATTAATTTATACCTAAACATGTAATTTCTTAGGGAGTGATTCTTCTGTACGTTAGTACTATTATATATTCTGTGGTTTCGCGGTACTTGTAAGCCGTGACGCGTGACTCATCGTGCGGTGTCGAGTCGACTCGCGGCCCCGACGAAGCGCAGTGCGAAACCACCCGAGATCTGTCCGCGTGTGCGTGCGACGACGCATAGATACGATCGCGCACACATACAAGCCGCGCGCGGTTCGTTTGTATGAAGATAACGTACTTCCTTCTTTATACTATGACTAACCAGCATATCTCTTTCTTTCAGGTTTGGTTCCAGAACCGCCGCGCAAAATGGCGGCGTCAGGAGAAGATGGAGGCAGCCCGACTTGGACTGTCGGACTATGGCTGCGGAGGACCAGGGCAGGTGCCGAGGTTAGGGGGATTGGGTCTGCCGGTGGATCCCTGGCTGGCACCACCTCTACTTACTGCCTTACCTGGTAAGACACTATCTGTTATTATGCGATAAATTTTTGGGTGGAAATGGGTCTCTCGGAGTATAGCCTAACAAGGATTCTATAAGGAAATCTTGGTCTTATTTCTTTGCTTACTGCGCTACCCAATTTTCTCTTAAAGGCCAGAATGCCTCTGCCGTATATGCCCTAGATTGCCAGTGGAGTCTTGACTGGAACCATTTCAACTTATTAATTAAAAACTGCCGCTGCTGTAATCCGGCCAGTGGATGAAAACAGTTGAGGAAAAATTGGGTTAGACTTCCAACTAAGTATTATACTTTAACTATAATATTCCGTGTGTTATCGGATATTCTATCATGACCTCATTTCTTTTCCGTGGGTGTCTTAAGAGGCGACTAAGGGAATCGAGGGTTACGTGTGTATTACAATTTTAGGCGATGGCCTAACAACCTGTTACTGACGCAATAATTTTCTGAACTACCCTCAAATATGTGTCAGACGTGACGTAAATGTCCGTATACGCTCCACCTACCCGGCAAGGGATTATAAGCATGCAGTTTTCTAATGAAACCTGTTTCTCTACTTCCAGGCTTCCTGTCCCACCCCCACAGCGGCTACCCGTCATACCTCACCCCCCCGGCGCCCGCGCAGGCCCCCCCCGCGCCCCCCGACCCGCGGTCCTCCTCCATTGCTGCCCTGAGGATGAAGGCGAAGGAACACGTCGAGAGTCTCAGTAAGGGACTACAGATGGTCTAAAGTCATTAGTAGGCATATCAAATGGTTTAATGACAGTAAAGTGAGGGTGGTAAAATACTAGTAGATACTGGTGGAGCGATCGGGGCCAGATGCCGTATTCCGTATTTGAAAAGCGTCTCAGTTGTAACAACAATAGAGTGTCGGTTGGATGGTTTTTGTCGTTTCGTATTCCGCTAACGGCTTCAAGTATAGAGAATCATAAAGAAATTGAGTGTCGATGGCTTTACAATGGCAAAACAATAAGAGAATTGGGATGCTGGTCTTGCAATCAAATCAAGACTTAAGTACGTAAGCAGCAAAAGAAATACATTTCAGTGGTTTAAGAAGTAGGAATGAATATGCAGATAATCAAATTTCTTGCACGAGACCATTGACTCTACCATTGAGTGAAACTTCAAGAACTTTATGAGAAGCATAGATTTTCTGTAGAAGTGTTTTATCAGAGGCGAGTCACCACGTATTGTTTACTTAATACGCTGATGATTTAATGGTTCTGTACGTAGTTCTATACTCTAAAATTTGCATTTATCTATCAACAGCACCTCAAATGACCGATTCAAGGTATCAACTTTTTATTGGTTTTCCCGGAAGATATACGGGGTGTAAGTGACAGCCCTTGAGTACTGATAGGGTGCATGCAAACCGTGCTACGTAGCATGATGTTACTAAATAACTTTCCCTTAGGAATATTAATATAAATCGAGAAACAGCAAACAAACTTTTCAACAAAAAAATACAAATTACTAAGTCAGCTGACTGCCTTTACTAAGGGAAGTCTCATATGTTTTACGAACACAGTTATATACTCCTAAGGGAAAGTTGTCCAGTTTCATAGCCTGACTGCTCCCTATCAGAATTCGGAGGGCTATCCCTTACACCCTCATGCATAGTTTACTGTATGATTTATCTTATAGTAACTTCATTTGTGTTTTCAAACTTCTGCTTTCTACATTTATAGTATTAGACCGGGTCTACCGCGACAATATTAAATGCAAATATCAATAACTAGAGACCTGCCCAGAGGTTTCACCTGCTGCTACCCATTTTCCTGTGGGAATCAAGCATTTTCTTGCGGTAGAAGGTTCCTTAAAATTTTCTTGAAACTTTCTATTTTATTTTTAAAACGTATCAATATTTTTTGCGCAGTTTAAAAAAAAATATTATTCAACGGGTCACGATCCTTCGCAATGCGAATTTATTTTAAACAATGTTATTATTTACCTATAAAAGTAATCGCGTGTACTTAAATAGTTATATTCTTCTTGATAGTATGGAACTGAGACTGTACATAGCTAAAACGTACCTACTTATTAGTAAATTATTATAAAAACAGTATTAATAAAATATGTAACTACTGATACCTATCTTTATTTTAATGTAAATATTGTATTTAGTTAAGTCAAATAGTGTGCATTTAGAAAATGTTTTGAATTATAAATACAGGGTGGATTTATAGTGTGCAAAGCCACAAGCCGAAACTTCAGACCGGCGTAAAATCAATCAATATTTTCTTTAGGCGCAAAATGATAAATTCGCATAAAGTCCAAAACGTCTGTCCTATTCTCAATTACTGATCAAGTTGTCTTACACATAGAAACAATGTTTTATTTATTTTGACCTGTAAAACTAAATTGCGTATTGGTTTTTATGAATTTCTTAATACCAATACAGAATGTTCAAATATTAGCTGCAAATACTTTAAGGGATGAACCAGCCCATTAAACTAAACAATTAAACCAAGG
Source organism: Tuta absoluta (assembly GCA_027580185.1). NCBI lineage: Eukaryota > Metazoa > Arthropoda > Insecta > Lepidoptera > Gelechiidae > Tuta > Tuta absoluta. The sequence goes on from JAQAHW010000019.1 coordinate 11,465,641, forward strand.
GACAAAGTTCCAAATATGAAAAAAATAGACCTTCTATACAAATTGACCCGGTCGGCTGAAACATTTTGTATGGGACGTCCAAATGTTTTTTTCATATTTCGACCTTTCTTGGAGAAAGTTTCATGGGCTGGTTCATACATTGAAATACTTGCAGTAAATTTTTTTACACTTTATATTTTTATTTATATTTTATAAGCACAAAGTAGTCTTCATACCACTGTAAATAAAATAACTTTCTTGAATTTTTCCATAAGCAATTTAAAGTATTTTAGTAATATAATTTTATTGCTGTACTTATGTTAAGAGAGTTTATTGGAACTAATTTTAAATCAGTCAACTGTTGGGATAAGCTTGAAAGACAATTTAGACTTCGACTGTCAAGTATAACTTTTGTTTGATTGTTTTCCAATATTCCATACATTCCATTGTGTAAATACATATCTATAGTGACTTAGTGAGTGTGTTCGTCTGTATATAATAGCAATATGTATAAGTAGGCATCCAGTGTATAGCTATACGATACGTACTTAATATGAGAGATTAATAAATGTGTTCTTTGATTATGTGTGTTTCATTCACTTTATTTTTTTATACAAGAAGTTCGCTACTTGCTACACTGATTGTGGAGCTCTTGGTAGACATATTATCAACTTGCTACGACGTGCTACGACGAGTGAGTTTATTAAATTCCTTCTCGGTTCGCAGATTTTTGAAGAATTATGTTTTTATAAGGGTTTATCGTGGTATACATTATTCAGTGATGAGGGCATACCTAGCCTAGACATAGGCGTCTAAAGTCCTTAAGCCACAGATAAGGCAATAGTTATAGCGTAACAGATATATCAATCCCATAAAAATGTTAAAATTCACCAATAAACATAACAAAATCACCAAAAATATTTTAAAATATTAGTCGCATTTTCAAAAGTTCAGTCATCAAAAGATGTCAAATACGTGACCTTGATGTAGCCCCGCTTTAAGGCGAGTGTAGTCTTGGACGGTCTCGGCACTTCAAAAAAAAAAACTATACAAGCAATCTATCAGAATATCCATTGCTCAAGTCAGTATTATCCGAAAAATTTGAACCTTCAAAGTCAATGAAATATTCGCTGTGATTAAATTTATGGCAATTAATACCAAAAGTAAGCGATTTCTGGCGCTTTCTGCCATAACCTTGACAGATTGTTTGTATAAAAAGTTTTTTTTAGTGAAGTGGCGCCTCTGTCGAGGCCATTCACGACTACACTCGCCTTAACCTGTAACCGCGTTGTGTCAACAGTGTCGCCAAAAACAAAAGAAGACGTCGCTAATAATCCAGAATATACGTAAACGTGTAACTTACAATGCCTACTAATAAATGACAATAATATAGTAAATAAAAAACTTAATTGTTGACTGCAGTAACCGAAAATGAAGAAAATACCGTAGCTGTATCATAATTTGTTAAATTAAGGGGACATAACATGAATACATACATACATAGTCTCGAGAAACAGAACCCTCCTTCTGAGGCAGTCGGGTTTTTACTTTCGGTCAATGACTTTACCTACAATAAGTAAACTGTACATCAACACTTTTTTTATCCAAGTAAAAATATACAGACACAAAATCACGCCTAGATCCCTTACATGGTAGGCAGAGAGTCAAATTCCGTTCAACAGATGAGTAGTCACATCTCGTCACACCCGGGAAAGAAATAGGGTGATGTTATTTCATACCGGCATCACACGGTACATGGAGGTCAATCCGTACTAATATTATAAATCTGAGAGTTTGTGTGTGTGTGTATGTATGTATGTTTGTAACCTCTTCACGCTCAAATGGCTTGACCGATTTGAATGAAATTTAGAACACAGGTAGGGTATAATCCGGAATAACACTTTTTACCGCGGGAAAACAACTATTACCACGGGAAAATGAGTGGCAGGGGGTGAAAACGCTGGGCGGAAATCTAGTAATACTAGTTTTTTTGGAAAAAACGAGGTAGGTACATACACCCGGAGTATTACAGTTATTATACAAAATGTACATCATGTTTCGCCAAGTCAGGGCATGCAAAATTTTCAACAGTGTCATCGGATTCTTCGTTTTAAATTATAATTTCAAACTATACCGATGGTAACATGTCAAATTATCATATTAAATTTCTTTACATTCTAAATATTCAATCATTTTAAATACATTCGATTTAATCCAACGAATGTAATGGAGAATATCGCAATTATCGTTCCAACACATTATACTCATACTATTTATCACCTGCCCTTTATTTTGTTGGATTCATTACTTTTTACTTATCTGTGTTTCATTACGAACTTATGGATGGTAATTTGAGTAACCATAATGGCGTCGCTAGAATCTAATTATGCAAAGGGTACAAATAATACAAAAAGCTACAGAATGTACGTTTTTTGATTTTACTTTGGAACGTGGACGCCGCGCCGCTTAGACTTAGACTTTGCCGGATTATTTGTCAAATTTTGACAGTTATTCCGACTTAGTTTGTGACGGCGTACAGCGCCATCTTTTAGCTTTTTTGTCATGATCGGAGGTTAAATATTTGTTTTGTGGGAAACCGAGTCAAGAACGACCCGATAAAATCTGGTGTCAGAGTCTTTAATACTCTAGAAAATTATTATAAATTATGTTAATTTCATTCTTTAACAAACATTGCACGTGCTCCAGTAATTACGTTAGTTTAAAACAAATGACAGCTACTAAACTGTAACGACTGAAATTAGTGTGATTGATGTGATTAATTAACCTCGGTCTTGACTCGTTAACGGCCTAATGTGGGCCGTATACACGCGCGATTAACGCAGCGATTAGACGTTAGTTTAAACGGGCACTTACATCGTAGGGCGGGAGCTTCAGGAAAAAATTCCAAGGCCTCCTTTTATCCGGGATATGGTAGGGCATGTGCACCGGATGGAACCTTCGCGTCTACCACGACGTGTTCTGCTTGGCGCTGTAGCAAACGCTAAAAGAGGGTTGGAAGACCTATGCTGCGTTTCAAAGATTGCGCCAAGCGGGACATGGCTGCGTTTAACATTGACCATCAAAGCTGGGAGAAGCTTGCTGAGGATAGGGATGAATGGCGTAAGCGTGTGTTTGATGGGCGAAAAACACACGATAATGCCTGGTTTTCTGGTCTCGCTAAAAAAGGCAAAAACGTCATCTAAACATGCATGTGCCAGTCTCAAATCTCACCTTCACTTGTAGAGCGTGCGGAAAACTATGCCGCTCCCGTATCGGCTTATACAGCCATGAAAAGTCTTGCCTCAGACACTGATTAAATCGTCTGTCACAGACGTGTGAGGCCAATGATGATGGTACACAAAAACACACACAGAACACTAACCCTCAGAACAGATAAGTACTTGAATACCAAATTTTAAAACACTCCCCGTCTAAGGTATACAATTTTCATGCGTTTCTGGCAATAGATACAAAATTGGCAGGCAAGGAACGAACTGCGGTAGCCCAGATGGAAGAGGCGTCGTCACTAGTAATGACGAAAGTCACAGGTTCAAATCCTGCCCGCGCTTGAAAATTTTGCAAGTTTTCAAAAAATGATAGTACTTATTATGTAACTTCCCAGCTAGGTAGAAATCAAATGCAATATTGAACTCAGCCAAAGAGCAAACGGCCTAAAACTTGTTCTCCTTGTGTGGGACACCGCATCGTCGATCGACCCGATGAAACCTGGTGTCAGGGATTTTCAATCTTTTACTACAACTAGCAGACCTCTGACATGGTTGTGTAACGACCGCCGTCTAAGTTATCATAGACAGCAACTGGGACCGACGGCTTATCGTACCCTCCGAAGCACGGAGCCATATTTAATTTCAGACAATCAGGTGGTTCTGCAATGTCCTAACAAACTGGGAACAAATTCACAAAGTGATAAATATTAACTTTGTGAGTGCCCCCACTGAGAATCGAACCCGGAACCTTTGCGTCGCAGGCAGTCGCACTACCATTACGCCATATTGGAGGCTGCCCTATCACTGCGCGTCTTAAGTACTTACATCGGTGACAGCACTAAATATTTGTCAGACGTGGCGATAGCAACCGTTTTTACGGCCATTTAGTCTCTGCCTACCTCGAAAAGCATCAGCCGTGATGTATTTTAGTGCGTATGCAAGCTCCTGGCCTACCGTGGGCGGTACAGACGAACATAATTATAATTCCAAACAGTGATTACAATTAGTGTAGCGACGCGGCCGCACGACAACCGCGCGTTAGCCGCGCGGTGACGATGAAAAATCGCGGGAATTAGCCAGTCGGCTCCCGGACTAAATTAAATGCTGAGATATTAATAATTTGAAGTGTAGGTACTTTTTAGGTGTGGTATGAGCTAAAAGATTCATATTGTCTCTGTTTTATTAGTAACACAAAAATACTCAGGTAGGTTACTCTTTAATAGTACGAGGTGAAACTTGATAGTGAGTGAAGTGTGTATCAGTATGAAAGATAAAAAAAAGTATATTTTCCGAGAATCCTAGAGAAACTCTATACTTACAGTTACTACTGCCATCTCTGGTAGAATAGCAGAACGAAACAAAAGTTCAGGACACTACCGTTAGAAGCGCTGGCACTGCACTTATTTTAAAATTTAATTAAGAAACACCGGCACGGTTTTTTTCCAACAAGCTATATTGATCATGGAGCACGTTAATAAATAAAAAAAAGTAATTTACTTTTTTAACTGAAAATCGATTCAAAGTAAGCGAAAAATTCTAATTCTAACTATAAACATTCAAACTGCTAGCGCCATCTCTAATCAAGTAGCGGAACTAAACAAAACTTCACTGCTTCACCGCTAGAGGCGCTGCACGCTCACCAATTTATTTAGGGTTTCGTTTGTTAGCGGAGTGCACCAGGGTTGGCTGGCGGTGGCTTGAAGCTACATTTGCAATTCAAAAGCCGCTGAAAAAACCTAAAAAGTGCCGACACACAGCCCTTTGGCACTCGCGGGGAACAGCGGTAGGAATAGAGATGATATTTTTGGAATTGGGTGAATCAACTTTTCTTTGTCAAAACGTGTCCTCAAAAAACTTCTTTGTAATAATTACATTTGTGTTCGGAAAAATTCAATTTCACACTTTATTCTGAAGTTATAGAATCCTCAGGAATATTCACATGAGACCGGAGGGTAATTTGCGTAAACTTATAATAATAAAAAAACATGTGACCCGGGGGACCAAATTCCGCTTTCATACATTAAAGACCTGTCCCATTGATGCATCTGTCAACTTTATTATCAATTTCTGAAAAAATACTCCTAGAAGAGATTTAATTTGAAAGAATCATCTCATACTAGGAGATAATATCCTTTATAAAACTATATTTTAAGCGAAATAACGTTTATTTTTTATTTTTCATTGATTTTAATACCTCTGTCCCACAAATTACAATATGACGGACGTCCACGGGGTCACGCAATTCAAAATATTTAAAGAGTGAAAGAGACAGACTGAAATGGCGCGCAGCCAATAGAAACTGTCCTACAAATCACCTGATCATCTTCAAGCCATTTCAAAAGCTGTGATTGCTCGGCCATTTCGTCCGCGGCTCTCGGCAAGGCAGCGTGGGTTTATTGAAGTTCTGCTGGCTGACGACAATGTTTTCGGTAAACACTGTTTTATTTATAGCAATTGTTTTACTTTTATATAGTAATAGAGTCTAAAATGCTTTGGCTGTAGGCAAATTTACGGATATTCTTATATTTTAATAGAAAATAACATTTAACCGTTAATTGTCCCCTGGGTCACAGTTCCGCTGAGTCACAATTATCGTGACCCAAGAGACAATTTTCGTGAGTTAGGAGACATTTTATAGTTGTTAAATTAAATTAAAAGGAAATTTGGCATGTTTGCAAATACTTAGAAAGATAAGAAATAACAATCGGGTTTCTTTTCTTTACGCTGCAATGGCTACTGATGGTTTAATTCACAAAAAAATTATCTTGGCTAACAAGATTTGTCCCCAAAGTTTATGGACAATTTTATAGTTTAGAAGTGATCACAGCTATTTTTTTATACATATTTTTAAAGAAGTGTTTATTTTAAGTTTGGAGAAGTTAGTGAAACCTATTAGTTTTGTTTTTTGTTGGCCACAACCTTAAATATGAAGAAAAACCGCTGTGTAACTTATCACTCGTGACCCAAGAGACACAATAAGGTTTAAAAAAATGTTAATGTTACACTTTCTAGCTCTTTTAAACTGCATTTATGATTCGTTACGTTTTTTTCTTTAAATAAAGATATTTATTTTTTCTATAACTTGATATTTTCTTAACTTTTTATCCAAATATAAAACGTTACCCAGGGGACTCATACTTACCTGAGTTTTCTTATAAGTATGTAAAATATTCTGAAAAATAGTAAATTTTTCGGTGCCGATACTGCTATAGCAAAATTTAATATATGTTTTATTAATACCATTAAAAAACTTTATTAAAAAATAATATTTTATTTTCCAAAAAACAAAACTCAGAGTACAAAGAATAGTTGATTCACCCAATTGTGAAGTACCTACGTGTGTTTTCACAATATTATTTTTTTGTAATAATATAACTTAGCAGTGTGATGCCGGTTATAAATAGCATCATTCCATTTTTCCCCGGGGGTGTCGTAAGAGGTGACTAAGGGACTCGAGGGTTTAATGTGTATTACAATTTTATTTTAGTCGATAGGCTGTCAGTGTAGCAATAAACGATTTGACTGGCCCGATGGCGTAGTGGATAGTGTACCCTGCCTGCTACGCCGAAGGTCGTGGGTTCGATCCCCACCGAACACATATATTTCACATAATATAGTCATTTTCAGATGTTTGAGTCAAGTCTAGGTGTTTTCTAAGTAAGAATTAGTATTTTTATTTAAAAAAAGTATAATAATAAGTATTAATAACAGCTATCAAGTTCCCATAGTACAGGCTTTGCTTAGTTTGGGGCTAGGTGGCGCTGTGTGAGTTGTCCACGTTATTAATTATTATTCTAAAAAGGCCCTCAAATATTTGTCAATTTTGGCATAGCGACCTTATTTTACAGGCGTTAACGCTCTGTCTACCCCGCAAGGGATAAAGACGTAATATGTATGTGTGTGTTTTTGTAATAACACAGATTGTGTGATCTTAGGAAAATCCCATGAAACTGAACAACCTCCCCCGTGTTTCTGTTTTTCTTTTTATTGTTTTTTTCTTCTCTAGCATAGCAGCAGATAGAGTTAGAATAAATTGACACTAGCGTTTCCGCCCGCGGTTTCGCGTATAGGGGTAGAAAAAAATGAATCACGTATTTTTTTCACTCATTACTCAATAATCCTAAAATGGATTGCAATTAAAAACCACAAAAATCCATTCAAATATATTACTAACTAGCTGTTGCCCGCGACTTCGTACGCATGGTGTAGTGACTTGTGAGTTAGTGAAGTTGATGTATGCATATTGTTTAATATTAATATCATGTTTGTATAAAGTTTTTTCTCTTTAAGATGTGCAATGAATAGGTACTGGTTAACTTGTTTTTCGGTTAGGTACTTGGTTTTGATACTATGGACATCAGCTACAAAACATCATTATAAACTACTTTGGTAGTTTTACCATCGGGTGCTAAAACGTACAAATTTTCAGGAGAACTGACTCGAGAGCAAGCGACATATAGCTGTCCGTGTGATAAACAGGGAATCGTAAGACCTACGCCTGCGGCTTTCAGCGTCTGTCCTTGCGATTTGTTTACAGTCATTGCAAAGAAAACGCTGACGGGAAACTGAATGCCCTGAAATTGAAATAAAAAGTTGTTGGGAATGAGTGGTATACGCGCCACAACCAGTGAAAATATCCGCCTCGAATAAGCTTAAGATCTTCAGTCTGGTTCCATTGCACAGCTTTGGCGGAGTGAGATTGCAAAGAAGCATGATAGGAACACCAAGTTTAAGTAATATTTGGTGTGCAGAAAGACCATTCGCACTCAAGGAGTTTAGGAATTCTATTAGGTAGTTAGTAGTGTAAATTGACGCGTATACCACCATATCCCCAGTGATTTGTGACATAATGGTATGGTTTATTGAAGCAGTCTGATCATTTTTGAGTGCAAAAATAGCTCTTCCACGTAGCTACGAATCTTTCTTTTGAAGGAAGGAAGGTTCGCCATACACAGAAGAAATGATTCTCTTTAGACCAGAAACTATTTGGCAAAGCGTTTCAGGCAGACTTACTTGACCGTTATCCTCTGGTAAAGTACCTCTGCCGAGTTTTAATAAAGCTTGTGAAAACTCTTCAGCCCGTGGATTACCTCCGAGACGGGTTCGCATGATCACCGTCATGGTCAGCTTGTGAATTTGTGGCCAAAGAGCCGATGATTTTAGTGATGCATTCACCTCATCAGCCCTGGTACCTCGAGTAACAACTGGAAGTGTTTGGCGAAAGTCACTGGAAAAAAGATCAGTGATATGGCCCATGGCCCTATTATATCTGCGTATGTCTTTCAAAGTCCTATCCATAGCTTCTACTGTTTTTTTGTTGGCCATCGTACACTCGTCACATAACTACCAGACAACAATATCAGAAAACCTTTGCCTTGTAACTATTACGTGATACAGGACATATTGGAGTATCGTTTGTGTCCAAATCGATTGGTATTTTGAAAGTTGTATGCGCCGTTTTCTCTCCTGGAAGCAGTGTGGCAGCGATACTTGAAGATACTACAGCAAGTGCAATCCTTCCTTGCCTTCTGATCTCTGCAAAAATGTTTAAGGCGAGTGTAACCGTGAACGACCTCGATAGTGGCGCCACTTCACAAAAAAAGATTTATCTTTAAAGAAACAATCTATCAGAATATCCGTTGCCCAAGTTTGTACTTACATACGTATATCACGCCTATTATCTCTTGCAGGGTAGGCAGAGCGTAAATGTCCGTTTTTTCGGCCGTCTGACATATATTTGATGGTCATTCGGAAAATTGTGTATCGCCATGGTGACAGGTTGTCAGCCCATCGCCCATGTAAAAGTCCCTTAGTCGCCACTTACGACTCCCACGGAAAAGAAATGGGGTGATGCTATTGCAAGCCGGCATCACACGGCATAGTTTACAATACTATATTATTATTTTTTTAGAAAACCTGCCGCCTGTCAGTGGCTATGTTATATAATTTTGGAGAAAACATTTCATTAGCGGGTTTCACAAAACTAACAGCGACATCTATGAAGTAATTTTAAACAAATTTTACTCTAACATTTTTGATTCCAACTAATGAAGGTTATTTATATTTTTTTAGGTTCCGTACATCAAAAAGAAACGTACAAAAAAACGGAACCCTTATACGATCAGTTTGTTGTCCGTCCGTCCGTCCATCCGTCTCATAGGTTTTAGGCTGCAATATGGAACCCTTATAGGTTCACTCACTTTGTTGTCCATTTGTCTGTCTTTCAAGACTCACTATCTCGGTTACACGTGTAGAGATGTCGAGTTGAAATTAAAAGTATTATAACCTTTAACTCAGGCCAACGGCCTCTTGTAGTGGTAAAAACATTAACTAATTTTACCCAAATCATAATTTGTCTTCGCAATAAAACAATTTTCAACGGATTTAAGTTGTGTTTATTTTGGATTTCACAATTCCTACGTTTCCACAATAAACACAACTTAAATCCGTTTAAAATTGTTTTATTGTGATGAGTAATAGTTGTGCAAACTCAAGAAAATATCACAATTCATCTGTCTTCCATCACATACCTTGACCATGACCAAAGGTCAAAGTAAAAGTCCGAAACATTTCTGTAATAGTTAGAACGGCCCGCATATATGTCAGACGTGGCGATAGCGATAAAATACTTACGGCCGTTGACGCTCAACCTACCCCGCAAGGATTAAATGTGTGATTGTTTGTTTTTTGTTTAGTTAGGTCGTTTCACGGGGTCGTATAGAAGTTCAGATCGTATGTCAGTCAAAACGTGGTCAATACCGCGTTTTACAAAACTAACAGCGACATCTATATTATTTTTTAGGAAAAAAAAAACGGAACTCGCTTTGCGGAACCAGTTACTGTGTTTTACCATGGGAATGAAAGATTTTTTCGAGGTAAAAAGTATCCTAAATGTTGATCCGGGTAATAAGCTACCACAGTATAAAATTTTGTAGAAATCTGTGCAGTAGTTTTTACGTGAAAGAATAACAAACATACCGACAGACAAACAGACAAACAGACAAAAATCAATTTTACTTCTGTTTTGATGTCTGTATCTTGAACACAATTAGAAGCAAAAACCCTTTTTTGAATCTATTTCATGTACAGAATTGGTTTCGTTTCTGTTTTATTATATGTATAGATTTTAGGGTTAAACTTTAGAAAATCCTGAAACACGTGTTAGATTTATTTCACTTAATCGAATCCCAAATTTCGAAACAGATCGCTTCTAAGACCACGTACTTTCATGCAAACTTTTTACCTCTTTTTACCCCTTTAAGGTTTTAAAGTTCTAAAAATCTTTTCTTAGCGGATGGTTATATAGTTAAATAATCTTCTGCCCAAATTTGATGTTACTAGCATTAGTATATAGGCTGTGCGTTGATAAGTAAGTCAGAAAATGAGTTTTTTTTAATACTTTTTGGGATCCTGTCTTTAAGATTTTGAGCATTATTTTTTAAGAGTTTTTAGTTTCATGATATCTTCAGCCTTTTTTTTTTAGAAAATTTTAGAAAATCCAACTCTACGCCTTCTCTGTCCCGGATTCCGGAGGTGAATTTCGTTAGCGCTCATTTGTTTTGTCGTAATTGCTCGAGATATGAGCCCCCTCTCTAACCCCCTTCCCCCTGCCACGCCCCGCTCGTTATTGGATTGCTTTATTGCCTCTTTGCGAGTGAATTTTCTGAGACCTCTCTCAGTGTAACCTATTATACGAGGTGTAAGAAAGTGTAGAAAGGTAATCTTGAAATAATTTTTAAACGCCTGATTTCGATTTATTCTAGGTGCTCCTGCACGACATCTGGGCAACAATCGGTAAATGTTTGTTTATTCTTAACAAAAACTTGCGCTGGAGCCTGTTTACTATCAGGACTAGGAGAATACAAAATTGTTATAAAAAAAAGTTCTTTTCCAAATTTATTTATTCATTTAATTTCATTTATTCAGTAACAATACAATTATTGTGTTCGAATAACATGTCACTTAAAAAACATTTGACATTACATAAATTTATCATTTATCTTAATTATTATAATATATTAAAAAATCCTATTAAATTGAGAAAGTAAATAAATAAATGACTTGTTACATTAAATTACATTGACTATTAAATTAAATTAATCTTTTGAATAACATACACATCATTTTAAAATTCATCTAATGAGTAGCAGCACCTGTCCAAGACAGTTCAATAGTTTGGACTTAAAAATGTTAATAGATTAAATTGCTTTGAGTTCTAAAGGTAGTCCGTTAAACAATGAAACTGTTTGATAACGGACACAGTGTTGAACTACGGTTAATTTTGGCTTAATTACGTTCATAAGATCCTTTCTTAAACTTATTTCTCTTTCTCTCCTCTCATCTTCTGTTTCGTAAGCATGTCTTTGTTTATAAATGACTGTCAATATAATCATTATATTGCACTGTTAGTATTCGCAACTGTTTGAAAATTTCCCTGCACGATTCCCAGGGTGGAATGTTTGCAATCGCACGAATTGCACTTTTTTGGCTAACAAAGGCTTTATTAATATTATATGCATAACTGTTGCCCCACCATTTTATGGAATATCTAAGTTTGGACTCAACAAGAGCAAAATATATAGACCTTAGCTGTTGTATAGTCAATTCGTCCCTCAAACTTCGTAATGCATAGCAAGAGGAGTTAATGGACTTTTCTATCGCGTTTAATTCTGGCTTCCAGTTAAGACTATCATCAATGTGTATCATCACGTGGCTGGCCAGGTTAATCACACGGCATGTATCTTTATGCCACCACCATCTGAAGTCAAGATTTTTAAATCGTGTAATTTACATGCGTATGCATGTTATTAACCGGACCTCCTGAACAGGAAAACCCCCCCAAAAAACCTGCCCAAAAGTGCTCCTACCTAAACACAGACAGGAATCAGTAATTAGTTGCTCTGAGGTTTGCCGTGTGTTGCCGGCTTACAATAGCATCACCCCATTTCTTTTTCCGTGGGAGTTGTAAGAGGCAACTGAGGGACTTGAGGGTGTGTATTGCAATTTTAGGCGATGGGCTGACAACCTATCACTATGGCGATACACACTTTTCCGAATGACCCTCAAATATATGTCAGACGTGGCGATAGCGACCGTATTTTACGGCCATTTACGCTCTGCCTACCCCGCAAGGGATAAAGGCGTGATTTGTGTAGGTATATGTAGAACAAAAAAAAAAGAAAGACAGGAATCACTACTTAGTTGCGCTAAGGTTTTCAGTATCGGTCACTAGAAAAGCTTCCCCTTGGATGTATTTACGTCAGTTTACCTCACACCCTGTATATCCGCGCCGCTGTAACCGCGGTGGGAGGTAAAAAAGGGGGAAGCCATGTTTTTCCAGTCGTCACCGTTTGTTTGTGCCGACTTGATTAAACCCTTTGCCTCCCGCGTGTTTTATTTGACTGGTTTTTGGCGGAGTTAAAGTAGATGTTATTAATTTGATGCTGACATGAAAATTGTTTTATTTAGAAATAGGCAATTAAATAAAGGGAAGAGTATTTACAGAGTTGTTCGTCTGAATGAGTTTATCTCTTCATACAATGAATACCATAAAATTACTACTACCATCATAACATATTCGATAATTCATGAACAAATGAGTAACTTTCGTAAGGTAGCGCGCGCTGAAGACCTTCCGTGAAAACAGGACAAGATAACAAATCGTAGAAGTTGCGGTCAGCGTAGTAGGTATCTACTACGAAGCTACGATACGCCCTACGGGCCTACGGCTACGAATCGTACTTAACTTTGCAAAAAAACTGTACGGTGTAGCTTTTAGCTTGCTACACAATACAAATAGGAACCAATCTATCAATATGTTTATTGTACGGAGTACGTACTTAAGATATTACTAGGTAATTAAAGATAGCTTAGCTTAGCTTAGAATAGTGTCACCCCATTTATTTTCCGTGGAAGTCGTAAGAGGCGACTAAGAGACTCGAGAGTGTGTATTGCAATTTTAGACGATGGGTTGACCTGTCATGGCGATTCACAATTTTCCGAACGAGCGTAAATATCCGTTTTTTGTGGCTGTTTTCGCTCTGCCTATCCCGCAAGAGCTTAGAGGTGTTATATGTGTATGTAAAATAGAGTTAAAATTTGTAACAATAATACAACAAACTAGAGTCACCTTTTATCATGCTCACAGAAGTTTATATAAGCTAACCTTCCCTACCCACTCACGAACTAGAACCACTGAAATATAGCGCTTTCTAGTGTCGAGTAGCTGAACTTTTTAGTTCCTTGCGTGTGTGACAGAGGGAGGAAGCAGCGTTAATGTAGAGCGGTAGTGGAGATTATTTCTTTTAGAACTTAATGTCATGACATTTTGTTATTGTAACAAACAAAATTTTTTTATATCTTCTAGATTAAGTTCCCACATAATGCAATATCTAATATATCTGAATATTCATGAATTTTCAATAGTTAAATGATGTTTTTTTACAGACACCTGCATGACTTACCTAGAAGTTTTAAAAGAAAAATAATCGAAGCAAAAACTTGAAAAAGAAATTAATTTATTCACGTACCAATACTGGGAAACCTTTGCTAGATTCCTGCTTACGTAAACTGCTAAATACTCTTCAGGTATAATCCTAGTCACTCCCAAATGTAAGTGCCTAGTACCTACTCTGAGTCTCAGGTATCCAAATGCACTCCTGATTCAGCAAAGGGGGGACAGAGGGGTAAAGAGGCGCAGGGGAGGGAGGGGGCAGACCGACAATTTAATAAAGAAACCACAGCGCCGTGACAGTAATAACGTTTGTAAAAATATCCGCAGACACACCGTTAAGGCGAAGTCAGGTGCCGATTTACGTTTCGGATTAGTTAACTATGAAAATGAACACAAATACTGGCAAATAACTCGCTTATAATGCTGTATAATACAGTTGACACTGTAGCCTAACACCACGAGTTGAAACTGTTGCATACAGTTGCAAACTGTTGTTATTGTTTTTGCATACTTACATACACATATAACGCCTATAATCCTTTACGGGGTAGGCAGAGCGTAAACGGCCGCAAAAAAACGGATATATACGCCAATAACAAATATTTGAGGGTTATTCGGAAAATTGTGTATCGCCATAGTGACAGGTTGCCAGCCCATCGCCTAAAATTGCAATACACACCCTCGAGTCGCTTAGTAGCCTCTTACAACTCCCACGGGAAAGAAATGGGGTAATGCTATTCTAAGCCGGCATCATACGGCCAATATTGTTTTTGATTGGCCAAATCTTCGTTTGCAGCAGTTAACAATATCATACACAACTGCATACAGTATCTATCCTCAACCTAACAGACCTTTTCCTAACAAGTTGGTCTAGCAGGTTCACGGAATGTCAAAGGTTCGCCAACGGTTCAGCCGTTACATTAAAATTTATCAAAACCCTTAGCTACCATAATTACATATCATGTCAATTCGTTACAAAATTGCATGCATCACTTAAATCCCTATCAAAAGGATTAACACAGCGCATCGCCTTAACAGCACCCCGGTCTCATAGAGTTTTATTTGCACGTCGCCTTAACCCGCGCTCCGATATTAAATTCCCCCCCGGTGCGGGGAGGGGGGAGTTTTGGAAGTTGGAGGAGGGGGGGTACAGTTTGAATTACATTATGTGTTTGCAGTTAGATTTCATTCGGTTATTAGAGGCTTACGGAGTGATCCCGAGTTATGAGTATTTGGGTATTGGGTTAAAAGCTGGCGAGTTTGTGAGGAGGCATTATGAAGGAGGTTTTGAAAGGGTATTTTTTGGGTCGGGATTTGCGTGTGGTAGGTTTTTTCGTGTTCATGACAGAGGAAATGAATATAAAAAACTGTGCTTGTACAGTTTGCGAGTTTGTTGTTCGCATAATAAATACCTATCTTCTTGATTATCTTTTGTTTATCTATGCTATTTTCGCTAAGGTAGCGTCGAGTCAATTAGCGTAGCGCTTAGATAGTTTATTTAATTACGAGAATTTCTATAACGCTACTTAAATTGACTTTAGCAAAGTACCCAGAAGAGCAACAGTGGTCGTCAGTTCTTCTTCTTCTTCTTCTTCAAATTTAAGAGTCAAACACTTGTCGGTGGAGTAACTTCCAATCTTCTCTCCTCTCCGCCAGTGACTTGACCTCTTGATACGACACGACATTGACTTTTTCCTTTATCTGGGTAAAGTAAGTGCGTCTAGGTCTACCTCTGCCTCTCTTTCCTTCCACCTTCCCTTGAATAATGTTCTTAATGAAGCTGTCGTGTCGTAGCAAGTGGCCAATCATCTTCCCTCTCCTGTTTTCTATGGTCTTCAGAAGACAACGCTCTTCCGCTACCAGTGCCAGCACTTCTACGTTTGTCTTCTTCTCTGTCCAACTGATCTTTTCCATCCTTCTCCAACACCACATCTCAAACGCTTCCAACCTCTCTCTATCTCTTTGCGTCATCGTCCACGTCTCACACCCATATAACGCTATGCTCCAAATGTATGTCTTTATAAGACGTTTCCTTACTCGTTTGGCTATTTTTGCGATAAAAAGGTGTTTTTTATTATGGAAGGCTCTTTTGGCCATTACAATTCTTGAGACAATATCCGGAGTGCATCTTGAGTCGTTTGTTATCACACTACCCAAATATCTGAAACTAGTTACATTTTCTATTGGAATATTGTTTAAGTGAATTTGGCTATTGGGTAGAGTGGCTTTTTTTGAAGTTACCATTGTTTTTGTTTTAGCTATATTTATTTTTAGTCCAATTTGTTTAAATATGTTATCCATTGAATCAATTAATTCTTGTAGTTGTGAACTTGTTTCTGCGAATGCCGCTATATCATCCGCAAATCGGATAAATTGGATTTTTTCCCCATTAAATTTGATCCCCCCTTTATCTGCAGCTGATATCTGTCTGATGGCACATTCTATAAATATATTAAATATTAAGGGTGAGAGTGGACATCCTTGTCTGACGCCTTGTCTTATCTTTGCTGTACCCTTTTCGTCCCCTACTTCTACTATTGTTTCCTGTTCTCTATATAGTTCATAAATTATTCGTCTGTCCCTGTAATCAAGTCCAGCTTCCTTCAGCACTCTCATCATTATCCTCCAATCCACTTTGTCGAACGCTTTTTCTAGATCGATAAAAGCGATGTGGATCTAAAATAAAATAGTTTGTTTGTTGAACCGCAAGGTCATCGCCGTAGCAACACATTGGTCCAAATTACTTTGATCTTGTTACCATTGACTCGACGAAGAAGAATAAAATAGTTATCGGTGCCTTCCACATGAAAATCCCTTCCCCTGCCCTCGAGTTTCTTATCGCCTTCTACAAGACCACAGGAAGAAAACAACATATATCACGCCTATTAACCCTTGCGGGGTAGGCGAAGCGCAAACAGCCGTAAAAAACAGTCATGTACGCCACGTCGATAAATATTTGAGGGCCTTGCGGAAAATTGTATATCGTCATAGTGTCAGGTTGAGAGCCCATTGCCTAAAATTGCAATACACACCCACCCTCGAGTCCCTTAGTTGCCTCTTACGACTCCCAAGGGAAAGAAATCGGGTGATGCTATTCTAAACCGGCATCACACGGCAATAAGAAAATAAGGTTTTGCTATTATGTTATAAAGCACTACATACATACATAAATCACGCCTATATTCCTTACGGGGTAGGCAAAGCGTTAACGGCCGTAAAACTAAAATGTAAACTTTTCTTGTTACTAGCAAACCTTTCACCAGATTATCCTAAGCTAAAAAACTAAAAGGAAGTTTTGCATCAACCAGGTAGTTATTTTCAAAAAGGGTAACTTTTTAGTGAATCTCCTTTTAGAAGTATTAAATTAAATGAGAAGATTAAAGATTTTGTTGAGTTTGTTATACAAATCCAGTGTTACTGAGAATCAGTGACGTAACACAAGTAGCGGGGTGGCATTTAGAAGAAGTTTTGGAGTTGCTTTTGTTAAGTAATCATTATTCTATTGTTGGTTATTTAGAAGGATTGTGGATTTAAACTTTCGAGGAACAAGTAGAGATTATAAATTTAAATTTTTTCTCTCGATAGTTGAGTTGAATGGAAATCCCAAGTTAAGTATACTTGCAATTAAAATCATTAAAATACAAATGAATCTTTAAAATAGACTGAGTAGGTGAATATAAAATCTAGCTTTGACGAGACATGCGCTCGCGCAGATGTTTGGCAGAACGCCCAAAGAAAGACCCTGGGAAAAAATCTGTGCATCAGATAGTTTTAACAGTTACTGCGTAATAATATGTTTATTTAGTTTTTTTTAGTTACATAGTCAAAATCTTTCTCACGTCTACACAGATATGTACTATTCATAAGACTGAATAACCTCAAGAAATAAGAAGAAATCTAAAATAATTTCAGACGGTACCTATGCTTTTTAGGGTTGCCTACTGTTATACCCCTTAAAGACTCACGACCCTTTATCTCGAGAACGCGTGAAAATATTCATTTGAATTTAAAACCACATTACACTGATAATACATGCACATATCACGCCTTTATCCCTTGCAGGGTAGGCAGAGCGTTAACGGCCGTAAAAATACGAATAAATATTTGAGATTCGTTTCAGAAAAATCGTGTATTACTATAGTGACATGTTGTCAGCTTATCGCTTAAAATTGTAACACAAACCCTCAAGTCCTTTAGTCGCATCTTACGACACCCGCGGGAAAGAAATGGGGTGCAACCTTGGTGCAACCCAATCTTCTTCTTCTTATCTTCTTTTTGAGTGGGACACAGAGTGGCACAACGACCCTATGAACCCTAGAGTCAGAGTTTTTCAACCGCCTACTACTGGTAGTAGGCCTCTGACATGGTTGTGTGTGTAACGACCGTCCTGTAAGTAATCATTGACAGCAACCGGGATCGACGGCGTAACGTGCCCTCCGAAGCACGGAACCATCTTTTTTATTCGGCAATTATGGTTCAGTCTGCTATGCCCTAACCAGACTGGGAACAAATTCACAAAGTGATAAATATATCAACTTTATGAGGGTGGGAAACCTGGTGTCAGGGATTTCAACCGTTTACTACTACTAGCAGACCTCTGACATGGTTGTGTAACGACCGCCGTCTAAGTTATCAGCAGCAACTGGGACCGACGGCTTAACGTGGTCTCCGAAGCACTGAACGATCTTTCTTTTCGGACAATCAGCTGGTTCTGCAATGTCTTAACAGACTGGTAACAAATTTACAAAGTGAGAAGTATCAACTTTGTGAGTGCACCCACCGAGAATCGAACCCGGGACCTTTGCGTTGCAGGCAGTAGCACTACCACTGCGCCACATCGGTCGTCCACCCCGCCTGAGCTTGACTGTGCCTAATGAATGATATATAAGGCTTATTAAGGTGTGAAGTATTTCATTGACGAGTGAATTATAAATTTGAGTTTTGTTATGAATGTTATTATTTAACTGTAAGTACCATATACATACTTACAGAATATGTTATCTTACTTATTACTTGATTTTTATTTTACTTACTTATTTATTTGAATATAATTGCAATGTATGTACCTATGCCATTTCTTGACAATGTTAAAATCTTACTATGTAATGAATGAAAATGAAAATGTGACACAGACCACACACGAAGCAGTAACCGTGTGCCAACTGCAACATCTGATATTACTAGACGAAACCAATCGAGCTGATCGACATATTCACACCTGCCAATGTAACAAACTATGCATCACCAATATCTACATACATACATATATCACGCCTTTATCCCTTGCGGGGTAGGCAGAGCGTAAACGGCCGCAAAAAACGGACATTTACGCCACGTCTGACAAACATTCGAGGGTCATTCTGAAAACTGTGTATCGCCATAGTGACAGGTTGTTAGTCGATCGCCTAAAATTGCAATACTCACCCTCAAGTCTTTTTGTCGCCTTTTACGACACCCACAATATCTAGGTATTATTAGGTATTTATTATTCTTTGCATATATGTATTGGTAGGTATTTATTTTCATAGAACTACAAAATGTTGTTTTCCTTTTGTGTTTAAATATAAATAAATAAATACTTTCTAGATTCACTAAATCCACTTTCTGGTGCACCCGCTTCTTTTTCTCTCTGTTTACACTCTGGTTGGCCGGTAGAAAATGCCGCGAGGCATAGGCCCACCTTTTGCACCATGTGCAATAAAGTATAAAATAAATAAATATCGTTTTGTGATCTTTTTTTTTTCACATAAAAGTCACTACATGGGCCATACTCACCACGCTTAGCAAGCGGATTGGCAAGCACAGTACAAGATATTGCCTGCACAGGGAACGCTGCTGCCATTTTCTGGATGAACCCTCAGCCGCTTTTTACGACACTCATGGGTTGTTTTGGGTTGATGCTATTCTAAGCTGGCATCAAAGGGCGATGGAATGTAAATTTATTGACTTATTATAACATTGACAAACTTATTACGCAGTCAGTCACAAATGCAGGCCAGGATGTCATCATCAGACTGAGACACCGAGTCGTCAAACAACCCGATGAGCTTAAGTTTTTCAACCACCTTCTATGTAACTAGTTAGTTTGACCTTGTTAAGGCGGGGAAATAACGCAAACAAGACTTTTAAACCAACAGCAAAAAAAATCGAAGAAATATATGTTATTGTCGAGGATCTAATAGATAACATATACTTATTCAGTTACACAATTTGACAAACTTTTCTCGATAGAAAAACAATATAAGTAACCTCTATTTAAAACATTTTTTCAATATTATGTCTAGAGTTTCAAAGTTATTACAAAGAAAATATATTACAATTTAGATACATACCTTTTTTAGTTTTTACGAATACCTTAATTAGACATTGTGACAGTATTTTTCTAGTTTCTATGTCGGAAAAACCGTAAAATCTCGTGAAAAATTTACCCCAAAATGATTTTATGTTTCTCTCTGGCGCAGCGCGAATGAAAGGGACAATCTTTTCAGCTGAATCAGGGCCATAAGGACCGCTATCCAACAACAATAGTCAGCAACCGAGACTGAAATCTTTTTTAAGGTTTCAACGTACTCAAAGGGTCAAAACGGGACCCTATTCCTGAGACTCAGTTGTCCGTCTGTCTGTCACCAGGCTGTATCTCATAAATCTTCATAGGGAGAGAGTTGAAATTGTGTCATATGCCGTATTACTTTTGCCAAAAAATACAAAATTATTAGAATTAAATGAAAACTAAGGGGGATCCCATACAAAATAAGTTATTTTTTGCTCGGAATATAACAAATACTAAAAAAAAGAATAACATTAATATATTAGGGGGCTGCAATAGGTACAACAATCGTGATATTTAGGTACAAAAGGTTACGGAACCCTTCGTGCGTGCGTCCAACATACACTTGACCGATTTTCAGATGTGACATGCTTTTTAATCCACAAGGGATAAAGGCGTGATTGTCAATTCGCATCAGTTCAAAAACTATTTAATGCTCAGTTTAATGGTACATTATCATTTTAACGAGTAAAATTACGTGAATATCACGATGCAAAACTAACCCGGTAGATGGAGCCATGCCAAGCGTTACTGGCATTAAAATACACTTGCAAAATTGGCGGGCAAGAAATGAGCTGCGGTAGCCCAGATGGAAGAGGCGTCGCCACTAGTAATGCGAAAGTCGCAGGTTCAAATCCTGCCCGCACTCGAAAATTTTGCAAGTTTTCAAAAATCACGATTCACGCAGAATTTCATTCAATTGTGTGAAATTTCGAGATCAAGTAATATCAGATTGTGTGACAATTGTCAGCTCAGCATCAAATGGCAATAATTTGATTCAAACCGTTTAAGGAGATCTATTTTTGAATGTCAGTTTCATAAATTATCATTAAAACTTGTGACTTAACCGGTAAAAAGAAACTTGCTGTTTGTGTCTGTCAAGTCGTTTGACACACGCGCAGTAACATTATTTTTGAAATTTTCTTATGGCTGTCAGACGCATGCGTTACGTTGCGTTAAAAAACGGAACGACGGACGACAAGTGTTTATTAGACGGTACTGAAATCTCGAAAATATTCGGCGCGCAGCCGCCAATACTTACTTTGTGGCTGAACCCTAATACAACAAAAAAATTAAGTGTATGAGACTCTAGTCTGGGTTAAATTCAAGTTTTATGAGAGATCAGATTATGACGGTTCTTATGTCGGACGTATTTTTAACGCATCTGTCAATGTCACTTTCCTCGTAAAAAAAAAAACAATTTACCAAGGTGTTTGACAGACGCATCCGTCAGTCCGTCACGGTATAGGATTTGCCTTAATCTGTAGAGTTTTCTTAGATTTTCCAGAACTCCAAATTAATACCTTACCGTGACTTTGATAGCCAAAAATTGATGTCCACCAATGAATGACAATAATTTGGTTCAAAGCAATTCATAGTAAGCTGTCATCTATTGTTGCTGCAGACGGTACAACGTGTCAAAGCATCGGCGAAATTTAATTTGCAAGTTCAAGAGGGCTTAAGCACTTATTTTTTTCGACGACAGTTCAAAAGTTTCATTTATACATTGATCGCTCCAAGAGAAAGTATTTTTTTTACATTGTACAAAACAAAAAGACGACTACCCAGCAGCACAGATGAAATAAGTGAAATACATAATAAATAATGTTGCACCCTCTATACTAACTGTTTGCCGTAGTTTAGTTCAGTTTTTGCTGAACTGGTAAAGGAATACGAAAGACGAAAATAGTACATTGTTGTCGAGGTATGGAAAATAAGACTTTGCTGGACGAGTATAGTTTGAAGTCCGAGCCGCAGGCGAGGACTTCAATTATACAAGTCAAGCAAAGTAATTTTCCCCGAGGCTTACATAGTGCTTTTCTCAAAAAAATGCTAGGAAATGAAAGATTGTACTTCTTATAAAAGTTAGCTAGCGACCACAACACAACGAAACAAATAAAAATTTTAAATTTTCCCACCAATTGTAATTTTTTTAAATAAATTCGCCTGTAAGGCACAGTATTACGTAATATTAAGCCATACTAAATGTTAAGTTCATTCTATTCTTTTTTAATTCTGGACAGGCAAGGGTCTTCACATCATACAGCCTCGTCTTTAGTTACCTGTTTCATACAAAATTACGTTCCGTTTCTATGAGAGTCATCGAGATAATTTTGAAATCAAATTATGTGGGTTTAGCGTATAACGAATTTATCTTAATGGACACCAGCAAAGGATTTCCATACAACTTTGCTGGCGTGATCTGAGACATGACAAACAATGTGAAACTTCGCGGTTTCTTTTTTTGAAAGAAATGAACACATTTCCTAGCATGTTTGAGAAATAGTAGATTTTACAACAAGTGCACAAATCGGACCATTTTCATCCGAGACTTTTAGCAGCCCGAGCCGAAGGCGAGGGCTGATAGTAATGTCGAGGTTAAAATGGTTTTGTGGACGAGTTATAAACTCTGCTTTTCACTTTGATTGCGAGGAAATAAAACAATAGTGTATTATATAAGTAACATTTATATAATTAAAATTAAAAGTAAAATTTGTACAGTTTTGAATACTGAAAGAAATTGTTTTTTCCCGAGACTTTGGCGGTAGTATCTGTTGCACAACTCTCTGTGCATTAATTTCCATAAGCGTATTAGGAGAGAGTCTTAAATCCTCTTCTTCACTGGTCATTTTTAACAATTTTAGCAAATTGAAGAAATTACGAAAAAACAAGAGCTGTGTCCCGCCGCTTTATCTTACGACATTGGAATTAGGCTTGGGCTGCAGACCTATACAGCCTACTATTTAAGCCGACATAGTGCTATTTCAATTTTTTCATACATATAAAATGAAATAGCACTATGTCGGGCCGATATCGGCGTTCGGGGCAGACCCCCTTTGGCTGTGTATGGCTCATTTTCTTTGCCTTCATTTATGAGTAGATACGTTCTTGCACTTGTGCATAAAATGCGATTTTGTACAGCCTATATCCTGCACCAATAAGCTCTTTCAGAGCATGAGAAGTGAAAAGTATATTTGCATAATAAGTCGGCAACTGTTTCTCTTTCTATTCAGTTTATCAGATAAGGTAATCTGCTTTACTACAGTTGGTATGAAACTGCGTCTATATGGACTACTTGGATACAAGAAGCTTATCGTAGAGGACGAAACTCACGCACGAGTTGTCGTAAAACACTCATGAGACCCATGCCTCGCAGTGCAGCACCAGTAGTCCATATTGACGAAGTTTCATAACTGTTTTCCGTTGTTTGAGAGCTTCACCAACGGCCCACAGCCAACCAACAACCAACAGCTGGTCCTCCCTCTACTCGGGAACGTTTGTTATACGTATCTTGCTTAGCAGGCTATTCATTTCACAAGGAACGCTACTGCTCATTCCTTGGTTTATCCTTTAATCACGACGCCTAACGGTAAAATAAAGTGATGCTATACTTTGCCGGCACTCGCGGCTTATCAAGCAAGGCCCTTGCAAAAAACCAGCAATGTACATCAAAGAAGTCGTCGTAACTAATAGATGTAAGGTTGTCACGTGCCTAATAAAGTTCATTTGAATGCCGATTGAGCCTCGATACTTTTGATACCGATACACAGGGTTTATAACGAAGAGTGTAGCAGACAGGCGGGAGGATTTGGTAAAGGTGTCAGAACACAACTCCGCGTTTAGATCAGTCCCAGAATTTTGAATTACCTACTTGAACGATAGATTTTTTGCTATTTTTCAAACCCAGTGCTGCATACTGCGTGCGTGTTGGGAACTGTTTTACAAAGGGAGGTACCTACCTACAGAACAGTGTAAGGACCTTTTGACTACTTGTGCTTTCTGTAACCAAGTGGAGCTTTTTGGAGGGTTCCGCTGTAAACTGTTTGTGTGGTGCAGTTCAAACAATGAATCATCTAGCACCGTGTCCTGCGTGCCCTAGCACCTGCACGCAGGACGATCTTATGACAGCGTCTATCAGCGCTGTCAACACGGTCAAGTCCTGGTCCGCGTCGGTGTAGTGTCTGCACGCTAAGAAGAAGAAAAATATTAACCAAAGTAACTAAAATATGTTTATTTGTTTGAGAACAGGGGCAATTGAATGATACACCAACAATCTCAACTCAACCAACCAAATATCTCCGTTGCTACCTACTGATTTTCATAGCATTCTTATTTTTTCCTTGTGAAATCTATCACTATTGGCAATTTGACATAAATATTCACTTTGACTCTATATTAAGTGTATTCCTTCAGAAATGATTGAAATTGAGCTTGATCTGATCATACTTATATACTTTTTTATATATCTGAATAATTATTGAAATTGATTTCGTTTCAAGTGGCTTATCAAATCTTTTCAGTCTTCTTTCTTTTCGTGTGGGACACCGAGCCGTCCAACGACCCGATGAACCCTGGAATCTTTTCAGTAAAATTAATAGTAATGATAAATTAATAGTGAATAGTAAAGTACTTGTAAGTATTGACCACATTATAATAAACTAATTATATAATCAAGAACATTCAAACGATCATCGCCAACTAAGTCGTGTAATGGACTCCGAGATACTCGTAAGTAAGTTGTATAGTTTATTAATAAAGCGGGTCCCGGCGCGCTCCCTTGCGAGACTCACGGCAACTTGACTAATATCTGCGCGGCAAATACTAGCGGTTACTATGGTATAAGAGGTGGTATAGTAAAAAGTACTCTAAGTTTACAGCGCCATATTCTACACTTGATAAGTGGATCATCATCATCAGCCCCATCATGATTATGCTGGACAAGTGTTTCCCCATATTGGGGGGAAATCGCCAAACTTACAAAGCTTCGCAGGTGATATAGTGAGCGTAGTGTAAGGTAATGAATTCACATGGAACGCTGCTGCTCATTCCCTGGGTCCCCTTAGTCGCCTTTACGATAACTATCTAAAAGTAGAACTGAGCATTGCTAAGTAATTCAAGTTGAGGATAATATAATGGTAAATCCAAAAAACGCTATTTTATCTGACACGGATAAGATTATGATAACACACTGAAATCTCCATATATTTATTATGCATTTTTATCGTAAATTTTTAAACATATCTTTTGCTTTAATTTTTTTTAAAGTATTGTAAGTAAACAAATATCTGCACCAAGCTCCTAAACTACAAGTAACAGAGTCCCGTCTCCAAGTATATTAAACGCCTCTAGATTCTCCCAATTACTCCCCAACCCCTTCCCCTTTCCCCCTAACTAACCCCCACTCCCCCTCCAATATGAATCCAATTACACGCAATAAGTATCTCTTGAGCAGCAACTATTATTTAATCTGTGACTATCAGACCGAGTGGCTGCTCATTTAGTAATTTATTCGCCATATTTAGGCGCAAGTATCTCGACGATATTAATATTCTGTGTCAGATAATAACGTTTTGAGCTGGTATTGTGCGAGTTTGTAAAAGGATCAAAGGTTGCCATTAGGGAGATATTTATCGAGCGTGGGTGAACTTAATCATCACTACTGTATATTAACTATGATTTTATTACTGTCTTTGTTATTAGGTACTTTTGCTTTACTTGGGAGCGAATTGAGGTATAACGACAATATTAACCATGCGTGTTAGACACTTCAAGAAAATGCAAGCACGTCGTCTATATAGGTTAATTAAGGTAATGTATTTTAGTACGAAAAATAAAAACATTGTAAACGAAAAGGGAAGGAGAAGAACTATGCCTTTTCTCTTATGAACTTGAAATTATGCTCTGAAATCCAGATTATTTTTCCTTTAAACTTTAAGTACGTAGGGTATGTAGGTATATGTATATTTAAGACCATAATTTATTTTGAAATACTTTGAAAGAATATCATATTAGAGTCTGTGCGGAAAAATAATAGGCGTAGAAATTTAGGGCGCCTCTGTGCCTCAGTATGGGAAATGTCATAGCAATCTATAAAAAAATATTTGTTTACTTTTTGCCCACGCCAATTCTCTTTCCACCCAGACTCTACTACTAAAATAATCAAGTTACTTAACCACGATCCTTTCCTAAAACTACTAAATGTAATACTGTTAGAACGTGGGTAGTTGTGCCCGAGGTCCGGAACATTTGATGAGCAAATTAATTAAGGATTCCGGACTCTACGGTCGTCCACATCATGTTATATCCCCAACGAACAACTTAAGTAGGTACTGTAAGGATCCAACCCTTAGTTTTATGTTGTAATAACAATAAAAAAATATTAGTTAAAGATACTCTTTGGCAAGTTGGCCATGACGTACAAGGACATAGTAGTGTGACACTGTTCTTTTTTGGAAATTAGAAATGAAAAAGAACAACAAAAGAAAAGAGATAACGAAGTCGTAAAGAGAATGGCAAGTAAAAATATATTTTGCAAAACATTTGGAAAAAATATGGTTTTTCAGTTCCAGGTGTTCTGGAGGGAGGAAGACCAGAGACCTAAAGGAAGGAAAGAAAATCAAATCTCAAATATAAGTAACGTAGAAACTCTTCTAATAGTTTTCTTTTTCTTGAGTCACCTCATGGAGACCACCAGGAAAAAAAAAATTGCGATACTTATCAGTATCAGTCATCAAAAGAATGGATGGACGGCGCAAACGTTAAGGAAATTTAATGATCTATTACTACTGGTTGACTGTATGAAAAACCAATATAGGTTAATCCTGGTTTAGCGCGCTGCTAATAGTTTGTATACTTACCTGTTGTGTGTCGGACTGTATGCTTGTTTGAATTAGCGCTGGTTTGTAGTTACAGTTTACAAACAGATCAGAGGTTTCGTAATTAATTACTTTGGTTAGTTTGTCATTTTCTATGAGATTACGCGAACACAAAGTTACGAAAAGTTTGGAATGAGTTATGAAATTTCTATTGTGCTCCATTATTAATATCAATTATCATACGTCATTAATTAAATTTGTAAGTTGTCTGAGCAAAATTAGAGATTTCAGCTGCATCTGTGGTGTAACGGCTAAAGAATCCAGGGTTCTCTGATAAATAAAAATATCGCTCATTGAAATTTTTCGCAACTTTTGTTGTCCGTAAGAAAGACAAATCTAAGCTCCGGTTACTTCAGGCCATCGGTCTTGGTTTCTATCTGGATGATTACTTAGATGGCTATCATTACGCAACCACACAAGAAGTTAGTGGTAGTAATTAGTCGTAGAAGGATTAAAACTTCTAACAGCAGAGTTCAAAGGGTCGTTCATTAATTCGGTGCCCTATATAACAAAGGGAATTTTTCCATTAATGGTATACCACTGAAAGATAAAGATAAAAGTAGTTGGCTGGTTAAGATTTGACAACAACAATAGACACATAACACACCGCTACTCAACAATAGTCTCTATCGAACAATTTAATTTAAGCAATTCGACTACTTATTCAATCCCGACTGTCGCAGTTGTCAATTACCCGTTAATTAATGACGCTATTATCACTGGACCTTATCTCACACACACGCTTGAAGGAAAGTCGATGTCTATTGCTGTTTATCATTGACGTGCAGGTTACAAGATAAAACTAATGCGGCAATATACAGCGAAACGTGAGTCGAAAGCGCAATGTTCTTATTGTCGAGCTTTGGATTGATACTAAAGATCTGTGTGTATGTAATTGTCTATGACGATAATACATTCGATTGTCACCAGCAATTTGTTAAGAGATGGTACCTAGAAGTGATTGTTTGTCAAAATGATTTAATGGATGTCGATATATATAGACGACTACCTGTGTCGTGTTCTTCTTTGATTTCGACCAACAGTCTTAAAAGGTGCACTCTTCTCAGTATAACGATCGCCAATCTGCCCATCTCTTAGACCCGTAATAGGTAAAATCTTATAGGTCTATGTAGGTCTTCACATCGGCTTTTTCTTTAAGTCAGTCGCAGTGACTTCTACTTAGTCTTCGTTTTCCTCTTTACCCTTCTATATACACCTGCTATATTTTTTTTAAATTGTTTTCTCATTAAAACTTTTAATCATAAATAATATTTTCTTATTTGTGTATCCACAATAGACAATTTTGATTGTTACCTGCCGATTTACCTAATAAAATAAAACTACCTACTGTTCTTTATGTAAAAAAATATTTTAAGATGTCTCCTTTTGTCTATTATTTGTGATCTTATTTTATGAAAAATTTCAAAATAATTCAAGCACTCACTTCAAAAAAGTTGCTAAATTGAATGATTTAGATTAGTGCGAAATGGCTAGGAATTACCAAATATAAAAAAAATTGAGAAGCCAGTTGATTGAAGCTAAATGCTAAACTAGTTCACAATAAATTAAAATTAAATGGATTAATGTTATGTTTATTTTGGATTTTACTTAAATTTATTTTAATTAAAATATGATCATAATGTCCAAATGCAAGGATCTTTGACTCAGGGAACTACTAGATGAAGCTTGTAAACACTGTGAAGAACTAACAGCTGTCACTTCTAAACGTGTAGGACATAAAACAAAAGCAACGATCAGTAGACAAGCAGTTGCCAAGTGTCGAATTGAACAGATGCTGATAATTGACGTAGTGAGAGTATTAATAGGAGCAGGGAAAGTGTTAGCGTCGTGGTACGTTTTAGTAGATCACAGCATAAATATTTAATAATCTGATATGAAATTAATCAAAATAATCACTATTTTAAGTATCTACAATAAATAAACTAAGATTGAAAAACAAAAACCTTTTGGTACTGACTGCTACCTGTGCCTATGGTATTTGAAAACTGCCCAAATCCATCATCAGACCCAGACCTGAAGACTATGAGACCAATTATTCAGAAGGATAGCCTTCAAAACAAACGAAAGTTTAAACCAGTCCGGGCATTTTTGAGTAGCCGGTGATAAAACACTAAAATATTCGAACTAGTCAAGACCTTCCCCCTTCTTCAGACGTCTATTTGAATATGATTTTCCTGACACACTTTATTTAAACGAAACCATCATAGTCGAAAAGTTTGTGTTAAGAACCTAGCATTAAGTTAAGAAAATGTCAAAGAGAGTTCAGAGTCGAAGATAAACATAATGTAGATTGATTAGACGATATGAACGTAAACGGCGAAGTAACCGTGAACGAGCGTAGTAAAAATACTCCTGCTCACGTGGGGCCAGCGCCAGAGACCGAAACGAGGGAAGCCACGGAATGTAACTGAGACGACGAACTCCTGATGATTTCTGTATCATCGTCATAAAGCGTGCGAGCTAATTCGGGTCGTCAACACTTGTTCCGATATACTCGAGGAGCCTGGAGTCGGGTCCCACGCGACGCTCGCCGGGAGGCCCGAGACTGAAATAGCGCTTTCCATCGGAGATATTTACGGAAGCCGCGCGTCTAGCGCCGCGGCTCGAGTTGCTACGATATTCTGATAAATTTAGAAAATGCTTGGGATCTGTCTTTACTATGTATGGTAGTGCGCGCGGTGCGTGCGCGCTGGAGCGGGGTAGGAGCGGGGGGAGGGGCTGCCACCCGCTGCAAGCTAATTATACATCCTGAGGGAAGTGGCGCAATTTCATGGAATTTTGAATCTTTGACGAGAACGTCATTGATTATTGGAACGTTTAGCGCTTGGCTCATGCAGCTGATGACTGCGACGGCTGACCCACTTGTGGACAGGTGCTGCTCAAATTTTAGCATGAACTAGTTTTGTTATTGAGTTCTGAAATTTAATACTTCCTTCGGAAGTAGGTTGTTTGTTTTATTTTGGGAAGGATTCAGGTATGTCAGGTGACTATTAAAAACCAAAAGTCAACGACTGTATAAAAAGAATAGATTGTAATTAAAATAAATAAATTAACCGTTTATTTATTAATTACATTTTGGCGTTGAGATCCATAACGATCCCATTGTATAATAAAAATAAAAAAGAAAATTAAATTTATATAAATTTTACAATAAATTACATTACAATAAGATGGCGTTATATTAGATGTTCAGTTCTGTCAGGTATCACTACGTACAACGTACAAAATGCTTGCGTTCCGAACTCGAACCGATAGCACCACACACACAACACTAGCAGAGTCAAGCGCAGGCGCGAAGGCGAATGCAAGATGGCCGATCGCTTAGAAGCACTTGCGGTGGACGATGCCGGGGCCGGACTCGTCGTACTCCTCCTTGGAGATCCACATCTGCTGGAAGGTGGAGAGGGAAGCCAGGATGGATCCTCCGATCCATACGGAGTACTTCCTTTCGGGGGGAGCGATGATCTTGATCTTGATGGTGGAGGGAGCGAGGGCGGTGATCTCCTTCTGCATCCTGTCGGCGATACCGGGGTACATGGTGGTACCACCGGACATGACGGTGTTGGCGTACAGGTCCTTACGGATGTCGACGTCACACTTCATGATGGAGTTGTACACGGTCTCGTGGATACCGCAGGATTCCATACCCAGGAAGGAAGGCTGGAAGAGGGCCTCAGGGCAACGGAAACGCTCGTTTCCGATGGTGATGACCTGACCGTCGGGAAGTTCGTAGGACTTCTCGAGGGAGGTGGAGGCGGCGGCGGTGGCCATCTCCTGCTCGAAGTCCAGGGCGACGTAGCAGAGCTTCTCCTTGATGTCACGGACGATTTCCCTCTCAGCGGTGGTGGTGAAAGAGTAACCCCTCTCGGTAAGGATCTTCATGAGGTAGTCGGTCAAGTCACGACCGGCCAAGTCCAGACGGAGGATGGCGTGGGGAAGGGCGTAACCTTCGTAGATGGGGACGGTGTGGGAGACACCATCTCCGGAGTCCAGCACGATACCGGTGGTACGACCGGAAGCGTACAGGGAGAGCACGGCCTGGATGGCGACGTACATGGCCGGGGAGTTGAAGGTCTCAAACATGATCTGGGTCATCTTTTCCCTGTTAGCCTTGGGGTTCAGGGGAGCCTCAGTCAGGAGGACGGGGTGCTCCTCGGGGGCGACACGCAGTTCGTTGTAGAAGGTGTGGTGCCAGATCTTCTCCATGTCATCCCAGTTGGTGATGATGCCGTGCTCGATGGGGTACTTCAGGGTGAGGATACCTCTCTTGCTCTGGGCCTCGTCTCCTACGTAGGAGTCCTTCTGACCCATACCGACCATCACACCCTGGTGACGGGGGCGACCCACGATGGATGGGAAGACGGCGCGGGGCGCGTCGTCGCCGGCGAAACCGGCCTTGCACATGCCGGAGCCATTGTCCACTACGAGCGCAGCAACATCGTCGTCACACATTTTGTCTGGTTTGTTTGTGTCGGGGACGCGCTGGAAAGTTGACTCTACGGCAGCGAGACTGCGAGTGCGGCGTCCAGGGCGTCGCGGGGCTTATATACGTGCGCCGGCGCGCCGCCGCGCCCATACAAGGCGCGCGCGCTCTCCCCCGCGACACGACAACTTTGACTCAAAACTTTGCAACCCTTCATTCTATAACTCTTCTAACCCCCCAAACCGATCAATCTTAGATCACAGGTCAATATCTAATCGACTTGAGACGGACTTTTAGCGTTTTTCAGTGAGAAATCGGTCACTGAAAGTGCGCCTTACTGGGCGTTGGGCGCTTGGGCGGCCGCGGCAAAGCTTTACATCGGCAACGTAAACGCACTGAAACTTTTTTGTTTTTGATTTTACTCTTGTTTAGAATTTACTCTACTACTATCAAACATATTTTCTGGATTTATATTTTTTTATGAATTTCGGAGTAGGTACCTAGTTAAACTTATTGGGTGAATATTTAGCTGAGCTTACGAAATTTATCCCAGAGTCGTTCAGTTCAATCATCGTAAAGTGTCAATAGCAAAGATATTTTATTTTAACATAGGTAAACATTGACAGCCACAATAGTCCACTGCTGGACATGGACCTCCCCCATTTGGTGGGGTATTGCCATACTCACCACGTTTGGCTAGCGGATTGGCGAGCGCAGTGCAAGATATTGCTTTCACACGGAATGCTCCGAAATTATCGCTCAGTTGTTTTTACGACACCCACGTTGTAGTAGGGTGATGCTATTCGAAGCCGGTATCACACGGCAAATACACGGGTAAGAAACAGCCCTCCGAATACTGATAGATTCAGACCATTAAACTGAACAACTTCACTTAAATAAATATTTCAGGATATATACATTTATTTATTTCTGACTGCCCATAGTAAATGCTGTCAGCTGATTGTAATTTTGTATGAGAGGTCGATTTTCTTTGTCGTTTCCTGACATAAGTTTCTAGGGGAAAGTTGTTCAGTTTCATGGTCTTCCTGCAACTTATCAGTATTCCCTTACCCCCCGTTTTTTATATTTGGTACAAACTACACAAATGTTACTATGGCGATACATAATTTTCCGAATGACCCTCAAATGTTTGTCAGACGTGGCGTAAATGTCCTTTTTTGCGGCCGTTTACGCTCTGCCTACCCCGCAAGGGAGAAAGGCGTGGTATATGTATGTATGTATGTACTACACAAACTGTTTACAATTTTACATCTAAGTCAGTAGAATTACACATATTACGGAATATTATCCTATTTTTACAACTTTTTAGCTCGTAAAATATAAAGGTGTTTGACCCCGAGTTCCGAGTCCTTGCGGGATGGCACGTATTTATTAACCAAGTATGTGTTTTTGTGAATCCTTACCTATAAATAGATCGTCAACATATGCGTTGGCTTAGAATATTGACTATGAATGTTATTTGCTTACGTTTTCAGTAAACGAAGATCAACCATCGATATTTTCAACGCTATGTATTATGATGATCTAGAAAATGTGGATACACACACATCACAGTCAAATCGAATTGAAATTAACAAGATCTGTATACATTAGTAGTAAAAACCTACAAACTTTCAAATATTTTAATAATAATTGTAAAAAAAAACCTTGTACAATACGAAATCGATGCTACCCAGGTATACAACGTGTAGATAGGTGTTCTCCCTGTATTGCTATACATTGCTTCGATCGAACAGATGTGTTGTTTGTTTGGTATCGATTTGGAATGAGATCAGATTTAACCGTCAGTTCATCAGTCACTTTATAATTAACTAGACAACAATAGAAACAGTATAATTAGTTCTACGACAGGTCTATCGTAGCTTTGCCATTCATCGATTGCACTCAATTAAATACCAATACCGTTACCAAAACATCATCTACATATATCACCAACTCATAATCTGCACTTGTATTGTCATCCATCGCTACTTCATCATTATGATTCTTAAGCTCACTTCTACCAAAGCCAACGACGGATTGTGCTTTATCTATAGTATCGTTTAGTTTTTCTTTCATGGTAATGGCTAGTTGCAAGTGCATTCAATGGAGTGCATTGGCCGTGTCTATTTTGGGGAACAGGTGTTTGGAACGCGCAGGAGTGACGGGAGGGGAAGGGAGGGAGTTGCTTTGAAGTTTAGAAATGTGATTTGGTTGAGTATGTTTTAGTTGTGGTTTTAGTTTTAGTATAGGTGTCATAGGTAAAGTTTGTATATCTGGATGATATATTACAATATTTTTGTTTTATTTACATTAAGAGCCACAACAGTCCACTGCTGGACACAGGTTGCCCTCTAGTTTATTTCATAATTTCAGATTTTTTTTACTTGACTTTTGACTTTTGGTGATGACGGGTGACAATGATGATTTGACTTTGGTACTTAGGTTACTTCATGACCTGTCATTTGACCATCTCTGGTAGTTTAGTAATCGTAAACATAGAAAATAAATTTGTTCGGTGCCCTGAAAAAATAACAACAATCTTAAACATAGTTAGTAGGTACAGTAACAGAAATACCCGTGACTGGTAATCGGGTCTATTTATACCATGCCCTTACTTGGAGCTGAACTGTTTCTGACTCCTCACGCATGTGTTACTCATTGGCACTCATAAATAAATAAAAGTACTTTGGCAGCAACCACCGTTCTCTCGAACTTGTAGTCTGATGATGTTGCGATCTGGGTGTGCTGAGTTTGATATCTGTCGAAAAACGTAACAATGATAGGTACTATTATCAAAACAGACTAAGTAGCTTTGAGAAGATTTGACCCCAAATTTTAATGGGTCGTTTATAGCATTGGGGTCCTACAGATGCATCTTATTACTTTAGACTCAATCCTTATGCATGAGTAGAGTTGGTAATTTGGCAGCCTACCACTAAAAGTCAATTCATTAATGCTATTACCACGCTCCAAGACCATTTCAGCTGCTGCCCTTTCAAAGTTACTTCCATCTTTCTCTGTTTTACGATTTTAGAAAGAGATGGCTACAATACAGGTGATTCGGATCTGAATATTATGCTGTAAATCAGAACTGTCTGGTAATTATGAGTCGTTAGTCATTCGTAATGCATGTTCTATTTTCATTTAGTGTTTGTTGTTGGGATAGGTTCACCATTGATAATGTACAAATTTTCAAATGATTCAAATATGTGATTTCCATGTTTAATTAAAAAAAAAATATATATGGACCGAAACATCTACCTTTTGAAAGTTAAGTTAACTCATTCGCGAATACATTTTGGAGGGAGTTTAAGTTCTTACAAATGCCTCGCTTGATTTTTGATAAATGCTAACTGAAATTCGGATTTTCAAGGCAACCTATTAAAATAGCATTCGTAAAGATGGCCTCGAGTTGGTATGTCAGTTCATATCACATGCTGAGCTTGATCGTACATCGCTCCTACAGCTGACACCAGTCGTATAGCTGTCGGAGTAGCCTAAATACTTGGGGCAGTTTATTGGTGCAATCATTCACTGTTATTATTGTACTCCTATGATGTCCAGTCCAAATATCAGCAATATATTCGACAATGTTTGCACCAATCTGCCACCCAGCGTGGCCAATAGGGAAGATAAGGAATGGGTTTAAGACTTTAATAATGTTGTGAACTGAAAGTTCGTGACTTATCTATCGAACAATACTTTGCTATTTAAGTATGTTACACTTTGTGTTGTTACTTCTTGATGGAACTCGATACTAATACTGTAGCAATGCGACCTCCGGGCATCACACTATTTTGTCAACACTGTCCACCACCAACTTCTATCTCATCTTTCACATTTGAATTTTGAATCGCTGTCGTTCCAAGACGCCATTTTCCAGCAGATCAGGCAGTCTAAAGTAATCCTCGTGACGGGCTAGTTGCCCACAGTGTTTTGTAAGTTACCAGTGTTACCACCATATACAAGCCCTCGAGCTTGTCAGTTGTGAAGTGCCCACTGAAACTTTCTGGAACACTGATTTGAACCCTTAGAGGTAAGTCGCCTGCCTCCTCCTTATTTAGATCCAGACCTTTGTTAAAATAGTCCGTAAACCTTGTAAATATCATTTCTAATCGTTGTACATTTTCTAGGGTTCTTCCCCCCCACATTAAATCCATTGACCAAACCAAACAAGAGTTTAATTGCCTACACTGACGATTGTCGCGGCGACGCGACAATACTAATAAAACACTTTTTCACTAGTTCCACTAATTAAATATATTTGTTTAATTTGATATTAAACTAAATGCGACCAGTTTCGATGATATATTTAATATGTGGAACTAGTGAAAAAGTGTTTTATTATTATATTACTTTGCTATTTACTTTATCCCTCTCTCTGCAAACTGGTAAATTAGAGCTAGAAGAATAGTTTCTTCTTACCTATCTTCATCATATCTGACAATAGCAGTCCACTTCTGGACGTAGGCCTCTCCCAGTGTTCTAACCATTAATGGCCTTAATTCAGGAAATAAATTCACTTACCTTAAATAAGATAAGTGATTACTGATTTGCACTGCCACTTTCCGTCAAATCAGCTTAGGAAAAGGAAAGGAGATATCTAAGTCAGCGCGCCGCCGCCTATAGTTACTTTGTGTCTAAGGCCTGTTTGAAACCTGCAATGGGTTCTTTGCCATTTCTAGTCAAGTTAGTCACCATTGTTTTTACCGTCGCCTTATTTTGACAGATAACGCGTATTTTTCCTAAAACAATATGACATGACTTTACTAATATATTTACTATCCTTTTCAAAACCTATTTTATTTCATAACTTATAATTTATGGATTTTTAATTCAAATAACTTATAACTTCTAGTTATCAATAAGCGATTGTATTGTATTTCCCGAATTTAAGCCAATATCAGATACAGCCAAATAAGTAAACCACTTAAAAAACAAGAATGACACAATCACTTTAGATTTAAATCACATTGAAACCAAATACCTAATTGATATCTCAACCGCTTCTCCCCTAAAGAGCCACAAAGAGGGTGCCGAGGTAGCAGATGCTATCTACCCGCTTATTAGTTCCCATCGCAGTATCTTATGGTATAATATAATGATGGTGGGATGTGGGATGACCGGTAGTGGGATAAAATTGGTGGGACTTGAGTAAGATAGCATCATACGCGTGTTTCATTGTGGTTGCAATATTTAAATCATTGTTTCCGATAGTGATCACGAGTAAAATCAAGTTCATAACTTGTAAAGTGAAGCAACTCAAGTCGAGTTGAGTTGTTTCTCTTTACAAGTTTCTCCCGTAAAAAGTTGTGAGGCGAGATCCATATAATAACAAGTCGATTGACTAGTAGGTAGCAGAGGTTAAAACATTTCTCGTGAAGATACTCACGAGACCGATGCCTCGTAGATTTGCATCAGTTGTTCATCTGGATTGGACGTGTCTTTTGAAAATTGAATTTAGTCAGGCGCAGATACTTGCCAATCTCTTTTTATCTTTTCTACACATTATTTGCAAAATGGAAAATTTTGTAGCCAATCTTCAAGTGTAATTTGATGGCGTCGAGCTAAACTGAAACAGTTTTATTCCATAGAAACGTATATAAATAGATGAAATGTGTTTACGAGTATGACTCAAATGTCCAAATTTTAACTTTGCATAACGCCATCTGTGTCCGATATTATCAAACTACAGGCAAAATTTTACGGGGGAAATTCTATGATCATTGCGTAGTGGGTTAGCCATTAGGATACTAGGAATATTAAACGACTACGCAATGTACTAAGAATTTCACCTGTAGACTTGTAGCCTGTCAAATAGTACTGTCAGATAGAAAAGTCCCTATAGGTAAGTACTCAAATGCCTCACTGGATCCACGCCCGAATTTGATTAGCAGAAAAGAATCTCTGCTTCTCCAGTAGCTTGACAAAACGCATGCGGACGTCGGCGGCACGCTGACGGCACGCACGCGGTGTGCGGGACGCGTGGCGGCGCGTGGCGAGCGACTAATTGACGATTTGCTGATTTTTGTTGGCCAGTGTACACTGCTGGACAAAGTAGACAGTTTATTTGTTTAGTTTCAATTTAGTATACCCGTGAACATAAGGATTGCAACCGCAGGAACTCAAATAAATTAAACCATGATATGTAACATTATCCGTGGAGCTCGATACCTTATTGATTTGTAACTTAACGATAACTTGTAGATACGTCCTAAATAAAAAAATCATTTTTCGCGATGGATGAACATCATTTCTGCATGAATAAGTACGTAATTGTTTTGCTTTTCGGTTATTTACGCAAAGAAGTATCCTTACGATTTTGAATTGCGTCTAAATGAACTATGGAGGTTAATTTGCAAGCTATTGCATCGTCTCCAATGTCCCGCACTGTACTCACCAACTAACCAGCAACATACTCACTCTAATCAGGCATCCGTATACTTAATTTGTCCTTTATTGCCCCCCCCCCCCCCTTACTGCTAGCGCCCCCTCTCGGCGGGAAATGGCGAGATAATAAAATATGTGTTCTCGCCTCGTTTGCGCGCGTAATTGCTAATGTTGCTCTTTTAGGGACCGAGTGGGACTGTTTGTGCTGGCGGGGGTATTCTGGTGGAAAAGGAAATAGTTTTTTCGTTCGTTAGATTTTTACGTCGACTACAAGAGTAATCGCGCACGCTCTCGGCAGCAAATTTTGTTGTAAAACTGAAGATCGTGGTTAGGCCTGCGTTCAGCTTGGACTGCATAAGCCTAATGTAATGTGATAATTAACCAAAACGGAGTTCAATTTGTTCAGTTCACTTAAGGTGACGGCGTATGTGACGCAATGGTAGTGCGACGCAAAGGCTCCGGGTTCGATTCTCGGTGGGGCACTCACAAATGAATATTTATCACTTTGTGAATTTGTTCCCAGTCTGGTTTGGACATTGCCGGCTGAACCACCTGATTTTACGAAAGAAAGATGGTTTCGTGCTTCGGAGAAAAATCGGGTCATCGGGTCGTTGGACGACTCGGTGTCCAACACGAAAAGAAGAAGAGTCCAGTTAAGTCTCAGAATCTGCTAAAATGCAAAATTTAAGTAATTGTTCCTGGGTTTTCGTATCCATAGGTAGGTAGGTGTCAGGTAAAATTGACGTTGACGTGCAATGTCGTGTTGCGTCGTGTAGTGCGTTGCTGATCGCAATATTTGGCGGTTCGCTCACTTGTCGTCGTACCGTTCCGTTTTTTTAACGCAACATAACGCATGCGTCTGTCATACGAAAGGAACGACGCTGCATAACGGACGCGTGTGTCAAACTGCTTGCCTCTCTCTATTATATTTGTATACCAATTGTTATTGGTTGAATGTGTGTGCCTATTTAACTGTATACCACCGATGTATGACCACATTCATCACAAATAAATATTCTTGTATTCTTGTCGACTTGACAGACGCTGTTACGCAACGTTAAACACACCGTGCGTAGTGTACCTATAGGATCAGAATTCGCAATCGCCTTTTGTCTGACAGACGAATGCATTACGTTACGTTGAAAGAACGGAACGACACGACGATAAGTGAGCGAACCGCTTTTAGGAATCGCGGCCACTCCAGAATAAGGTTCTTCGCACACTGGACTACCGCCGGCGCGCGGCGCGTGGCGCGAGGCTGTCCCCGGGGGCGGCTAATAGCCCTTTATTGGGTTGACGGATTCCTTTATTAGCTTCATCAGCGTAAACACAACGTATAAAGATAATACTTCAGGGAAATCATTGGGACATTTGACGACATTGGCGAATTTACGAGTATTTGTGACACCCGAGCGCTGCCAGAGTTTAGTATACAACCAATTACCAGAATACGTACCAATCAATCACCCGAAGGCCGATGTAGCGCAGTGGTAGCGCAACTGCCTGCGATGAAAAGGTTCCGGGTTCGATTCCCGGTGGGACATTCACAAAGTTGATATAATCACTTTGTGAATTTGTTCCCAATCTAGATATGAAAGTGCAGGCTGAACCACGATTGTCCGAAAAGAAAAGATGGTTCCGTGCTTTGAGAGCACGTAATGCCGTCGGTCCTGTTCGTTGTCTTTGATTACTTAGACGGCGGTCGTTACTCAAACATGTCAAAGGCCTACTACTAGTAGTATCTAGTAATCTGAAACCAGGGTTTATCGGGTCGTTGGACGACTCGGTGCCCCACACGAAAAAATATAATAACCACAAACACTGGTGTGTCATTTAGGGGTGTCCCCACTTGTCGCCCGACGACGCTGCGTATTTTCAACACACCGTAACGCATGCGTTTGTCAAATGATAGGAAATCGCTAATTCCAATCTTATTCCCATACGAATACGGCTACGGTGCGCTAAAATACGCAGCGACGAATGAAAATTGGAAGAGCCGCCTTAGAGTTTTTGAAATGCCTACTATCTCGTAGGTTGGTTTCTGAACTCTTTCTACGGCTTCTGACGTTACAAATCATAAAGACCAACAGTCAGTATTCGGAGGGCCGTCCCTAACATCCCGTATACAGGGTGTAAGGGACGGTGTACCGAAAACTTTGCAGGCATGATCAGACCATGAAACTCAACAACTTTTTCTATGGAAGATATGTTGGTAAACGAGAAAAATAATTAGACCTCCCAAACAAAGTTCCCGTTCAGCTGACTGACTTACAATGGAAACTCGAAAAAAAAAATCGTTTCCCAACATAGGCTCCATATAAAAAGTTGTTCAGTTTCATGGTCTGATCATGCCTGCAAGGTTTTCGGTACACCGTCCCTTACAACCTGTGTATAAATATAATAAAGTGACGAGCAGCAATAAGAAGTAATAAGAGCGGATCAACCGTCAGCTGATTTGGAATTCCCACCGACATGCGACAAGGTGGTTATTATGCTATAAGATGTAGGAGTAAAGCTAGTTGGTATTCATTGCTGTGTGGAAAAGAAATTGTCGAAAAACCTCGTAGTAATTTTCAACTTTGGTTCTTACCGAAGTTGAAAATTAAGAAACCCATATTTTCGATACAGAATTTGAAAAAATAACGGTCATACCTCATTTATGATGGTTTTGGACCTTCACATCACATTATCAACTTTTAAAAAACTTCTTCTTCTTCTATTAAAGCAGAGCGCTTTTTCCGTTGTAACCGCCATCTTGTCGTCTCACCGCCAATGATTTGACCTCATTATACGAATATAAAATCTGATAAAAAAACTCGAGGACAGTTTACAATGTAGCGTTAGTTTGAGAATTTCCAATGTTGCCAAAAGTTATATTTTCTCAATTAAACGTAGTATCCAAGTTTTTGGTTCACTGCTGAGCAAAGACTATTTGTTTTATTATGTGTAAACCAAACCACACGTATTTATTTAAAGTATAATGATGCTGAATTAGTAGATGTATATTTTGATAAATTTAAGGTTCAATTGTTTGAACTACATGAGCTACTTATATCCTCAATTTGAGCATGCAATGTATCCAGTAATGTACGGGAACCTCCATCGTAGCAGAATTCGTCCCCGGTCGTATGCATCAAGTAAACACGGCTAACAAAATACTGGTGCTCAGATCAACGACAATAGTATGGAAGGGTCACATCTTTTGTCTGCATGTTTGTCTTCGCATTTGAGGGTCATTTTGTCAACTGAATCTACTTTTGCAGTTCCATTATTGGAGTCGGATTAAAAGTTAATTCGCATTGTATGTCTATGTGTACACAGAGTTGATTAAAACTGACGTGTATTGTACCTTGAATATGTATTCTTTTATGGAACTTAAACCCGAAATAGTTTACTTATAAATAAGAATCTAAGTTGGAATGGTGAACACCTATCAAAAACTTGGTATAGGTTGTCGTACGAGTAAATCACGATGCTTGGGAGACTTGCATCATCCCTTCCTAAACAGTATGAAGACATCTGATCAAAAAGTCTTCTTCTTTTTGGGACACCGAGTCGATGAACGACCCGATTTTCAACCGTCTACTACTAGTAGGCCTCTGACATGTTTGTGTAACGACCGCCATCCAAGTAATCATAGATATTAACCGGGACCGACGGCTTAACGAAGCACGGTACCATCTTCTTACGGTCAATCAGGGTTCAGCCTGCAATGTCCTAGCCAAACTGGGAACAAATTCACAAAGTGATTGTGAGTGCCCCACCGGGAATCGAAACCGGTACCTTTGCATCGCAGGCAGTTGCACTACTCCTGCGCCACAACGGCCGTCATTTATTTATTAACCAGAACATTTGAACAAAATTGAAAGACGTTTAATACCCAACACTGTTTCAGCACGTGACGTATACTTTTAACCTCAAGAAACGTGCGCTCCAGATTGTTTTAGGTATGCAGCGAGCGCGTAGTTAGGTATATTATGTATGTAGATATATATCTTGTTCTGCCGTGTGATGTCGGCTTAGAATAGCATCACCCCATTTCTTTTCCATTGGTGTCGTAAGAGGCGACTAAGGGACTTGAGAGTTACAAGACAGTGTGTATTGTAATTTAAGGCGATATGCTGACAACCTTTCACAATTTTCTAAATGACCTTCAAATGTCTGTCGGACGTAGCCTAAATGTTTGTTTTTTACGGCTGTTTACGCTCTACCTACCCCGCAAGTGATGTATGTATGAATGTATACACGGTGAAATTTTGCTAGACAGGCTAGTGATGAGGAACAACTTTCCCCAAGGTATATAGGCCGTAATACAAAAATACAATTTGGGCCTCCCATAAAAAGTTGCTGATCAGCTGATTTGAGTTACTATGGACATATGGAAACTCAATTTTTTCTTTCATATTTGAACTTATGTTCCTAGGGGAAAGTTGTTCTTTATCACCAGTCCGACTTGAGATTTTAATATCAGTCACTAGTAAAATTTCACCCTATATATCTTCAGCTACAACAAAGGCTCGAATGCTAAAAATACATGGTGTAAAAAATTTAGCTGAGAATATTTTAAGGGGTGAACCAGTACGTGAAATTGAACAACTTTCTCTATGGAACATAGGTCGAAATATGAAAAAAAAAAATTGGGCCTCCCATACAAATTAACCCGACCGGGACACACTAAGTATGGGAGGGCCAAAATTTTTTTACATTTTCCGACCTATGTTCCTTGGGGAAAGTTGCTCGAAAGTTTCACGAACTGGTTCACCACTAAAAATTATATAAATAGCTCTTATGTCAAAATGCTTATGGTCGAAAAATGAATATTAGTGCGCTTATCATACAAGATTTTGGCGATCATTACACCAACAGACCATTTCCAGATTCAAATGTGGGTGACTAAAGAATCCGTTAGACTTAGGAATCAAGAAATATTTTATGAGCTTTTTCAGTATCTTTTGAAAAAGTTCAGGTTGCTTAACGCTCACCGATCGGGGAATATCTAAATCCAGACACAGTGTGTATGTACGAGTAAGTATATGATCATCATGTGTATCACATATCGCGGTATGTATAGCACATTTTCCCACGCTACGTGCGTAGGTGGTGTCTTACTGACACACTCACTGAATTCGGGTTGTTCTACAGATTTACTCGCATTCCAGATTTTGAGACCGATACATTATCCAGACTTTAAGACTTAATACCTGTTAAAAATATGCCTATGTCAATTACGTCTTTTCTTTCGTTTTATCTACCTAAAAAGTAAAACCGTCAACCCACACGCCACAAAAAAAAGAACTATCTGATCTGCTATTTAAAGAGATACTTGTTTACAAATTTTAAAGGGTACATACTTTTGAACTCTTTCAAGCCCCTTTTGATATTTAAAAAATATATATAGCAGGTAACCTAAAGGTGGTACTTCTACATCTTTTACTTATTCAGGTCCCCCCTTACTCGGCAAAGCGTCGTCTACATATACAACATTTATAGCGCAATATTCGCGGCACGCTTGGAGCACGCCGACACCCTATAGAAGTTGTGTTTGGAGCGACGCCAGCGCACCTGTCGCACCGACCTGCGACCCGGAGAGATTTTTATTACTAAAGTAGTAACCAACTCTATCTAATTAGTATCATAGAGTTGAGCAACCGATAAAAACTTTTTAAAAGCCCTAGAAAACAAAACTTGGTAGACTCATATTTAAGTTCAATATACTTATACATACACATACATACATACATACACATATCACGCCTATAATCCCTTGCGGGGTAGGCAGAGCGTAAACAGCCGCAAAAAACGGCCTTTTACACCACGTCTGACAAATGTTGAGGGTCATTCGGAAAATATTTGTCACAAGAGCTTTGAATTAAAACTTTTAATTTGACCTCCCTCGTTAATAGCTGACCCAATTCTACTATTCAAAATCTTTACATATTGATTAATCTAGCATAAAAATTACGAACCTTCCTTCTAACTATCATATTTATGTCAAAATATTGGCATGTAAAGTATTTTGATATGCTAAACTGAAACTGATCTGAAAGTGTGATTTCTATCATCATATCGTCTACATAGTGCGACATAGCTCATCAAGCGTTTAAAGTTCCTGGATCTTAGCCAGCATCGCACCTGTCAGCCAACCTATGACCTGAACAACTACTATCACATACCTACCATTGTGTGTCTGCTACATTAACTAAATTGTTATTTGAAAACAATCCTATTAGCTTCATCGTAAGATTCACTTTCGCTGCAGAATCAATGGTTGATCAGATCAATGTATGATAAACTGTAGTAATCGCATTCCCACGTTCGCTGCCAACGAAACCAATCACTAGCTAATTGTCGACAACGCGGCATTGCGACCTATCAATAGACTAAGACGACACCTTGTAAACAACATCACTAAACATCTGGCTTTCATAAGTGAACATTTCAAATATTTACATTCCCAAAGTTTCCCATTGGATTTCATTTAAAATCCTTTTTATTTCTTTAGGTGTTTGAGGAAACACTCTTGAATGAGATATATT
Source organism: Tuta absoluta (assembly GCA_027580185.1). Classification (NCBI taxonomy): domain Eukaryota; kingdom Metazoa; phylum Arthropoda; class Insecta; order Lepidoptera; family Gelechiidae; genus Tuta; species Tuta absoluta. The sequence continues at coordinate 11,509,876 of JAQAHW010000019.1, forward strand.
CTCTCCCAAATACTCTTCAACCTCACATAACTAGCAGCTTTATGTTCCTTGAAGACAAACAGCTACTTTGTCTCCTGCATCGTAACCACCTTTATTTTAAATCCACACATCACCACTTCCAAGATGGATCACCAATCTGAGTATTATCAGAGGGATCCTGGCAATGACGGGTTGATGATTGTTTATGGAGACAGCTGTTTCTTTCACCGTCTGTTGTGACTTGACGTTTGCAGGTCAAGTATTTCTTGAACCACATTTGAGATCTTGTACTGCATGCATAAAACTACTAAAAGATACTGCATATTTCTAATCCTCCAGTCCTTTGAAAATTATGTGATTTACTTATTTTATAAGCCAGAGCAGTGCATATCCAACCACCTCCCTACATGACCCCGCCGCGACGTGTTATTCTGGTCTGCACGTGTGCCGACATGAACTTGTCTGCTACTCGCTTACTTTCTCTCATTACTTATACTGACAGGATGGCTGTGAAGGATCAAATGTGTTTATGTCGATGAACTTTTAAATTGTATTCAAGGCACACAACAAGACCTGTTGAAATTTTCAAACGGGTTAATGGAGAAAACTCGTTTGCCCGACTGGAGTTATTTAGTTTGTTAATCACTTAAATTATCGATAGAAATAAATATATGGACGAAAAAAGCAAAAGAATATTAAAGTTTGATTTATATTACAGAGAAAACGACAAATTGAGATTCAAACCATTTATTTTTTAGAAGAAATTTACAAGATTCTGAAAGTCACAGGCTACATAATATATAATCACTTTATTAATTTAAAACTGAAGTCTACAGCTGTACTATAGCTGAAAATAGTATAGTAAAAAATAATAAGTAACAGTAATGTAAAAATAATGCATGTCAAAGTGTTATATACCAATGTCAAATTCTTGTTTAGATATGATATACCTATCCATTTAATGCATTGTGTTCAAGCAACCGTTTACTGACCAGACGTCTTTATCTTCAAGATAATCTACAAAAAAACTGTCTTGTAACATGCCATCGATTCGAACATAAAGCATGACAGTTTTTTTAAACCACCCTGTCAATGCAAAGTTAACTACAAACTTAGTAGCAAACGATTTCTATGATTCATACTTGCTGTGTGGGCGTGTGTATGTATGTAGGTCATTGATCTACAACAACCCTAGATTTAGCGCCTCATACAAAATTACGCTAAGATTTTGTCACCTACTCAACTATACAGTCATACATAGCGATTTATAGATTCATTGCGTCCGCCTGATTCAAAATATCACAACGAACCTCACCATAATTTATTGAATTCAGCCTTATTTGTTAGCCCGTACTTGGTCATGTTAACAGTTTCGCGGCCAGCCACGCACTGTGGGAAAGAAGTGCTCGCTTGCAAATTGTGCACTACTTTACCGGCCCACCTTTTGAGCGTACGCGCGTAATCTAGGGTTGTTGTAGATCAATGATGTAGGTACTCAAAATACTCAAACGGAAACCCGAATTGGACATATACTAAAACATTCACAAATAGCATTGCAAATGGAAACCAGCCAAGCTGAAGCAATGATCGAATCGTGGAAGCATTCGCCGCGTCACGGAGGGCACGTTAGGTGACGTCCCGGCCCATACAAGCTGCGAACGTAAACATTACACAACCAGCCAGAAATATTAGCATTGACTAAACTGTCCACGTGCTGAACTGCCAACAAAGACAGAGACAGCTGTAGATTCATATTAGAATTGATCAAGGTGTGACTGAGACAGAGTGACTGCAGCACGACTCCAATTCTGGCAAAACTCACCACGAACAAAACTCTAAAAACGTTTCAAGTCAAATAGGATTGCATGATGATTTTTCAGTAAAATCTACTGACAATAAAGTTCAGTTTCGAGTGTAACCTGTTCACCGAGTTATTCCTGGATTTACAGAGTGAAAGAACAAATTTCATTTCAACGGTTAAAAGTTTAGAGTGCAATTTTAATATTGCGGTAGCGTCAGCGCGGGTACGGTTTAAAACACAATTTAAACCAACTTCAGACACACACACAGAAAATAAACAGCAGATTTTCTTTACGGAATACATGGTGTAAAAAATACCGCCTCTAAACTGCATAGGATGGAAAGAAATATCATAAAATTTGGACCTCTCATACAAAATGGCTCGAACATTACATGTTGTATTGGAGGTCCAATATTTATTCTTTTAATCAAATTTCGACCTCCTTGGGAAGAATTTCTCAATTTAATAGTCCAGTATTGGCGACATTTTTCTCACTGTATTTCATTGCTGAACATGGGCTTATAATAACAAAACAGGCACGAAAATTTCAGGTGTAAGTAGTGAAGCTGTCACACACGTGCATATAAGGTAGAATCTTGTATATTTGTTGAGGTAGATATTAATAGACGGTTGCAGATTGCTCGCTCGGCTTATTTGGTGAGCGGCGTAGGCAGGGCTCGCGGTACGGTGAAGGAGTCATTTTATAATTTGTAAGAGTGTCTGAATCCACATCACCGGCGGCGATCTGTGCAATGAGTTATAGCTGTGTGCAAAGCATCTACACGAAACTAAAATTGCCAGTCACATTTTTCATCTTCTAGTGAAAAAAATGTAGTTCTATGTTTTGAAAGAGATCTTTTTTGTAAATAAATAAATATCCTGGACAATTCTCACAGCGTCATCTAGCCCTAAACTAAGCAAAGCTTGTATTATGGGAACTTGATAGCTGATATTAATACTTATATACTTTTTTTTATCATACCATATTATACATAGAAAACACACACTAAATACAAATATTTACAAATAAACTTGACAAATATTTGTGTCTTGTGGGGATCGAACCCACAACCCTTGGCGTAGCAGGCAGGGGTTCTTTCCTTTACGCCATTGGGACAGTAAATAATGATCTCGCGCCGTATTCCGCTTTTTGAAAAGCGACTCAGTTCAATAGAGTGTCTGAGTGCTAAAGAGTGTCTGAGTGTTAAAAGTATAAAAAGTCAAAGTGGCAATAGAATTACAATTGAGTTTCGATAGTATTACAATGACAAAAAATATGAAAATCGGGGCCCTAAATTCGAGTTCAGTCCCGAAGTTGTCAAGACAACAAGAGGATAAATTATAGAAAGTTTCAAAAATCATAAAGACCATCAAATACAGCAACTAGTTAATGATTATTTGGTCTTGAACTGTTTTCGGTCTATGCTGATCACAGAGCACCGAAACGTCATGCACTGTCACACCTACTGCGCGTGTTCTTTGATCTGTGATGCTGATTAATCTAAAGCATTTGATAGCATCGAAATTGACCTTTACTGCTGAAGGAAGAGTTATATTATAGAATAACCTTCAGCATGGAGGAACTATAACGCATGGTGACTTAAAATTCGGTTAAAAAAACTTGAAATTATCATGCGTCTTTCCAAACCATATAAAATGGTCTTGTAAAAGGAATTAACCTGCCACAGGGCTCAATCATGGGTCCAGATCCATTTTCAATGTATAAGACATATTATATTGTATACCATAATTATTTTATTTTCTATTATTTGTGACTTTATTTTATAATCAATTATTGTAATTAAGCAATTTTTTCACTATAGGACTACTTAGTACCTGACAATAAAATGATTTTATTTATTATTATTATTATTATTAAGCTATCATATTTACAAAAAAAAAGATATTGTGCTAATAGTACGTCTTTCTCTGAACCTAGGTACTACGTAGCATGTAATTCAGTTTAATAAATAAACCTACACGCTCTTGATCAAAAAAGAACTTGCTCCCATACCGCACTGCGAGCCGCCCAAAATGTACTGCAGAGCGCTAAATATGGCGCGTAGCGTAGCGTACCAGACGCTACTACAACGCAACGAATAACCAATTCATTTGATCCCTCAATCAGAACCAGGACTATGAAGCTGAGGGCCAACTCTCTGGTCAGCCGGTTACGGACTGGCGACTACGAAACACATAACCAGCTCGGTAAACCTCTACATTGGTATCAGTTGAACGGGACTGTAGCTCTAAGCGATGGCCGCTGCGACTACGCAATGCATAACCATCTCGCTTGAGCTCTTAAATCGTACCAGTTGTATGTAGTTGTAGGTCTACATGCTGGTCAACCACTTACGGTATGGCGACTACGCAACGCATGGCCAGCTCGCTTGGTCTCTTCAGTGGAACCAGTAGTGTGTACGTGTAGCTCTACACACTGGTCAGCCAGTTACGGCCTCGCGTCGACTACGAGGTCTGCGTGGGCACTGTAGCGAGGCCAGTGACACTAATTTGTTAACCAGAGCTTTGAAATTAGAATACCAAAGGTTAATTCATGATCTCAAAATGCGCAGTCCGAATCAAATTAAAACAATATACAAGGTGTAGGACAGCCCTCCGAATACTGATAGGGTGCATTAAGACCATGAAACTGAACAACTTTCCATAACGTCAAAAAAATCAACTTCCCATAGGAAATGCAGTCAGCTGATCGTAATTTTGTATTGGAGATCGAATATTTTTTGTCGTTTCCTGACAACTGTTTCTGAGGAAAAGTTGTTCAGTTTCATGTTCTGCATACACCCTATCAGTATTCGGAGAGCTGTCCCTTACACCACGTACAGTATCGTCGATTTTAACGAAGATTAGCCACGGTAACTGTTGCACAAAATGCATTAACTGTTAACCGTTTACAACAAAAAATTTACGTGTGAACGTTTTTTACATTGTTTACCGAAGAGATCAGGTTAAGAACGAAGTACACCCAAACATTTTGTACTTTCTTTCGTTCAATGCTCTACTTCAACATTTAATAACTCCAGAAATTACTGTGCTTATTAAATAAGCAACTGTTTAAAAAAAAGCAATAATCAGACTCTATAATTATTTAACTTTAGCTTTGATGCAAAGCTTTTAAGTGTTGTTGCAAGATTTATGCAAAATAGTACGATCATACATAATTTCGTGGGCATGATAATTTGAAAATACTAATAGAGCATAGAAAAATTGTATGCCGCAGACACGATTCAAATCTATAAACTTTCTCTATTCTAGGGACGCCCGTATTTCCACGCAAACTTGCCTGAAACGGATAAGCTTGTGGTTTTTTATTCAAGTCTGAAGCATGCAAGTCATCACGCTACAAAATAATTAAATTTTCGAAATACTTTAACATCACAGTCTATAATGAGTATAAAGACTGTCAACTTTGACATATATATTTTATACGTTTTATCTTACGTCCATTTTTTATGGAATGCTCGTAGTTTCTTTTCTCAGAATAGATCTACAATCTACAGCAGTAAGTCATTTAAGACTAGGATATTTGTAATTATTAGTAAACTGTCTTAACCGACAGCTTACACAATATTTAGCTTCAAAGTAGTAGTTTTACAATAGTTGGTGAAACCGTGCCTTGAATGACGCGTGCGCCGGCGTCAGTCAACTGTTTCAGCTGTTTCAGTGCCGCTTCAGACGTCCTACCCACCACACGCCGACGCCATTTTGAAATCTGCCGATGTTTTATCTTCACGTATTTCTTCACGATCGGATCTTTTAGGGTGATGTTGTGAATCGGGTGCTGAAGTATTTCTGGCATCTTCAATTCTTGTTGTTATGTGATTGTGTCTCTTACAGTGGGATTTATGTGCAAGTTTGATTGGATAAAGTAATGATACTGTACTGGTATATATGTGGATGATGTATGTGCGGCGTATGAGTGGTTTAGTGCTCTGTAGACTAAATGTGCGATTGACGTTGTTAATTTTTGTCTGCAAGTCAATTTTGACGATCACATGCGTGTCTTGCGAAGTGTGGATAGTTTATTGTAGTGTATTTATTCTTGCTGTGCCCAGTGTTGCTTGATCTAATTTGAGAGAAACTTAACCTCTTCGTGCGCTCCTTATAAAATTGTTTTTATGTAAATGTGTTATTTTATTGTCTTGCTACTTAGTTTTTTCATTAGTTTATATTCTAAACCTAATGTAGTCTTTAATCTCTTAAATCTATTAGTATTGTTACTCCTACAACTAATTGGTTTCTTATACTTATTGTTAAAATCTTCTGAATGTGTATTTTTAGGTACAAACTGTACAAATAAATAATTTATTTCCTGACATTTATAACTCAGTTTTTGGTATGAATTTAGATTCAGCATGAAAGAATGAAAGTAACTTTGGCTTATCAGGTTGTTGCATCAACTACTTAACTTGTGTGAGAGGTATATGAGTGCTTGTACAGTTTAGAGAGCATAGCATAGGTTGTATGCATCTACGTAGGTTATACTAAAGTATCATTGTGTGTGAACATGCAGATAGATTGACCACAATTTTTTGTTTACAGTCAACCATCGAAATGCCACCTCCTTGCTATAATGAATCGCATCGCACCAAATCTAGCCGAAGAAAGAGCAATCTGACATTCAAACAGCCTTCAACAACAAAATATCAGGCTTGAGTAACTCGACACTGTTCCCGATCTACGTAATCTCGTCCGGGCAATGGCAGACGACGGTATTTTACATGTTTTTTGCAGCTTTTTGACGACTTTCGGCAAATTTCCGATCATTTGTGGGATTGTCCCTTTCAACAGCACAGCGGGCGACATCGATACGCCTTTTTCAATGAGATTTTCTTGCGTTTGTGCGAATGCGGTTTCTAGGTTATTTGGTTGAATTTTAACCGATTTAAAATAGGAGGGTAACAAACCGACCCGTATGTAAGTATGTGTAATATTTTTAGAATTCCATAATATTTTTGAAAACTTGCAAAATTTTCAAGCACGGGCAGGATTTGAACCTGCGACTTTCGCATTACTTGTGGCGACGCCTCTTCCATCTGGGCTACCGCAGCTCAGATGCTGAGAATTGTATACCTAACACGGGAAGTGTTTTGAAATTTGGTATTCAATTCCAAAATATTTTGATAGGTATGGTGGTAGGCATCTGTGCAGGTATGCAAAATTTTTGTAGAGTAGTTAGGTAGGGATTTTTTGTTTGTTTGGTTAAGTTTGATGATCATTTTAGTTTCACTTAAGAGTCACAAAAAGTTTCATCAAAATCATTTAATGGTTTTTACTTTTAACTCCACTTCAAAGGCGGTTTGATTTATTCTGAATTGTTTTCGATTGTGTGAATGCGGTTTCTAGGCTATTACGACGACTTTTTTTTCAGAAATCAGATGTATTAATGTATTGTATGGAACGTGAATTTGATAATGTTGTATTGTAGTTTTGTATGGACGCAATGAGGCGAGTTTTGGATTCAAATTTGAGATTGTTAATATATCTGTCCTCGCTGTTGCTTTGTATGCGTTTTTTTAGTTCTCAAGGTGTGTTACATTTCTCAATGGTTAAATGGTTATTAAATGTTCTTTTGTCGGTCACAGGAAATTATTTTGGGTTTTTATTGGTTGTTGGGTGTAGCGACAAGAATCATGTTACAATTTGTGGGTCATATATATGTTTTTATGGATTAATTGCATCTCCCTTTCTAGCTAGTAAGTATAAACATATACCTATACATAAATACGCCGTGTGATGCCGGCTTAGAATAGCATCACCCCATTTCTATCCCATGGGTGTCATAAGAGGTGACTAAGGGACTCGAGGCCTATATATTTAAATTAGCAATTTTAGGCGATGGTCTGACAACCTGTCACTATGGTGATACACAAATTCCTGAGTAACCCTCAAATGTTTGTCTGACGTGGCGTAAGTGTCTGTTTTTAACGGCCGTTTACGCTCTGTTTACCCCGCAAGGGATATAGGCGTGACATATGTATTTAGGTATGTATGTAGGTAGGTATACCTAAATTTTGTTCCACCATCTCATTAGCAAAATATGAGCTAACTACTATCAACAGGGACCTCGAGTTATTCATTAGAGGAACCTTACAACATAAATAAAGTAAGTTGTACAGGTTGATCTTTTAAGGGGATTCCGGGGTGTCGTTAAAAGGGACTAAGTTATAGTCAAACGGTATTCCCCATTGGCAGGAGCGTTCCCTGTCAATGCAACATCTTGCACTGCGCCTGCCAATCCTCCTGCCAAGCGTGGTAAGTATGGCATTACCTCCAGAAAGAAGGAGGCCTATGTCCAGCGGTGGATTGTTGTGGCTGCTAAATGTTACCATTTTGATTAAATTAAGAGATGATGGCGCTAGTTAGGCTCCGGAATCCATAGATATCTAAAGTACCGCCGTTCCAATAAGTCGTATTTGACAGCTGTCAGATTCGTGATAATACTGTGGCATAGGGACCATTTTCCTTTGTTGACATCACTGTTAGTGTAGAGATGACAGCTGTCAAATACAAATTATTGCAACGGCGGTACACTAAGTTTGCGTAGAGGATAATTTATATACTGACGAATAACGAGTTATTCTAAAATTAAATCATCATGTGTGTTGTATCTCTTAAATTTTTCAACAGAAGCTAAAACTTCCTCTGATCTCATCTTTCTAGAAAGGCTGATTAGTATTTTTTTGAGTTCCTTTCACTTTTAACCATTGTCGGCGTTCTACCCTTTAATGTTACCGAAATCATTACCCAAAGAAACTTAACTTAAAAACCCTCAAGTGCCATTCGAAACGGGTAGGGTTTAAACCTTTTTACCCGCAACAAAAGTAATGTTTTTAATATTTCATACAACAAATAATGCGCCCCTGTATTATACAGGGTGTCCCGCAATTGTGTGTGTTTACTCGGCGAGCGTTATTAGCGGTTATTAAAGTTATTATAGAGTACTCGATTATCGCACGCTCCGCTGATTGGGCTGCTGGGCTTCTCTGCTTGTTATAGGGTGACAACAGTCTTGTTTCTGCTAGGACATTCTATCGTCACTTTAAATTAATTGCTTTTGTCGTCCGTCGCTGCGTATTTTTAACCCACCGTATCACATGCGACTGTCAGACGAAAGTAAATTGCGAATGCCGATCTTATTTCCGTACAAATACGGCTACGGTGCGTTTCGGATGCGTCTGTCAAACGACTTGACAGACGCATGCGAAACGGTGCGTTTAAACCGCAGCGACAGATGATAAGTGGAAGAACCGCCTAACAGTCAAGGGGAACCAATACCAATATTCTTGAAGCCCCGTTTAGGTAAACGTTTTGTGAGATTTACTATTACTCATTATTATTATAGAAATAGAAATATATTTATTTGCCAGTACATTATAATCAGCCTACTGTGCACTACTGCTGGGAAAAGGCCTCCCCTTCCTTCTTCCTCTCCTCTTCTTCTCCTTAGAAAAACCTCATCCACTTATCTCTTTCCTTTGCAAGCACCCACCAGTCTTTTTGGTAGACATTGAGATCATCACAACATCGTTTAAGAGGTTGGCCTCGTCAAGGGGAGCCGATCCTGAAGTCTCCACTCTGTAACGATCTTAAATCACTGTTCTGGGTGCATTCGGATGGCGTGTCCTGACCAGACCCATTTGATTTTAGCTGATTTACGCCCTACATAGGCTTTATGTGTTTTAGAACGTAGTGTGGTTCGCTACGACATAAAATGCTGTTAATGTTTAAAAAACACTTACTATATCTAAAACTTAGTACCTCATTTGAAAAACGAATTAATATGCAGGCGCAGCAAAGACAGCTGTGTAGGTTATGATTAGAAAATTCCAAGAGACACCTTAACTTTATGATTATCAGCCTACATCTACCTATAGCAAGATATAGGTTTCCTCTCTATTTAAGGATTCTACTTATATTTCTATGCCAAAAAGATACCGTCTCTCGAAAACGGAACTGACAGTCACCCTATGTACCAGGCGTTCATAACATAACAGAATGTTAATATTTAGTCGTCTCTATGCGCGCACGCAGCGGGCGGTCTTATAGACCTCAGTCTGCAGTGTTCATGGGGCTTCCAACGTGTTTACAGAGCAATACTTTCACAATGAAACGGAAACCAATAGTTTTTGTTACAGTATTTGAGTTTGTTGTCAAAATATCGTATTGCGTCTGATTACAAATGGGTCACAGGGTATATAAATAGCAATTTGGTGCCCGAATATATGCAGAATTTTACTAGTGACCTATAGCGAAATGGTGATAAGAAACAACTTTTCTTAAAGGAATATCACTACATAGTATAAATTAAAGTCGCTTCCCGTTTGGTGTCTCCTTATATCTTTAGAATTGCCCAACGGATTTTGATGCGGTTTTTTTTATTAGATAGAGTAACTTGAGAGGAAGGTTTATGAGTATAATTTATTCCGGGAAATTGTCACGTTCCCATGGGAAAACGGGTAGACCAACTGGTAGTAAACTTTTGACACCTTTAAGGATTAAAATTTCAAAAATGCTGAAACACGTATTTAATTATTTTAAGTTACGAGTCTAATCAGAAATTATGAAACAGATCACATTTAAGATAAAAAACTTTCATACAAACTTGTAACCCCCTTTTCACTCATTTAAAGGTTAAAATATTAAAAATGCTGAAACACGTGTTTAATTATTTTAAGTTATTAGTCTAATCACAAATTTTGAAACAGATCACATTCATTTAAAAAAACGATCTTTCATACAAACTATAAACCCCCGTTTGAATAGGGATTAAGGGTTAAAATTTCAAAAATGCTGAAACATATGTTTAATTATTTTAAGTTATTAGTCTAATCACAAATTTTGAAACAGATCACATTCATTTAAAAAAAACGATCTTTCATACAAACTTTTAACCCCCTTTTCATCCCTAGGGGGATTAAAAAAACCGGCATTTAAAGTAAAGTCGCTTCTCACGTCTGTCCCTGTCTGTTTGTTTGTTTGTATGCTTAAATCTTCAAAACCACTTAACGGATCTGGATGAAGTTTTTTTAAAAGATAGAGTGATTCAAGAGGAAGGTTTTTATGCATGTATGTACCTATGTATGATTTATGTCGGGAGAAGTTCTGTTTCCCGTGGGAAATCAGTTAGCAGCTGGTGAAACCGCTGGGCGGGCCGCTAGTAGGTTGAATATAACCAAAGTATTTGCAGTTTTTAGTTTATTATCAGCTGATCGACAACTTAGTATGGGAAGTCCAATTCTTTTTTTGCGTATTTTGACCAGCCCGTTTTGAGTTTTTGGGTATCGGTCACTAGAACAATTTCACCCTATATTGGTACTATACATAATAGCACTATCAGCAGAACCTTGAGTTACCCATTTAAGGAATCAACCAACACAGGTTCTTCACAACTTCTCTTAATTAGTAACTCGGAGCGCTACTTATAGTACTGCGAAGTCCAGCCTCCTTCGTATAGCTGGCAACTCAAATTATTCTCAATTTAAATTAATTTTTCGGCTGTCGCCAGGACAGATCATTCAATTTTGAGACATTATTATGTAGGGCATAGCCTTAACGCATTGTAAGGTAAAGAAGCATCGTAATAAAATTCATTTTCCCCGAAAATGATTTTCAGTTGCACGTAAAGCCTCCCCGTACCGACTATTGTACCTACACATATATTCTTCCATAGACATAATGTACAGGGTGTAATGGACAACCCTTCGAATACTCATAGGGTGCATATAGACCATGAAACTGAACAAACTGGAAAACATGTGTCTGGAAACGTTATAAAAACGACCTTCCATACAAAAACACGATGACCTGACTGCATTTACGATGGGAGGTGAAAACTTTTTCGTTTCGTTTCGTTTGACGTTTCCTGTTTTTTTTTTATGGAAAGTTATTTAGTTTCATGGTCTCAATACACCCTATCAGCATTCGGAGGGCTGTCCCTTACACCTTGTATAGAATTTCAAATACTGTTTCACTAGTAGGTACCTTCATACAACACATGGGTAATTCAAGCTTACATCTGAATATTTTTTGCATTCTTTTATTTTTACGATTAAGTTATTTATATTAAAAGAACTAAAAGTAAAAACGTTCTATAACAGTAGGATTGACCACTTTTAGAGCAAAATAATAATCAATTGATAACCGCTACCTAGTCCCACGGTAGCAAAATAATTTTTTCGTAAGCATTATTGAGTACGGCCACCCACTGCGCTTTCACTTTAGCTAATCCTTCGCAATCCCCGCCATAATGACCCTGGTTATTACAACGTAAGCAGTTTGCAGGAACAGATTATACTTTATTATTAACAACGAACACTATCGCTTTCTTATTTCCAAGTAATTCCAAATTTGGAAAACATCACAAGCAATGTACGTCGACATCTACTGCCGTCTTAAAGAATGCACGAGGCGTGTGTGTGGGCGAGTATGGATACACGAGTGAGTAGACCCGTGTTGTCGTAAAGGTGTCAATATTTGCATCAATAGTCGGCACCTTTGAGCTCTGCCGGAGCATGTTTCCGACCCACACACTCGATTAAAGCGGACTCCTTTACAATGCGTAACTTGACAATGTTGTGGTAGAAATGGGTGAAAACTACACTATTATTGGGTGTATTTGACAGACAGACACCATTAAAAGGCTTAAAATCGTTTTTAATTTGGGTATACGGAAGTCTGTTTACATTTGAATAAACTGAATAGATTAGTTTTTGTATACGCTAGTTGCCGTGTGATGCCGGCTTAGAATACCATCACTTAAATACAGTGGGTGTCGTAAATAGTAACTGAGGTATTCATTTTTCCAGGGAATGGGCAGCAGCGTTCCCTGGGAAAGCAAAATCTTGCACTGCTGCGCTTGCCAATCCGTCTGCAAGGTGGTGATATAGCAATACCCCCAGTTAGGGAAAGGTCCATGTCCAGCAGTGGACTGTTGTGTTAATGTTACGTAATGTGAATTGGGTTACCTAGGTATACACAATAAAGAAATTGATTCAACAGCCGCAATGAAAATTATTGACAAGTTGTCAATGGCCTCAATGAGATAAAGAGGAAACGGCGCCAGCTTACTGGGATCTCATGGAGGCGCACTGGAGGACCTCTTCATAGTTTAGTTTTAAGTTAATTATGTATATGATTAGTTTAGTTTGGTTACAAGATAACGTATCAGTTTATAATAGTAGTTTATGCAACTGTCATATAATGGGGGTCATTAGAATGCGAGTGTGATAATAGATTGACACGAGCATTCTAATGTAATTATATGCAGTTCCATACACTATTTTATCTACACTCTAAAAAATTAACTCAGTTGAACACTTTTCCAAACGTCCGTAACGGCGATTGCAAGGCCCGATCCATGGTCAAATTCAATACGAGAACGTAATATGGCTTGATATGAATTTTTGAAGATTCTTTACTAATAGTTCTTTAGATGTCGAGTCTCAACAGCAAATAACTAAACAACTGAACAACAACTGAAAAACAACTGAACAACACTGAACAACATCGGAATAACATCTGAACAACAACTACTCAACATCTGAACAACAACTGAACAACATCTGAACAACATCTCAACAACTACAGAACCTATTAAAACAACTGAACAACATCCGAAAAATTACCGTACAGCAACAACTGTCAGGTGCGGCGGAAGATAGCGATTTGAGTATTGGCAAAAAAAAACTTCGTTTCATTTCTCAACTTTATCGTATTTAGAGTTTTCTCATTAAGTCATTACACTTCTGTAATTTATAGTAAACCCTAGTTTTTATAGGCAGAATGCATTAAGTAGGTCATTATGCATCTGTTTTCGAATTCATAATTCGTACATTATGAGACGAGTGTAGATAAATGTCTTTAAATAGTGAGTATCATAATATGCATATCCGTACTAATTTTATAAATCTGAGAGTTTGTGTGTGTGTATGTATGTTTGTTACCTCTTCACGCTCAAACGGCTTGATCGATTTGGATGAAATTTGGAACGCAGGTAGAGTAAAACCCGGAATGACACATAGGCCACTTTTTACCGCGGAAAAACCACTATTTCCACGGGAAAATGAGTGGCAACGGGTGAAACCGCTGGGCAGAAATCTAGTATAAAAATATATCTTCTGCAATGATATGGAACTAACAAGAAACGTTGCTATCCATTTTCTGGATGACTTCATAGTTACGACACCCAGTGGTTAAAGATTGATACTAAAATAAAAGGAATTTTCTCAATAATTTTGTATTTTATTAGCTACATCATAAGAATAGATAATAATATTTCTACTCTATGGCTACACTACCATTCCTCCTTTAAATGACTGCAAATTATTGCAATGTACATCGTACCATCGTCAAACAAAGGTCCTAATTTGACATATTTATTTGAATCAAATGCGTTATAACCCAGTAGGTCGCGTGGGAATGATAGGGTCCGTAATTCCTTAAATAAACCAGCCTGATTATCACACAGCTGATTTACTCAATTAAGTTGGACAAGTTTGCTTTGAACATGCTGTACATTACTGCATCAAAGTTAAACTTGTGACACACACGAAGAACAAAAGTAGCAATGAATGCCGAATGAGGGCTACTGGCTAAAGCATATTTGTGACGGACTCGTACAATGGATTCAGTCAAATAGTAAATGTTGGGGAAATTGGCGAAATTCAATTCTTTCGTGTTTATTATGAGGGGGTCGACTCTAATAAAGGAACAATCAAACGACAGACGAAAATTTGTCAGATACTGGCTTTAAGAACCCTATCAAGTGTAACAAAGATAGAAAAAGATATTTTAAATTAATTTATATACACTCGTCTCATAATGTTCGAATTATGAATTCGAAAACAGATGCATAATGACCTACTTTATGCATTCTGCCTATAAAAACTAGGGTTTACTATAAATTACAGAAGCGTAATGACTTAATGACAAAACTCTTAATACGATAAAGTTGAGAAATGAAACGAAGTTTTTTTTCCAATACTCAAATCGCTATCTTCCGCCGCACCTGACAGTTGTTGTTGTACGGTAATTTTTCGGATGTTGTTCAGTTGTTTTAATAGGTTTTTGTTCTGTTGTTGTTCAGATGTTGATTAGTTGTGGTTCAGATGTTATTCCGATGTTGTTCAGTTGTTGTTCAGTTGTTGTACAGATGTTGTTCAGATGTTGTTCAGTTGTTGTACAGATGTTGTTCAGTTGTTGTTTCGATGTTGTTCAGATGTTGTTCAGTTGTTGTTCAGATGTTGTTCAGATGTTGTTCAGATGTTGTTCAGTTGTTTAGTTAAGTTATTGTTAAGACTCCACATCTAAACAACTGCTAAAGTATAGATTTTTAAAAATTCATATCAAGCCATATTACGTTCTCGTATTGAATTTGTCCTTGTATCGGGCCTTGCAATGGCCGGTGTGTACGTTTAGAAAAGTGTTTCTGAGTTTTTTTGGAGAGTGTAGATAAAATAGTGTATGCAACTGCTATAATTAGGCATTAGAATGCTCGTGTCAAACTATTATATATGATCAAACGAACTTCTTAAGTGAAGTTCGATCGTTATTATATGAGTCGCTTCATTCGAAGATATAATTAACCAACGTAGTTTCCCTAATCTACAGGCAACATCCGCACGATTTTAAAAGTAATCCTTTGATTAAAACGGAACGTAACTGAACAGTGCAGTAACGAAACGCAAACTCCCACCATCCGTCCGGTTCTGACAGCCGGCGGCGGGGCGCCCCGCCCCTAGTGCCTCATTCTTTTTAGAGACTATTTCAAAACTTTCAAATGTGGGCCTTTATGGGTGGGTGGGACATTATATCTTCGAATGAAGCGACTCATATAATAACGATCGAACTTCACTTAAGAAGTTCGTTTGATCATATATTATATTTCGTCGCTTCATTGCTCAGATATAATTAACCAACGTAGATGTTTAGAGAGGAAAGTTTTGCTAGAAATTAAACAAGATTTATATAAACTGACACATTTATTAAATCTTAAATTAATCAACTTTAACATAAATATTAACTTATTTTGAAGTACTCAAAATTTTTTTTTTTTTTTTTTTTTTTTTTTTAATAAGCTACAATTGGCAAACAGATCTTGCAAATGAATCAGAATCAACAACTGGTCTATTATAGAAGCGAGCAAATGTGTCTGAGGAAGTCTGCCAACCGGCAGCTTTCCTAATAGCGTCGATACTGACGCCCGCTGCGCTCGCAGCGGACGTGGCGGCGTGACGCGTGCTGTGCGCGCTGAACACCGTCACGTCCACTCCGCTCGCCGACAGTACCGATTTTATCCATCTACTGATGGACTGACTGGTGGCCGGTCTGTGAGGTCGTTTAATTGTTAATAATAAAGGGCCCGTACTGTCAGTTCTCATATTTCTGGTAACAGAAATATAATCTTTGAGAACCGTAGCAGGGCAAATACTGACATCGTCTTTAAAATATGGTAGGATTAGCAGTGGTTGTTCCCGGCCTGGACCAGATGTCTTTATAATATCTGTAATGTCTATTCTTGAACCCTGTTCTGACATTGAAATATTTTCAAGCTTAATAAGAGACAAAGTTTGGACTCTGTGGGCCGTACAAATTGCCAAAAGGGTCGCTAATTTTAATGTTATCTTTTCTAAACTGAGTTCAGTATTGGGGTACCATTCTGAAATATGATTTAAAACTAGGCGGGGATCCCAAATATGTGAATACTTGGGTCGTATTGGTTTTAATTTATACGCTCCCTTTAGCAGCCTCTTTATACCCTCATCGGAACCAATATTGTCTCCTATAAGTAAGGACAGAGCAGAACGATGGCTGTTCAAGCTACCATAAGAGCAACCGTCATTAAATGACTTTGATAAAAAGAATAAAACTGACATCTTTGGTGGCTTAAATTTGTCGATATTGTTCATATCGCAGTAACGCCACCACAACTTATACGTAGTGTTGTACTGTTTAACCGTGTTGTCAGAGATTGAAGCTAGTAACAGGGTCATTGATTCTGGTGGGTAGCCCCTCTGGAGGAAAGCGAGCCGCAGAGTCTCGCGGCACCCAGCGTAAGATTCCCTTGCAATGGGTGTCGCGTTCTGAAAGGAGAAGTTAAAAGATCAGTACTTCGTGGTAAAAATAGTATTTCTGAGATCAATATACTTTTTAAGAGTGGGTACCATGGCTGGGATGGCCAGTGGGGAAAAACTAGTATTCCATTAGCTCTATCATCTATAATTTTGCGCAGGCATTTTAATATCAAAGAAAACGGAGGAAAAGCATAAAAGTTTATGCCTTCCCAATCAAATGTAAAAGCATCCACGGCCATCGCATCAGGGTCTTGCTTCCAGGATACAAATTTTGCGCATTTGGCATTAGTTCGAGAAGCGAACAAATCAATTTCAGGTTGACCAAATTGTTGAACTATCAAATGGAAACCGTTTTGAGATAAAGTCCACTCTGTGTCCGGGTTTATGAACCTGGATTCAGAATCTGCACAATTTTCCTTCGTATTTACGTAGGATGCGAATATCCAGATATTCCGCTCTTCGCACCAACGCCAAATATCGCGAGACAGATTATTGAGATGTGGAAATTGGATGCCCCCCATCCGATTTATATAGCTTATGGCTGTGGTGTTATCAATACGCAACAAAATGGTGCAGTCAGTTTCATCTCGAGCAAAACTCTTTAATCCTAGGAAAGCAGCCATTAGCTCTAAATGGTTTATATGGTAAGTTTGTTCGCTAGGCTTCCAATGACCGTGAGCACGTTTTTCTTTATAAACTGCTCCCCAGCCGGTTCTGGATGCGTCGGTGTAAATTTCTAATTTAAATTTGTTTAATCTCATTGAGTTAACCGTCACATGTATATTCTGGGACCACCAAGCGAGGTCATCTAAAATTTCTCTAGAAAGAGATATTTTAGCCTCAAAATTTTCATTATTTCTCGCTAAGGCTAGATATTTATGCCTTTCAAAGATCTTAGTGTGAACCCAGCCATATTTAACTGCTGGACATGCGGCAATTAAAATTCCAATGAATTGCGCAAATTCCCGAATTGTACAATATGGTAATTTAGAAAACTTTTTAAGTAACTGCACTATTTTGTACCGTTTATCAGTTGGTAAAGAAATTGTTAAATTTCTAGTATCAAAATTGAAACCCAAAAATTTACAAATTTGTTGTGGTTCAAGGGAACTTTTTTCATAATTCACAACAAATCCCAAGCATTGTAATAATCTCAAAGTCTCATTTACGTTCTCAATGCAGCCTGTGTAAGAATTACTTATACATAATATGTCGTCGAGATATATTACGGACTGATACCCGCGACTTCTCAAAAATGCTACTACTTCTCTCATAACTTTTGTGAATACACGTGGAGCTACAGAGAGGCCATACGGCATCGAAGTGAACTCGTAAGTAAATAATTCTCCTGAAGAATCTTCATATTTAAAACGTAAGTATTTACGGTCAGATACAGCGATAGGGATAAGAAGATAAGCTTCTTTCAGATCAATAGTAGAGAGGTAGCCATTTCTAGGTATAAGTTTGGTCGCGGTTCGGAAATCTTCCATTTTAAAATGGGATTTCAAAATAAATTTGTTTAAGGGTTTCAGATTTAATATGAATCTTTTTCCGCCGCTAGATTTCGGCGCGAGGAAAATCTTTGAAATGAATTGATCGGTAGTCGGTTCACATTTTTCAATAGCCCCTAATTCTAACAAATTTTGAATTGCAATCATCATTTCCTGATTTTCGATTTTAGATAATGTATTTTTAGGAATAACATTCTGTTTTACTTCTTGCAAAAAAGGGATATGGAACCCGCTATCGATCAAATCTAACACATGTTCGTTATTGGTAATACTTTGCCAACAATTGTAAAAATATTTTATACGACCAGCATGTACCTGAGTTTCTAATGCGTTGTTGCACGAGCCTTGTTCTGGCTCGATGTTTTGGTCGGTGGCGCTGACGAGTAACTCGAGTTCGGGTACGGGCGACGGTTCGTCTGGGGCTGCGGTGCCCGCCTGTAGCCTCCCCGCCCCCCCCTGTTTGACGGGTAGCGAGGAGGAGCTTGCCAGTTTCCCTGTTGGGTGGTACGAGTTCCCGTCGATTGAGATGGCGCTGTAGACTTCGTATTTGGGGGTGTCTTTTTAATTTGAAGCCCTTGCTTTTCAATGGCTTTCGCGGCCTTAATTTTTTCGGATAATTTATTGCCGAATAATGTGTCATCTCGCTCAGAGTCTTGTATTATTTGGATAAAGGTCTTATCTAAACTCGGAGATATGAGTTTAATACGATTCCGCGAAGACGCTGCATGCAAATCAGATAGGATTCTGCAGGCGTTACTTAAGTGCTTCACTGCTAGAATTTTGTCATCACTTTGTAAAAGTACATCCATTGCCCGGTTGATAGCGGTAATACCGGTGCCAAGCTGCTGTTGAGTCACTACCAAATTTTTGTCACGATTTCGGACCATATCTGGTACAGCTGCCGCTATTTCGGCATTTAGCTTTGGAGCATGTAGCAACTTGCAATTCTCCGGTATTAAATAGGCTCTCTCTTTGAGTAGATTTTCTTTATTTTCTTTGGGCATACCTTTGATTAGCAATGGTGTCCAAAGATTAGCCAGATTATCAATAATTTTCTCTCCGAATGTGGGAGCATCTGATGTGGATTCGCCTAAGGCTGACAGTAAATCAGGATCCAACTGGATCTCGGGCTGGTCCGCGGGAGCCGCGACGTCTTGTTCCTTTAACTCTGGCAATGGCTGTGACGTCAGTGCCACCTGATCCTGACGATCATCGGGGTCTTCAGGTGGTGGTTGATCTTCGTTCCCTAAAAATACAATTTGTATTTTAGGATATGAAGAAAAGACAAAAATGAGAGTAGAATGAGAATAAAAAAAAAAGTTTCATATAATTTTGTCTCACGGACAAAGGTCGCAGACGATCGTGTATATCTATTTCAGATTGCACGAAGTTTCCACATTTTTACCATCGTTGAGGACTCGCAGTCAACCCCGATGTTTTTTGGCACTGTTATTGACTCGCAGTCAATCCCCGTGCAGTTCATGAAATTATGCAACCATAGGTGCAATTGTAAACAACAGAGTAAATGAAAAATGAAAACACTTTCGAATGAAAATTAACTCTTACCTCCTTCATTTTCGTCATCCGACGACGATTCACTAAATAAAATCCTCCTTCGACGGTTTCAATCCTCTTCTTGAAGTTTTTTAATCCGCTTTCGCAATTGCACAATATCATCAGTAGCACTTCGTTTCGACATGTTTTTTAATTTTTATTTTCTTATAAAGTGTATACCGTGTGTTCGTTGCCACGCACGAAAAAGGAATGAGGCACTAGGGGCGGGGCGCCCCGCCGCCGGCTGTCAGAACCGGACGGATGGTGGGAGTTTGCGTTTCGTTACTGCACTGTTCAGTTACGTTCCGTTTTAATCAAAGGATTACTTTTAAAATCGTGCGGATGTTGCCTGTAGATTAGGGAAACTACGTTGGTTAATTATATCTGAGCAATGAAGCGACGAAATATAATCACACTCGGCTGCGCCTCGTGTGATAAACAGACACTCGCATTCTAATGACCCCTATTATACGACAGTTGCATAAACTGCTATTTTAATCTTTTTTTTTCTCATTTTTATAAATTTTAAATTAATATATGCCGCCCCAAACACTCCTAAACTATATTTAATTATAATAAGTGTCATATTTAAATTAATATTGTAGAAAGTAAATCAATATCCCGCTTAGAATAGCATCACCCTATTTATTTCCCACTAGCAGCCCGCCCAGCGGTTTCACCCGCCGCTAACAATTTCCCCCCGGGAATAAGACAGTTTAATATAGCCTATGTTCATCAGGGATAATGTAGGATTCTAAAAATCTTGACTTCAATTTGAAACAAATATCGTTTTCAGATGGTGGTGGCGTAAAGTTACATGCCTGTGATTAACCTGGCCAGCCCCATGGCAGTGCCTATATTTTTATTTTTTTTATCCCGCCCGAGCCGGTTTTCTATTAGGTCATTACAAAATTGTAATAAAGAAAAAGAAAATTGTATGATACAAATTTATTTTTTTAGAATGACGGTTTATGACGTCAATAAGTGATAATACTATCCTACATTGAATAAAGATTTTCAATTTCAATTAACGGTAAAAGAATTTTTTTAATCGGTCCAGTAGTTTCGGAGCCTATTCAATTCAAACAAACAATAAATAAAATCCGGTTTCTAATATTAGTGTAGATTATATAATTATTATTTTAGTGTGATGCCGGCTTAGAATAGCATCACCCGATTTCTTTCCCGTGGGAGTCGTAGGAGGAGACTAAGGGACTTGAGGGTGTGTATTGCAATTTTAGGCGATGGGCTGGCAACCTATCACTATGGCGACACACAATTTTCCGAATGACCCTCAAACATATGTCAGACGTGGCATAATTGTCCGTTTTTGCGGCCGTTTACGCTCTGCCTACCCCGCAAGGGATAATAGGCGTGATATGTGCCTGTATGTATTATTGTAGTGTAGATTTTTTAAATGCATTATTTAATGTTTTTGTCGTCTTTTTATACCGAGTAAGGGACAGCCCTTTGAATACTGATAGGGTGCATGAAACATAAAACTGGACAACTTTCCCCTAGAAACATATGTCAGGAAACGCAAAAAAATGACCTTCCATACAAAATCACAATCAGCTGACTGCTTTCACTATGGGAAGTTAGTTTTTATACGTTTCCTGAAATATGTTTATAGGAGAAAGTTGTTCAGTTTCATGGTCTGCATGTACCGTATTAGTATTCTGAGGGCTATCCCTGACACCCTTTAATACAGTAATGATTAAATGTAATCATTACACTGGTATGAATAATGTGGCGTAGTTGGTACATTTTTAAATGAAAAAGTAGTTATTGTCACATAACTGTAATAGTTAGACATATGGTATCGCGGACATTATTATAGATATTGATGTCTTCTATAAAACTGTAGTACATCACTTTGCTCTATTGTCAATAATTTCCACAGCGTACGCGATATAAGATATTTTTTGGTCATCACAATAAAACAATTTTAAACGGATTTAAGTTGTGTTTATTTTGGATTTTACAATTCCTACGTTTCAAGCTCTTTACAGAGCCCGTGGTCACGGATGACTAAGGTGTTAGACGTCATTATTTAGAATTGAAATTATTTTTGTTGTTCTACCGCCATCTATTTCTTAATTGCCTAGCGTAACGTCCTGGTTCCACACAAAATGCTGAAACCGTATCTTGTGTAGTAGGTCTTACAGTATGTTGGATCTGGTTCTTCTGCTGTGTAATCAGCGGAGTCCAAGTTGATGAGATTCCCCATCCAGTATCTCTGTTGAAATTCGGATGTTTTTGAATTTCTATGGCTTCCCGTACTTTCCTAGGAATGAATCTCTTCTCTCTCGCTAGGATTGCAGCCTTATCAAATCTGACATAATGGGTGGGGTTATCCATGATATGTTCACACACTGCAGACTGTCTGTCACGACGGTTTTTTACATCAGCAATATGTTCTTTTAGACGTGTAGATACATTTCTCTTTGTTTCTCCTATGTATGAGAGTCCACAGTCACAGTCAAGTTTATAAACACCAGGGTCTTGGAGAGGGATGTTGCATTTGACTGATCTGATGTACTGGCTGATCTTCCTCGGCGGCTTGAAAATGGTTTTGATTGAAGCTCGCTTCAGAATTCTACCGATCTTATCAGTTACTCCCTTCAAGTATGGTAAGTACGCTGGTTGTCGTTCGACTGTGGATGGTTTGGCACGGTTTCTGTGACGTTGACGGGGTGGCTTCAGGTTATTTTCATGGAGTACTCGTCTCACATGCTTGAGCTCATCGTCTAGGTGTTGGGGGTCACAGATACCGCGTGCTCTCTGAAACAAAGAGGTACCAACGGCAGCTAATTGGCTCGGATTTCAACAGAGATACTGGATGGGGAATCTCATCAACTTGGACTCCGCTGATTACACAGCAGAAGAACCAGATCCAACATACTGTAAGACCTACTACACAAGATACGGTTTCAGCATTTTGTGTGGAACCAGGACGTTACGCTAGGCAATTAAGAAATAGATGGCGGTAGAACAACAAAAATAATTTCAATTCTAAATAATGACGTCTAACACCTTAGTCATCCGTGACCACGGGCTCTGTAAAGAGCTTGAAACGTAGGAATTGTAAAATCCAAAATAAACACAACTTAAATCCGTTTAAAATTGTTTTATTGTGATGAGTAATAGTTGTGCAAACTCAAGAAAATATTATATTTTTTGGTACATTGTTCACACGTTGGGTTACATTATTGAAATTTTCACGCGGATCCCTATTTTTTCTCGTATAAAATATAGCCTATGTTCAACAGTAATAATGTAGGATTCTAATGGTGAAAGAATTTTTAAAATCGGGCCAGTAGTTTCGGAGCCTATTCGATGCAAACAAACAAACAAACAAACAAACAATCAAATCTTTCCTCTTTATAATATTATTAAGTGTAGATGTAGATGGAAGTCGTAAGATGCGACTAAAGGTGCTGTTCCAAACCGAGCGGCCTACGGCCGACGGCCGATGGCACATGGCGTGGCTATCGGCCGTCGGCCGTCGGCCGCCGCGGCAGATGTCATTCCGAAGGCAGCGGCCGACGGCCGACAGCACATGTCAGAGTATAGTTTTCAGGACTTAGTTATTATGTTTATAAGGTTATTATGGTTCATCGGGTTATCATGGTTCATAGGGTCGTTGGGTTCATCTTGTCGTTAAGGTTCATCATGTGGCCAGAGTTCATCGTTTTGCTAGGTTCATCGGGTTATCATGGTTCATCGGGTTATTATTTTTTATACATACATACATACATAAATCACGCCTATTTCCCTTACGGGGTAGACAGAGCATTAACGGCCGTAAAACGGATATTAACACCACTTCTGACAAAAGTTTGAGGGTCAATCAGATAACTGTGTATCACTATAGTGACAGGTTGTCAGCCCATCGCCTAAAATAAAATTGTAATACACATCTAACCCTCGAGTCACTTAGTCGCCTCTTACGACACCCATGGGTAAGAAATGAGGTGATGCTATTCTAAGCCGGCATCACACGGTATTATTTTTCATCGGGTTATTATGGTTCATAGGGTCGTTGGGTTCATTTTATCGTTAGGGTTCATCATGTGACCAGAGTTCATCGTTTTGCTAGGTTCATCGGGTTATCATGGTTCATCGGGTTATTACGGTTCATCGGGTCGTTGGGTTCATTTTATCGTTAGGGTTCATCATTTGGCCAGAGTTCATCGTTTTGCTAGGTTCATCGGGTTATCATGGTTCATCGGGTTATTATGGTTCATCGGGTCGTTGGAATCATCTTGTCGTTAGGGTTCATCATGTGGCCAGAGTTCATCGGGTCGTTATTGTTCATCGAGTCGACAGAGTTTATCGGTTCGCTAGGTTTATCGGGCTATCATGGTTCATTGGGTCTTTAGGATAATTTTAACTTTATACTGGTCATGATATGACAGACCAGGTCCAGAGTCTATATACAGACCACTATAGTTGCGGCGGCTTTACGATATATACACAAACAACACACACACACACACACATATCATGCCTATAATCCCTTGCGGGGTGGGCAGAGCGTAAACGGCCGCAAGAAACGGCCATTTATGCCACGTCTGACAAATGATTGAATGGTTATTCGAAAAATTGTGTATTGCCATAGTGACGCCGGCTT
The DNA here is from genome assembly GCA_027580185.1 of Tuta absoluta. Classification (NCBI taxonomy): domain Eukaryota; kingdom Metazoa; phylum Arthropoda; class Insecta; order Lepidoptera; family Gelechiidae; genus Tuta; species Tuta absoluta. The sequence goes on from JAQAHW010000019.1 coordinate 11,534,449, forward strand.
AGAATAGCAATACATACATTACAATTTTAGGCGATGGGCTGACAACCTGTCACTATTGTGATACATAGTTATCTGATTGACCCTCAAACTTTTGTCAGAAGTGGTGTTAATATCCGTTTTACGGCCATTAACGCTCTGCCTACCCCGTAAGGGATAAAAGCGTGATTTATGTATGTATTTATGTATGCCATAGTGACAGGTTGTCAGCCCATCGCCTAAAATTGCAATACACGCCCTCAAGTCCCTCCGTCGCCTCTTACGACTCCCACGGGAAAGAAATGGGGTGATGTTATTCTAAGCAAGCATCACACAGCAAGGAAATGGGGCGACGCTATTCTTAGCCGGCATCACAAGGCAAACAACAAGATACGATACACAAGTAATATTCTACTATCGAAAATGGTCGAATGCGACTGTTTAGTTGAGATGATCCTAAAGACCCGATGAACCCAGCCAACTGATGAACTCTAACCACCCGATGAACTCTGGCTACATGATGAACCCTAACAACAAGATGAACTCAACGACCCGATGAACCATAATAACCCGATGAACCATGATAAACCGATGAACATAGCGAACCGATGAACTCTGGCCACATGATGAACCGTAATGACAAGATGAACCCAACGACTCGATGAACCATCATAACCCGATGAACCTAGCAAACCGATGAACTCTGGCCACATGATGAACCCTAACGAAATAATGAATCCAACGTACCGATGAACCTAATAATAATAACCCGATAAACCATGCTAAACCGATGAACCATGATAACCCAATGAACCTAGCGAACCGATGAACTATGGCCACATGGTGAACCCGAACGAGAAGTTGAACCCAACGACCCGATGAACCGTAATAACCCGATGAACCATAATAACCCGATGAACCATGACAACCCGATGAACCATGACAACCCGATGAACCTAGCGAAACGATGAACTCTGATGACCACATGATGAACCCTAACGACAAAATGAACCCAACGACCCGATGAACCATAACAACCCGATGAACCATGATAAACCGATGAACCATGATAACCCGATGAACCTAGCGAAACGATGAACTCTGGCCACATGATGAATCCTAACGACAAAATGAATCCAACGACCCGATGAACCATAATAACCCGATGAACCATGATAACCCGATGAACCTAGCGAACCGATGAAATCTGGCCACATGATGAACCCTAACGACAAGATGAACCCAACGACCCGATGAACCATAATAACCCGATGAACCATGATAACCTGATAAACCACGATAACCCGATGAACCTTGCGAAACGATGAACTCTGGCCACATGATGAACCCTAACGACAAAATGAATCCAACGACCCGATGAACCATAATAACCCGATGAACCATGATAACCCGATGAATCTAGCGAACTGATGAAGTCTGGCCACATGATGAACCCTAACGACAAGATGAACTCAACGACCCGATGAACCATAATAACCCGATGAACCTAGCGAACAGATGAACTATGGCCACATGATGAACCCGAACGACAAGATGAACTCAACGATCCGATGAACCATAGTAACCCGATGAACCATGATAACCCGATGAACCTAGCGATCCGATGAACTCTGGACACATGATAAACTCTAACGACATTATGAACCCTATTAAACATAATAACTAGTTCTGAAAACTATATTCCGACCCAAACAACGTAAAGCCGCCGCGGCTATACTGGTCTGCAGTTATGTGCCGTCGGCCGTCGGCCGTCGGCCGCCGCGGCAGATGCGCGGCGGCCGATAGCATCTGCAGTCGCCGCTCGGTTCGGATAGTATCCCATACAAGCCCATACGAACCAGTAGTGCCGCGGCGGCCGACGTCGGCCGCCGCGGCATATGCCATCGGCCGTCGGCCGTCGGCCGATGGCACATGCCCCGACTATCGGCCGTCGGCCGTCGGCCGCCGCGGCAGATGCCATTCCGAAGGCAGCGGCCGACGGCCGACAGCACATGGCAGAGTACAGTTATCAGGACTAGACTAAGTTTTGTTTATTAGGTTATTATGGTTCATCGGGTCGTTGGGTTCATCATGTGGCCAGAGTTCATCGGTTCGCTAGGTTCATCGGGTGATTATGGTTCATCGGGTCGTTGGGTTCATCGGGTCGTTGGGTTCATCTTGTCGTTAGGGTTCATCATGTGGCCAGAGTTCATCGGTTCGCTAGGTTCATCGGGTTATCATGGTTCATCGGGTCGTTGGATGCATCTTGTCGTTAGGGTTCATCATGTGGCCAAAGTTCATCGGTTCACTAGGTTCATCGGGTTATCATGGTTCATCGGTTTATTATGGTTCATCGGGTCGTTGGGTTCATCTTGTCGTTAGGGTTCATCATGTGGCCAGAGTTTATCGGTTCGCTAGGTTCATCGGGTTGTCATGGTTCATCGGGTTGTTATGGTTCATCTGGTTATTACGGTTCATCGGGTCGTTGGGTTCAATTTGTCGTTCGGGTTCATCATGTGGCCATAGTTCATCGGTTCGCTAGGTTCATGGGGTTATCATGGTTCATCGGGTTATTATGGTTCATCGGGTCGTTGAATTCATTTTGTCGTTAGGATTCATCATGTGGCCAGAGTTTATTGGTTCGCTTGGTTCATCGGGTTATCGTGGTTCATCGATTTATCATGGTTCATCGGGTTATTACGGTTCATCGGGTCATTGAGTTCATTTTGTCGTTAGGGTTCATCATGTGGTCAGAGTTCATCGTTTCGCTAGGACCATGATAACCCGATGAACCTAGTGAACCGATGAACTTTGGCCACATGATGAACCCTAACGACAAGATGCATCCAACGACCCGATGAACCATGATAACCCGATGAACCTAGCGAACCGATGAACTCTGGCCACATGATGAACCCTAACGACAAGATGAACTCAACGACCCGATCAACCGTAATAACCCGATGAACCATGATAAACCGATGAACTACGATAACCCGATGAACCTAGCGAACCCATAAACTCTGGCCACATGATGAATCCTAACGACAAAATGAATTCAACGACCCGATGAACCATAATAACCCGATGAACCATGACAACCCGATGAACCTAGCGAAACGATGAACTCTGATGACAACATGATGAACCCTAAAGACAAAATGAACCCAACGACCCGGTGAACCGTAACAACCCGATGAACCATGATAAACCGATGAACCATGATAACCCGATGAACCTAGCGAACCCATGAACTCTGGCCACATGATGAATCCTAACGACAAAATGAATCCAACGACCCGATGAACCATAATAACCCGATGAACCATTATACCCGATGAACCTAGCGAACCGATGAAATCTGGCCACATGATGAACCCTAACGACAAGATGAACCCAACGTCCCGATGAACCATAATAACCCGATGAACCATGATAACCCGATGAACCTAGCGAAACGATGAACTCTGGCCACATGACGAACCCTAAAGAAAAGATAAACCTTAACGACAAGAGGAACCCAACGACCCGATGAACCATAATAACCATGACAACCCAATGAACCTAGCGAAACGATGAACTCTGACCACATGATGAACCCTAACGACAAAATGAACTCAATGACCCGATGAACCGTAATAACCCGATGAACCATGATAAATCGATGAACCACGATAACCCGATGAACCAAGCGAACCAATAAACTCTGGCCACATGATGAATCCTAACGACAAAATGAATTCAACGACCCGATGAACCATAATAACCCGATGAACCATGATAACCCCATGAACCTAGCGAACCGATGAACTATGGCCACATGATGAACCCGAACGACAAATTGAACCCAACGACCCGATGAACCGTAATAACCAGATGAACCATAACAACCCGATGAACCATGACAACCCGATGAACCTAGCGAAACGATGAACTCTGATGACCACATGATGAACCCTAAAGACAAAATGAACCCAACGACCCGATGAACCGTAACAACCCGATGAACCATGATAAACCGATGAACCATGATAACCCGATGAACCTAGCGAACCCATGAACTCTGGCCACATGATGAACCCTAACGAGCCGGTTTTCTATTAGGACAATACAAAATTGTTATAAAAAGAAGAAGATTGCGTTATGCAAATTTATTTTTTTTACAATGACCGATCATGACGTCAATAAGTGATAATGCTATCCTACATTGAATAAAGTTATTTCATTTTCATTTTCATTTCATTTTCGAAATAATGAATCCAACGACCCGATGAACCTAATAACCCGATGAACCATGATAACCCGATGAACCTAGCGAAAGGATGAACTCTGGCCACATGACGAACCCTAAAGAAAAGATGAACCCTAACGACATGATGAACCCAACGACCCGATGAACCGTAATAACCCGATGAACCATGATAACCCGATAAACCATGATAACCCGATGAACCTTGCGAACCGATGAACTCTGACGACATGATGAACCCTAACGACAAAATGAATGCAACGACCCGATGAACCATGATAACCCGATGAATCTAGCGAACCGATGAAGTCTGGCCACATGATGAACCCTAACGACAAGATGAACTCAACGACCCGATGAACCATAATAACCCGATGAACCTAGCGAACCGATGAACTATGGCCACATGATGAACCCGAACGACAAATTGAACCCAACGACCCGATGAACCGTAATAACCAGATGAACCATAACAACCCGATGAACCATGACAACCCGATGAACCTAGCGAAACGATGAACTCTGATGACCACATGATGAACCCTAAAGACAAAATGAACCCAACGACCCGATGAACCGTAACAACCCGATGAACCATGATAAACCGATGAACCATGATAACCCGATGAACCTAGCGAACCCATGAACTCTGGCCACATGATGAACCCTAACGAAATAATGAATCCAACGACCCGATGAACCTAATAACCCGATGAACCATGATAACCCGATGAACCTAGCGAAAGGATGAACTCTGGCCACATGACGAACCCTAAAGAAAAGATGAACCCTAACGACATGATGAACCCAACGACCCGATGAACCGTAATAACCCGATGAACCATGATAACCCGATAAACCATGATAACCCGATGAACCTTGCGAACCGATGAACTCTGACGACATGATGAACCCTAACGACAAAATGAATGCAACGACCCGATGAACCATGATAACTCGATGAATCTAGCGAACCGATGAAGTCTGGCCACATGATGAACCCTAACGACAAGATGAACTCAACGACCCGATGAACCATAATAACCCGATGAACCTAGCGAACCGATGAACTATGGCCGCATGATGAACCCGAACGACAAGATGAACCCAACGACCCGATGAACCATAGTAACCCGATGAACCATGATAACCCGATGAACCTAGCGAACCGATGAACTCTGGCCACATGATGAACCCTAACGACATTATGAACCCAACGACCCGATGAACCATCATAACCTATTAAACATAATAACTAGTTCTGAAAACTATATTCCGACCCAAACAAAGTAAAGCCGCCGCGGCTATACTGGTCTGCAGTTATGTGCGCGGCGGCCGATAGCATGTGCAGTCGCCGCTCGGTTCGGATAGTATCCCATACAAGTCCATACGAACCAGTAGTGCCGCGGCGGCCGACGTCGGCCGCCGCGGCATGTGCCATCGGCCGTCGGCCGTAGGCCGCTCGGTTCGGAACAGCACCTTAAGGGACTGAAAATGAAATGATATTTGTCTGACGTGGAGTAAATGTCCGTTTTTTGCGGCCGTTTACGCTCTGCCTACCCTGCAAGGGATTATAGGCGTGATGTGTGTATGAGTGTATGTATGTAAATCAATATTGATTCAATCAACTCCAACACGTGCATTGTAATCACTTGGATCACGTGATGTGTGCTAACGGATTATCTGATTGTTTTTAATAAATTCTTGTAAAGCTTGAAACATACATTTCATTTCAATTTCTTTAATAAGTAGAGTCTGTGCGAAAAAGAATAGGCGTGAAAATTAAGGGCGCCTCTGTGCCTCAGTATGGGAAATGTCAAAACAACCTATGAAATTTTTCGAAAACTTGCAAAATTTTCAAGCGCGGGCAGAATTTGAACCTGCGACTTTCGGTAGCCAAGTTTTAAAAAATTTTAAGTGTTTTAAAATTTGGTATTCAACCAATGAAAAAAATATTAGTGCACTTTCTGCCCACGCCTATTCTCTTTCCGCAGAGACCTTACATATAGCACAGAATATGTAATAGTACTAACGTCATATAGTTGGTTGGTTAGTTCGCCGTGTGACGCCGGCTTAGAATAGCATCACCCCATTTCTTTCCCGTGGGAGTCGTTAGAGGTGAAAAGGGTTTCGAGGGTGTATATTGCAATTTTAGGCGATGGGCTGACAACCTGTCACTATGGCGATACACAATTTTTCGAATGACCCTCAAATATTTGTCATACGTGGCGTAAATATCAGTTTTTTTCGGCTGTTTACGTTCTGCCTACCCCGCAAGGGATTATAGGCGTGATATGTGTATGTATGTATGTATGTATGTATTGGTTAGTTCCTTTTAATGTTTGACATAATGTCACATAATATTATGTGTATAACTTCATCAATTCTCTGGTAATCTTCAATATTCTATTATCCGTTATCAGGATTAGCGAGATATCCAAAAACCCATAAAACTTCATTATCAATATCAACATAAATATCGTTAGTACTGTTATTAAAGTAATCGGTCACCGCGATAGTTATATTTGCTGCAGGTGTCTGTTCTCAAGCCTTAACGAGTAATATATCGCTTGTGATTAGGTTTGGTGTTAATAATGTAACATCATTAGTGGGGTATCTTATCGCTTATTGTAGCTTTTAGATCAGGAGGAATGAGTTCAACCCTCGGCCTAAACTGGTGGTTTAGTAAAAAACAAAAAGGGATAAACAAGCCGAAAAGAGGTTGATGTACTTTATGAAACTGAAATTATTCCCGTGGAACATAGGTTTAAATATGGAAAAGAATCGGACCTGCCATAATATATTTACCAGCTAATCGGCAATTAAGTATGTGAGGTCCAATTATTTTATTTTATTTTTTAGTCCCATGTTCCATTAATAGTATTGTTGTTCAGTTATATGAATACCTTGACCTCCTTACGGCTTGTTATACCCTTTTTGATACTCCTTGTATGAATACTTGGATAAGAGTCTTTAAATAACCTTAGAACTCTAGTACTAGCGGAAAGCGGTTTAAAAATTCTGACACATTATACCTTCGCGTCATATGTTGACTCTGTGTCACACGCCAAGAGAGAATGAATGAACATTCTGTTATATACGATGTTATACACAATGCAATAATTTGCTTAGTAGTCGTTAACATTTCTGATAAAATCAAATTGATTGTTAAAATTATTGAACTTGGTCATAAAGGGTGGTTTGACTTCTAAGATCTATAAAAGAACTTTGTTGATTTTAAAATAAACTCGTCAGACTGTAATCCTCCTTTTGAGGCAGTTATCTACATACATACATACATCACGCCTTTGTCATTTGCAGGGTAGGCAAAGTGTTAACATCCATAGAATACGGTCGGTATCGCCTTGTGCAGCAAATATTTTCTATCACTATAGTGACAGGTTGTCAGCCTGTCGCCTAAAATTGTTATACACATAAAACCAACGAGGCCCTTATTCTCCTCTTACGACACCCACGGGAAAGGGGTGATGCTATTCTAAACCGGGATTACACATTAGTCTAGTGAAAAAAGAAGTACTTAATCTCTATTTTGATTTACAACGAACATAGCGAAAAGAAATTGGTACCAAATTACAATTACATTAAACTTACACCTTGAACCTACCCTGTATCATATTTCGTAGTTATTTCCATCGTTAGTTAATTGGCTGTTACACTCCTCACAGCAATCATTTAGTTGGAGACGCAGAGGCCAGCCGAACCAAACCACCAGCGCTGAAACCATGAGACGGAGTTGGCTGCAAGTGTTGTGTCTGGTGGCCACAGCGGCTGCGACATCCTACGAGGAAGGTATTCTCAAATTTCTGTTAAATATTCGACTCTAGATGATATTCATGATGAATATAATAAGTGATACACAGTTATCTGATTGACCCTCAAACTTTTGTCAGATGTGGTGTTAATATCTGTTTTACGGCCGTTAATGCTCTGCCTACCCCGTAAGGAATATAGGCGTGATTTATGTATGTATATAATTCAGAGTGTATCTCCAAAGACGAAAATCGTTTTATGCACAGACTATCCTCATGGTTGCAAACAAGTTTCCTTAACTTGGGGACCTCAAGAAACGTGGCAAAATTTGAACCTCGTTACCTAATAACTTACCTAAATTTGTACGTTATTTGGGAAAACTTCGTAAATTCATGTTATGGTTCATCACTGAAACGCAGTAGTACTATACCTAACAAGCTGTAGAGTATACCTATCTACAGGAAAGAGGGTGGGGTTATTCTAATGCACCGCTTTCCTTGACTCTATATACCGACTGGCACTAATTGAATTATCGTTGTTGTCCGCAGAGGGTCGCCCGCGCATGCGCGGCACTCCAAGCGCCGGCATGCTCAGCTCGGTGGGCGGCGGCGGCGAGGAGTCCCCGCCCGTCTACAAGCCAGGATCACAGGCGTAAACCATTGCACTTCTTGATAATCGAATCTACCTTTCTTAAGTTTCCTGTAAAAGAGTCTCTGCGCAGTCCTCTAAAAGTTATGACGCTCGCTCAATGCAAACAATAAGTTTATGTTGACGACATTCTAGTTTTGACCAATAAAAGTTGAAAATGAGTTACAAGATAATATAAAATTCCGCAGCCCATGTTGGAGGTATACCTACATAATATTCTGGTTCAAAATTAACTGATGTTATTACTTCTAGCTATGTGGTATCCCAGTTCGTGAAACCAAAGCCCCCTCACCAGTACTGGGAAGAAGAAACCTCTCTGACCCTCGTACCAGAAAACAAGAACTGTCTTCTTTGCGAGCAGATGGACTCAGGAGCCTGTCGAGCCATGCCTTCCTGCGTCTTCTGTGAACCGACTGTAACAGCGCTTTGTGAACGAAGCACGCCTTGTCTTAGATGCACTGGTAAGTTTATAACTTCTGCTATCCATATGAAGAGGTGGATCCGGGATCTTGCTGGTCTGTAACTGTTAAACCATCGCCTTCAAAAGTCGTAGATATGTGTTACTATTTTAAGCGATAGACTAGAGTAGATATAGATAATTGAGATACGATGAAAAAGTGGTCTAGCCTCATTCTATAAGAACAAATATACTTACTATAATCTCCCTCCTGTCACAAAATGCTAAATTTCAGTGAGTAAGACAGATGATATTACATCTACTGTTACGTTAGTACTGTTATATATTCTGTGCTACTGTTTAATATATAAGCATAGTAATTCCAAACCTTGTGTGCCAACAGATTGAATAAATGAATATCTTTGTCTTGTTCTTATTTTGATACTGACCACTTCGCCCGCAGTGATAAAGAACCCGTTCTTCAAGTGCACCCCCGGCGAGAAGTACATGGACGAGTGTGACTCCTGCCGCTGCACCGACGGCCACGGCGGCTGGTGCACCAACCGGTTCTGCGAGTTCAGGTCGCTGCATCTGTATGCCATCAAGCTGTCTGATGGAGAGTTCTACTAGGATGCTGGTCCATCTAACCGTCCCAACCGCACCAACTGACCCAACTGATCCAAACATACTAACCCAGATGAAGCAATTGACCTATCCAACATGGCTATAACGGCAGGTGTTTCAACCAGTTTTGCGTTCAGGTCCTTGCATCTGTACACCATCTAGCAGTCTTATGGGGATATCTACTAGAATGCTGGTCCATCTAAATGTCCGACCCACACCAACTGACCTAACCGATCCAACCAACCTAACCCCGATGTAGCAACTGACCTAACCGACGGCTTTAGCGGCTAGGGTATCTACCGGTTCTGCAAGTTTATGTTTATGAATTTGTCTGACGAATAAAACCAGCAGCCAAGGAAACCATCCCCAGCTTATCCACAAACCCCACTCAACCTGACAACTAACTTAACGAATACAACAGAGTCAGAAATCTAAACTGACAAGTTCAACATCAGTCTGAGGAAAAATGCTTTCTTCTTGTTTTATTATTATCAGAAAGTTACCTAATATCATGTGAATGTAATAAAAGACTTTGTTTTTTGCATAATCCTTTTCCCTGTTCTAATTCCTAGAGTATTCATTACTCGTGAGAAATTTCGAACTTTCTTCACGATTCCCGCGCGAAACTCACACTTAATTTAACCCAAATCAATGCTTTGTTTTCTTATTAACTTCATAATTTGTTCATTGGTTTCGAATAATGTGGGTGCAAATACAGAGTGGGCTAAGTATTGTCAGACTGTTAGTACCTCACGGCAGTAACGTGAGAAAGAACTCTTTACATGGTATCGAATTGAAAAAATAACTAGAGTAGTTTGCAAGAATATTTGCCGTGTGATGCCGACTTAGAATAGCATTACCCAATTGATTTCCCGAGGGTGTCGTAAGAGGCGACTAAGGGAATCGAGGGTTTTATGCGTATTGCAATTTTGGGCAACAAGCTGACAAGCTGTCAATATAGTGCCACGCGATTTTTCTGAAACGGCCCTCAAATATTTGTCAGACGTGGCGATAGCGACCGTTTTTTACGGCTGTGTACGCTCTGAAAGGCGTGATAAGTGTATGTATGTTAGCAAAATAGTGGAACATTATAATAAGAATAGTTTTGACACGTACACAGAAACTTTTATTCACATAAAAAACTTGAAATCGTCTGTAAAAATGTGGAAAATAGATAATCATCTACGTAAACACATTCCCTATGATTACCATTTCCGCTACACCATTGAAAAGGTACACTCTACCTTCAATATTTACCGTGGTAGCAATATTTTTCGTCATCTATAAATCACAGACTAATACGGTAACCAACCCCTCCCTCCCCCTAGGCGATGCGGGGAGAGGGGAGGAGGGCGCAATTGACCCGATAATAATGTTCGGCGACTAAAGAAAATTTTGTCAGCGCACACTGGAAGAAAACATGCGGTATTTATACGCTATGTCGATTGATATTTTGTTTCGTCGGCCGCTGCCAACGTGTGTATTTCTGGGATTGCTCGGAACTTATTCTGTGTGTATCTTCTTTATCATACTGCCAGCAAGTTAATAGTCAAATCAACAGGCATTTTCCTGAATCACTTAAAAATTCTGACTCCTGGGCCGGGTTTATCATGTCATCACCAGTACAAATTAAAACTATACGGGGTAAGGGACAGCTCTCCGAAAACTGAAAGGGTGCATTCAGACCGGACCATGAAACTGAACCACTTTCCACTAGAAACATAGTCAGGAAACGACAATAAAAAATCGCTGCTGGCTGCATTTACTATGGCATGTTAAACAAAATTTGACGTTTTCTGAAATATTTTTTTACGGGAAGTTGTTCAGTTTCATGGTCTGAATGCTTCCCTATCAGTATTCGGGGGGCTGTCCCTTACACCCTATATTTATGGATGTATTAGGTACATTTCTTGCTACCATACTACCTATAGGTAGGTACACCAGAGATGATTCAGAACATAAAAGAACTGAGTCTGAACTGTAGGAAAGCTTTTTACACGACAGCTCAACAAAAAAAAAGAGTGTAATGTTTTTAGAGTTCATGTATGTATGTATGTATGTGCGATTCTTTAAAGGACTGCAACTCGTTAACCACTGAACAGATTCGAATGGGAAGAATCAGAAGAATCCTTACATTATCCCGAGTGTCATAGTCTAGGCTTCATCTCAGAAAGCATTCGTGTTTTTTTTTATTATGCTTGTTTTCTGCTGTTAACCAGTTTAACGAGTAAACCATTTTAAAGTTAAAAATACCTATTAGTGCTTGCAATCATAATTTTCAGTGTAAGCAACAAAAAAAATGCTACGGAAATATATCGCAATGGGCGTCTCAAATCCACTCCGGCCGGTGTAAAGAAGGGTACAAATCGCTGTATAAACTTAATATCGGCAAATTGCGGGCGCCGGCGGGGGGTGGGGTTAGACGAGGTGCGCGAGGAGGGGTTGGGCAAACATCTGCAGCTTTTATTGCTTGGATCGCGTATTGATTCGGTTTGTAAGCCGAACTGTCACACGGCTCATCTGCCCGCATCCGATACTATATTAGGTTAGGATATTGCACCCCACCTGTGCCCAAATGATTCAGGACTGGGAGGCAGCTGAATCTATCGCGTCAGATCTTTGTAGCTGTTTTAGGGGTCCGTTCTTCAAACTTTTATAGGATCACTCAGTTGTCCGTCCGTCCGTTTGTCACGACCATTTCTCTCGGGAACGTGTAGAGTAGAGATATCAAGTTGACATTAAAAAATACAGGGTGTAAGGGACGACCCTCCGAATACTGATAGGGTGCTTTGAGACCATAAAACTAAACAACTTCCCGTAAGAAAATATTTCAATAACGTAATTATAACTTTTGACTTCCAATAGTAAATGCAGTCAGCTGATCGTGATTTTGTATGGGAGGTCGTTTTTTTAGTCGTTTCCTGACATATGTTTATAGGGGAAAGTTGTTTAAACCTCGCCAGCTGAGTAATTTTGCAAGTTATCTAAAATCAAAATGTTAAATAAACAATTTATTAACTGTGGCAGAAAATAAAGCAAACCCTATCTCCAACCCATTGAGAGAACATTTTAACGAGATATACATTCACTAGCGGTAGACTGGAGGCAAATAATAAAGAAATGAACTAGTAATGAGCCCTTAGACAATGGTCCGTCAGTCGCAGGCGGCCGCGAGCGGGAAACAAAAGAGGGTGATGTTTGAATCAGACCACTGTTCAAGACATTATGAAATTGCATTTAGAAATACATAATTGCTATGCAAAGTTTCTTGTATATTTAACGTGGTCTTGGTTTAACAATGTCGTCAAATAGCTTGATTAAAATTTCAAAGAATAATCTTTTGATACGGATCTAAAAGTTAGTCTGTAAGATAATACAAGATATTTTCACTTCTCATGCTCTGAAAGAGCTTATTGGTGCAGGATATAGGCTGCACAAAATCGCATTTTATGCACAAGTGCAAGAACGTATCTACTCATAAATGAAGGCAAAGAAAATGAGCCATACACAGCCAAAGGGCGTCTGCCCCGAACGCCGATATCGGCCCGACATAGTGCTATTTCATTTTATATGTATGAAAAAATTGAAATAGCACTATGTCGGCTTAAATAGTAGGCTGTATAGGTCTGCAGCCCAAGCCTAATGCCAATGTCGTAAGATTTAAAAAAAATAAAGCGGCGGGAAACAGCTCTTGTTTTTTCGTAATTTCTTCAATTTGCTAAAATTGTTAAAAATGACCAGTGAAGAAGAGGATTTAAGACTCTCTCCTAATACGCTTATGGAAATTAATGCACAGAGAGTTGTGCAACAGATACTACCGCCAAAGTCTCGGGAAAAATATCTTAAAGTTTACGATAGTTTTGTAAATTGGAGAAGAGAAAATGTTACTTATATAATATACTATTGTTTTATTTCCTCGCAATCAAAGTGAAAAGCAGAGTTTATAACTCGTCCACAAAACCATTATAGCCTCGACATTACTATCAGCCCTCGCCTTCGACTCGGGCTGCTAAAAGTCTCGGATGAAAATGGTCCGTTTTGTGCACTTGTTGTAAAATCTACTATTTCTTGAGTTTGCACAACTACAACGCATTCTGCTTGGAATCGGGACATTACGTCACCGCGCAGCCGCCAATACTTACTTTGTGATTACGTTATACCATTAAGAAATAGATGGCGGAAGAACAAAAATAATTTATATTCTAAATATTGACGTCTAACACCTTAGTCATCCGTGACCACGGGCTTTGTAAAGAGCTCGAAACGTAGGAATTGTAAAATCTAAAATAAACAATACTTAAATCCGTTTAAAATTGTTATATTGTGATGAGATAATACAAGGGCTGAACTAGCACTCTTGATTATCTACCTACATCCTTGCCTTGCTAGGTAGAATTACTCCAACTATTACGCTATCATACTGTCCGTTGGAATTGCGGCGTCTGTCTTCCACTAATTTCTGATGATCTTCCATCATACTGATGCAAGTCGGCGTCACCATTGAAATTAAATAAGATATACTTTATTCGCTAGCACTACATGCATACAAAAAGAAATACAACATTATACAAATCAAGCATTCAAGTAGTTCCGTCTATTTGTAAACTGATTTATTACATGATCACTTAGGAACGATAATACATAGAGGTTTGGCATATTATAGGAATAAGAGTCCATGCCATGATAGAAGTCTCACAGAGCGCTGTCATCGAAAAAAATATCAAATAACATACATACATACATAAAATCACGCCTATATCCCTTACGGGGTAGGCAGAGCGTTAACGGCCGTAAAACGGATATTAACACCACGTCTGACAAAAGCTTGAGGGTCAATCAGATAACTGTGTATCACTATATTGACAGGTTGTCAGCCCATCGCCTAAAATTGCAATACACATCCCACGAGTCCCTTAGTCGAGTCTTACGACACCCATTGGTAAGAAATGGGATGATGCTATTCTAAGCCGGCATCACACGGCAATATCAAATAACACTATTCAACAATGAAATGACATGAGGTATTGTAATTAATTTTCGATTCACCTGACTCTTTCATAGTACAGACACTAGCTATGTTTCATACAAATGAAATCAATCAACCACAGACCACAGCTACAAACAAAAAACCTCCGACCAGTTACAGCCTCCCCCCTCCCCCCACCCGGTGGGCGTTTCCCCCCCCCCTCTACCTCCCCCCTTCCCCCACCCGCGAACAATAAGTAACAGTTTAAGGGGATTACAGGCGGCGTTAAGCGGAGCTAAGCAGATCTGAGTGGTAAGGCGATGAAGCCACCCACTTAAGTAAGGATGCTGTATACAGGGTGTTAGGGAAATAGCGCAAGGCAGCTTGTGGGGTTGTGTTCAGCCTTACTGAACAACTTTGTTGAGATTCCTTTGGCACATCGCATTCTTTGAAGATACTAAATGACCATCCGCTGGGAGTCAATTTTGTGTAAAACTACATGTCTTGCAAAATTCGCGGGCATGAGACGAGCCGCGGTAGCCCATTGACGGCAAAGTCGCAGGTTCGAATCCTGCCCACCACAGAAAGATTTTGCAAGTTTTCTTAAATTTCATTAGGTATTTTATTTATTTAGTGTCGTAAAACAGAAGTCGTCTTGAAGATGAACTGTTTTGTGTAAGTATTGTGTTTGTTAAATTTGTTTGATTTTATACCAGAAAAAATTGTTTTGTATTTAGTTTATAAGTATTTATGACTTTCTCTTCTCTCTAAAAACTGGTGCATTGGATTAACTGTAAACCGCATGTTTTATTTCCTAAATAAATAAGATAATATATACGCCTTAATTATTAACCAAAAAATATTCACTGGTCTAATTAAAGAGGATATTACAAAATGCAATAACCCCAAACATGACATGTGCAGTGCACCATATCGTAACGCAGTTTTTAATCCTACTTAAATTCGCCGAGCTCAAATTATGAAGCACTTTCGACGCGGGGAGAGGGGAGAGGGGGGCAACCGAATTTTTCCCAAATTAATCTTTCTTCAAACACTCGAGTTCTTTGTGCTGCTATCGAGGAGCAAATTTAATCTTGCCTGAACTCATCCCGACCATACAGGGTGTATTATGCTGTCGTGAGTATGGCTACGGTCTTTATGAGGGAGCAATTTCCACCAATGTACAAAATTCAACAAAAAATATTGACTTCATATAATTTGTGTTAGCGGATCGATTCATTTACTAAGTAGGTAAAGATGTACTGTGCTTCTTGCTACCGTGTCTTCAAGACGAAGTTCGATTTCGCCAGCCACATCAGATCACACCGGAATAAAGACCCAAGTTCATCATATATAGGAGCCGCCGTCACCGGACACGGTTTGGACGACATGATGATGAGGTATAGATATATATTATTTATCAGCCTCTGTTGTTTTGAGAAAGTTGTTCAATTTCATGGGCACCTTCAAAATAAGGTGGTACTAACGTTAACATCTTGTATATTCATATGTATTATGTATTCATCCATACCGTATTCGCCGTGGGCGCGAGAAAAAGTTTAATAAACATGTTGGCATCGAATTTAATGGACCTGACTTGACCAGTTATAAATTGAGTACATAATGTTTTAAAACACTTCCACTTGTTATTTTGAAATACTTGGAAAACTGCACCGCGCAGGAAGGATTTGAATCTGCGACTTTCGCTTTCACTAGTAGCGACGTGTTTACCGGCTGGTCTACCGCGGTTAATCATTTTAGTCTTGGTGCAAATGCAAAAACTTGATATAATGCTGATGTTTATTTTGGAAAACTTGACTTTAGATTATTACTTCATCTACACTTACAACATTATCTTTGTATTCCCATATTCCACGTTAGATAAAGCGTAGTTTTATGAAGAGTTTGCATGGTCTTATGACTAACTTTCAGTCAAGATTGCCTGATATTTTATGTAAAGCAAACTTCAGTTTGAGTAATCTCGCCATAGTTACAGTTCCTTCAGGTTTTCAGGAAGAGTGAATTCTTCTTGTAAAAATTTACACCTTTTCCCAATAAACATAAGAAAATAATTAATTAATTAAATAATAAATTTTCGAAATAAGAAAAAAAATTTACCTCTCATACAAAAATGTTCAAAAAACATGTCACTTTGTATAGGAGGTCCATTTTTTTTCAGTTGTCCTATGTTTATTTGGAAAAGTTGTTCAGATTTACGAGTAGAACTAACCCTAAAAATATTTGCACTTTTTTTTTATTTTTATTAATGATGGGTTTGCTCTTGACTCTAGTCTAGGTCATAGGACAGAGACAGAGTCTAAGATGGAGCGAGCTCGCCTAAAAGAAGCCTGTTCACTCTTACTCTGAAGAGATTAGGGTTGTATGCGTTTGGAAACACAGACGCAGGTAGTGAGTTCCACTCTTTAGCAGTGCGCATTATAAATGATGACTGGAAGCGCTTAGTCCGAATTGGTGGAATGGCAACCAGGTATAGATGGTATCCGGTGGTGCGTCTGGATGTCCGATGGTAGAAGGGAGCTGGTGGAACAAGGTCGTGAAGCTCTTGAGCACACTCTCCGAAGTACAATCTATAAAATACCGACAAGCAGGCAACCTTGCGGCGATGAGCCAGGCTATGTAGCTTGGTGTCCACCAGTTTTTTGTCGCCTATGAGCCTCTTGGCCCTGCGTTCCACCGAGTCAAGAGCGGCAAGTTGGTATTTGGCTGAGCCATCCCAAAGGTGACTGCAATACTCCATGCAGGATCGGACTTGTGCTTTGTAAAGAGTTAAAAGCTGTCCAGGCGTAAAGTATCGCTTCACTCTATAAATAAGACCTTCTTATTTATCTTGTTGTGTAAATTATAAAAATATTAACACATTTCGTTTTGTAATTTACTTTATTGTTCCTGTCTTTACTACAATACATAATTTATTGCAAACCCGCTACGCTACTCTAATAAATAACTTTAACTTATTATTACTTCTGCATCACATCACTAAGTTACATTATTATTAATGTTATTATTTATTATTTACATTATGTACAGTTTTTTTATTTACATTATTTAGGGTGGTTACTTTCAGTTGATATTTTATATATTGGTGGTAACAAAACAACTGACTGTGCTCTGCAATTGAGCAGTTAATTTTAACAATAACAACATTTTGACTGCAGCTGCGAGACTTTAACCCGTAACCGTGGAATATACAGGGTGTAAGCGACTCCACACTGAAAACTGATAGGGTACATGCTGATCTTGAAACTTAACAACTTTCCCCCAACGTATGTTAGGCAACGTCATAAAAAATTTACTTACCATAGTAAAAGCTGGCTTTTTTTGTCGTTTCTTGACATATTGTTGCTACGAGAAAGTTGTTTAGTTTCATAATCTGAATCCACCTTATCAGTATTCGGAGGGCTGTCCCTTACACCCTGTATTGTTCCAACGCTCTAAAAACTAAGCTACTGAAGTCCTGGCTATAGCTTCAAAACTTTGCAAACCTTGATCGTCGTATCAAAACCGTGTATATAAGCGATTATTAAAACTGCGTATGAGTGTACGAGTAAAACATCCTAGATTGATACAAATAAGTACATACATACCACAGCCTATTGCAGTCCACTGCTGATACAAACACTTCAACAAAATGTCTACGTAGTGGCAAAAAAAAGACGCAGCACAGTCAGTCAACACATCATTAAACATATAATTGAGATCGGTATGTAATGTTCTAAATACACACACACACACACACATATCACGCCTATAATCCCTTGCGGGGTAGGCAGAGCGTAAACAGCCGCAAAAAACGGCCATTTACACCACGTCTGACAAATGTTTGAGGGTTATTTGGAATATAGTGTATCGCTATAGTGACAGGTTGTCAGCCCATCGCCTAAAATTGCAATACACACCCTCGAGTCCCTTAGTCGCCTCTTACGACTCCCACGGGCAAGATATGGGGTGATGCTATTCTAAGCCGGCATCACACGGCCTTGTTCATGTTCTAAATCGATGGAATTTAACAAGCTGACGATTATTATATGACCTAATGGAATCAAACCACATCGAAAGTTAAGGCACACGTCTGTTCGCGCTACACAAAGAACCCATCATTACACATTTTATTACAAAATTTGAACATACAACAGAACGTGATTGTATTCTTAAAAATATTGACTGAATTATACTTATATTACGAACAAGGGCGAGACACGACTTGAGATCAACTAAATAAAGGCTAACTTTACAGGTATTCTGTGTTCTGTATTCAAAGAATATGTATAAAATTACAACGATCAGAATTCGAAATTCCGACAAACCAGCAGTGAATTCCACTAAATTAATTAAATACGTTTTCAATGGTAGATTATGTAGTAGGTAGGTACTCAACGTCACATATCCAAGCTGTTCACAATCATATACACATTATTCAAAGATGGTGTGTAAGTAAATACTTGGATATAACTGCACTAGTTTCCGAAGGCGAGCGGGGGGTAGTACAAAAAGAGGGATCTTTTGGGGATGGTAGGTTATTGAGGGAATGGCGACATAGTCCAAGTTGTTCTCAATACATCACATAAGACTGGTGATCACAATTCAATGTTGTTTGCAGGGAGGAGGTCCAGAAGTGAGGAAGATATTGTTGATAGTGACGTCTTAGACCAAGTTGTTCCCTGATTGAAGTCTCGTGTTTACATATATCCGCGCTACGTGTGAAGCGGTCTCGAGGGTGTGTGCGGGGGAGGGGGTCCGGCCCGCGGGGAGGGAGGTTGTTGAGGGACAGGCGATGGTGGTGACGTCATCACTTCCCCGCGCACGCTCGGTAGCGCCAGCACGTATCTGCAAGAACAAGGAAAGTTAGAGCTCAAGTTGAGGGTCGAAAGATAGAGTCCTCCGTCAACTGAAAGGAAAGGAAAATGAGTTTTACTGAAAGGTGGATCTTACACGGTATCGCACGGCATAGACACTTCTTTTATTTCCACAAGCATAAAAAAAATTAACAAACACGACTGCTTTCTGAGATAAAGCCTAGTCTATGACTCTTCCGATACAATCCCCATTCGAATCTATTCAGTGGTAACGAGTTGCAGCACTTTAAAGAATCACTATAAATATATATATGTCCCAGTAAGATAGATAAAGCCGTAATATAGTTATATCCCTAGGGATATAATTATATACCGTAACATAGTTATACGAAAGCGATTCATTACTATCTCGCTAGGAATATAGTTATAAAACGGTCCAAGTTTAGTGATATACTTATATTACTAGATTAAGTTCAGTTTTGTAAACATATTACTTGATTAGACTTCGTGAAATAGAAATCTACCATATATAATTAAATAAAACAATATTATATTGTTTTTATTTTTATTAAAAACTCAACTTTATGTATCCTGCAGTTAGTTACAATACTTTCTGACATTAACACGTATAAAAGTAATTTCGATTATAATTAAAACGATCATATTTTTTAGAATTTAAACATAAACTTAAAACACTTAAAAAACTAATCAAACATAAAATATAAAGCTAATCAACAGTTTTGAGATATCTTCATTTCTTATCAAAGCTAAGTTGAGATCTTAGTTTCTTTGAAAATATTTTTTAATTTTTGTTCAGACAAGAAGAAGAATCATGACATCTAGAATTACATAGCACTGAATGCTTCTTACAGGCACATCTTTTAGTAGAACATTGTATATTCGTTTTTTTTAAATAACCTTCGCCATCAAAGCATTTTCATTTGGTATATGATCATTCAAAGTAATGTTTGAAAGCTGTATTGCATTCCTGGGTAACCAATCTTTTAGGATACCAACTGATGTACCAATTTTATGACTTTCATTTCCTAGTAATTTTTTTTGATCTAATGGTCCACGATCTATCTTTGGTACCTATCTCTATAAGAACTGAAGATCCCACGTCAATGACAGGAAATTTCTGTGACGAAAGCTATTTCACTAAACTTAATCTAGTAATATAAGTATATCACTAAACTTGGACCGTTTTATAACTATATTCCTAGCGAGATAGTAATGAATCGCTTACGTATAACTATGTTACGGTATTTTTATCTATCTCACTGCGACATATACATACATACATGAACTCTAAAAACATTACACTCCGTTGAGCAGTCGTGTAAAAATAAAATCGTAGGTGCTGTCGTACGATTTCATAAAATTTCCTTCAAAACGATCGCCGGTGTGCAGACTACCAACCAGCAGGGATAAATAAGTCTCCGTCATTTCATTGCTAAGGACTGAGTGTACAGTCAAACTCAGGCTGGGTAAGACAGTTTGTACTTTGCATCGCTCTTATGCTGTGCGCATTAGCAGTTTGAGTGTCTAACTGGACGTGAGCGTGACTGTACCACTGAGCTGAATCTCACCTGTGAAGTAAAGCTCGGAACGCCGCAGCCGGCTCAGCGTCGGGCCACAATGGCGCGGCTAGACCGTGAGGTAACGCCAGGCCGCCTGCCAGGCCTGGCAAACCGCCAGCCAGCCCGCCAGCCGGCAGCCCGCCAGCCAAGCCCAGCGCCCACCACTCACCACCAACCGGGGATGACCATTCGCCCACTACTGGGGACAAAAAATATTAAATTAGCTTTTACGAATTGATACTCGATCTTCATACTCCACACTAAAAAGTTCAAAAGAATCTCAAAATTCTTAAATCACTGAACCAATTTTGATGAAATTTGGTAAGTAAGGACATAGGTTAATTTATACCGCGAAAAAATTTCCAAAACACTTACGCTTGCAGCCCGCGCACCACTCTAGGGATTAGTAATTTGTAAAATGTAAAATTGAGTATTAATTTTTTTAAATGTAAATTTATCGCTCGGCTGTGTAGTGCCGGCTTAGAATAGCATTACCCCATTTCTTTCCTGCGGGAGTCGTAAGAGGCGACTAAGGGACTTGAAGGTTTCATGTGTATGAACAATTTCAGACGACAGGCTGACAATCTGTGTGTGATACACTACTTTTTCCAACGGCCCTCAAATATTTGACAGATGTGGCGTTAGTGAACGTAATTTACGGCCGTTAGCCCTCTGCCTCGGATAAAGGAGTAATATAGGTATGTGTGTGACAAGCTGTCACTATAGCGATACACAATTTTCCGAATGACCCTCAAATATTTGTCAGACGTAGCGTTAATGTCCTTTTTTGCGGCCGTTTGCGCTCTGCCTGCCCCGCAAGGGATTATAGACGTGATATGTATGTGTGTGTGTGTGTGTGTGTTAAATTATCGAGTCAATACACACGTTAATCTCACTCGCTATATAAAGCTTTAGGACACTATAATAGCAGTTGATAGAAAACTCTGTCAACATTTATAATCTGTTTACATTCTCGTATCACTCGATTATACAAAGCAGGTGGTGGATCGCACGCGCTATCAACCAATAACGGCCAATAATAGTCGCCTCCATAAGTAGTCGTGAAGCGTTTTCCACATTCGACATACATTGCTGACTAACCTTAGCTGTCATAATCGTAGACTCTGTTTCAACCAGGCGTCTTATCAAATCAAGACAAGACGAGAAATTAATGTAACACACACACATATCACGCCTTTAATCCCTTGCGGGGCAGGCAGAGCGTAAACGGCCGCAAGAACGGACATTTAACCCAGATCTGACAAATATTTGCGGGTCATGCGGAAAATGCCGTATTGCCATAGTGACAGGTTGTCAGCCCATCCCCTAAAATTGCAATACACAACCTCGAGTCCCTTAGTCGCCTCTTACGATACCCGCAGGAACGAAATGGGTTGATACTATTTTAAGCCGGCAAACACACGGCTTTATTAATTGATGTAACACAAGTTTTAATCTTGTAAATCACTATTGTCGAATAGCGTCACCCGATTTCTGCCCGTGGGTGTTCTAAAGGTGACTAAGGGATGAATCCAGGTTATCGGTAGATGTGTTCTCCTTGATTGCAACAACAACTGCGCTCGCCAACCCACCTACAAAGCGGGAGGCAGCCCCTGTCCAACAGTGGACAGTTGAGGTTCAATTTGAAATCACAAGTAGCAGTATTGGACATTTAGTAAGAAGCGCGTGTTGTAACGTGTTGGTTAACGCCGATAGTGTGAAGTGTCGTGTGTGTACACTCCATCGCAAATCCACGATAATACCACAGTGGGATTATTGTGTAACGTAGCACCTGCTGTAACGTACACCTTTCAAGGGTGGTAGCCGAATGTTTGATAATTGCGCATTTTATTAATAGTTAGTTTTATTAATAGTAAACCGTGTGATGCCGGCTTAGAATAGCATCACCCCATTTCATACCCATGGGTGTCGTAAGAGGCGACCAAGGGACTCGAGGATGTTTATTGCGATTTTAGGCGATGGGCTGACAACCTGTCACTATAGTGATACACAGTTATCTGATTGACCCTCAAACTTTGTCAGATGTGGTGTTAATATCCGTTTTACGGCCGTTAACGCTCTGCCTACCCCGTAAGGGATATAGGCGTGATTTATGTATGTATGTATGTATGTATGTTATTAATAGTTATTATATCCTTTAGGTATATACATACAGTGTAATAACTAAAAATACTGAAACGAGGTTCTTACCGCGATACTTATTTTTGTTGAATTGTCCGATATTTCGACTCAGTTGCATGGGCCATGATCACGGAACATTTGAGTTATTGTGTGTGACCGCGAAAGTTTAAAACAGTGTACCTACAGTCTACTGCACGACTGCTTTCTGAGATAAAGCCTAGCCTATGACACTCGGGATAATGTAAGGATTCTTCCGATACAATTCCCATTCGGATCTGTTAAGTAATCAACGAGTTTCAGACCTTTAAAGAATCGCACATACATACATACATGAACTCTATAAACATTGCACTCCTTTTTTGGTTGGGCAGTCGTGTAAAAAAACAAGTGAAGACTTGTTAGACCGCTTTAGTGAATAGAAAATCGTAGACATTCTATATATCGACCCGTATGTTTTGCTTTTTTAAAAACCTTGAGTTGTGTCCGTTTAGATTAGAGAAATATACGGGGTATAAGGGACAGCCCTCCAAATACTGATAGGGTGCACGCAGACGATGAAACTGAACAACTTTCCCCTAGGAACATAATTATGTCAGGAAACGACAATAAATATCCGACCTACCATACAAAATCAGCTAACTGCATTTACTATGGGAAGTTCAAATTTTTTTAACGTTTCCTGAAATATATTTCTTTATGGAAAATAGTTCCGTTTCATGGTCTGAATGCACCCTATCAGTATTCGGAAGGCTGTCCCTTACACCCTGTATAGATAATTTAGACGGAGGGAATACTGTAGTTAATGAAGAATTGATAAACGAAAAGAGCTTTAAATATTAAACCAGAAATCATAGAATCAGTCGACAATGACACCTGAACTGATAAACAATCAGAAAAATAAATGTGACAGCCCTGACGGTAATGACTCGGACAGTCGGACACACGTGCCGAGATACCGATCGGGAAATGATCGGTAATCATCGGTAAATTATCAGTAAATGATCGGTAAACAGCGGATACGGATTTCGGATTTCATTACCGGGCTTGTTACCAATCGGGCAAAGGCTCTGAGCAGGAACGTTTGGATAGGAACCAAAAGAATAAAACAGTGGTCATAAAAAACTTGTCACAATCAGACTTGGCATGCATACGCTAAGCCATCAAATACAAACGTTTATCTAATCAAGTAGGTACGAGCACATAATTTAGCTTGTTTGGATTGGTAACGAGATTTTCGCAGCTTCGTCCAGATTATCAATTCTATGAAATTTTTGCTAATAACAATCCAGAAAACAATAACATTCTATTGTCACGATGACTCAGAGAATAAGTGAAATACAAAACGGACAAAACTATCCAACTGTCACTACCTACTGTTGAGTACCGAGACAAAACTGAAACGCTTTTCAAACAGCGTTGTAAGGTTGTACTTCGAGTTCCTTCTGAAACATTTCCTTATCTCTGAGGGGAGGGGGTGAAATCAGACCGAAGAAGTGAGAAGGCGGCAAGGGGGCGCGAAATGATCGTTTATTTGTCATTTATCGCGCCGGTAATGACGCTAAACATGTTAAAAGTATCATTAATATCGTTACCGGGCGTGTCGATATCATTATCATTACAGTCGCTAACATATTGTGCGTTTTTCGAATCACAGTTATTAAAAACAAATTTGAAATAAATCACGTAAGTAACGCCGACTGGGGTGTTTGTTTATACTGAATAGGGCATGTAAAATCGGAAGGTTCGGAAAACCGGTTTTGCGTTGCGATATTGGATCTCAATACCTCAAAAGTAAAAACACGGAACTCTTATGGAATCACTTTGTCGTCCGTCTTTGCTTTATCTCCGGAACGCGTAATGATATTAAGTTGAAAATAAACCATAGGTATACTCAAAACCACGTTCGATTATCCGTACTAATATTATAAATCTGAGAGTTTGTGTGTGTGTGTATTTATGTTTGTTACCTCTTCACGCTCAAACGGTTTGACCAATGAGATGAAACACTTTTTACCGCAGGAAAACAACTATTATCACGGAAAAATTAGTGGCAGCGGGTGGGACCGCTGGGCGGAAATCTAGTTCCTAGTTGTATAAAATCACGCCCTAACTTAACGTTAAAAAAAGATACGGGCGTATGCTGTATAGTAAAAAACCTTCTCGCTAACCTAATAGACGTAACTATGAAACTTAGCAAAACTTCGTTTTGTTGTTTAAAATTAGGAAAAAATAAAAAATAAAATAGGTATTTTTTAGGAGACCGAAAAGTAACAAAATTTTAAAGTTAAGCCTAGTCGTTGAAGTAGGGTATGAAAGGACTTGATTTGAATGTTACGGAACCCTCGGTGGGCGAGTCGGACTCGCACTAGGCCGGTTTTTTTTAAATTAAACACAATTTTGTTAGGGGTGTTTTAATACTCCCAGTAGCAAAATTTTGTTAAATTTAATTTATTTATTTTTTTCTTGGATGTTTACGTGGGGTTTTGAATACTCGTTGCTAAAAGGCCTAATGACGTGAAAAATGCATGCGAAAAAGTTAAGGTGACAAATTTTAATAAATAAAAGAGGAAAAATAATCTTTTTGAAATTCCGGTATTTTAGAATTCCGGTTTTCATTCTCTGATTGGGTTGTTTGTTCATAAATTAACCATATTTTGGAAGTGTGAACTGCCTATTTCAATGTTTACTTTTTTAAACACCATTTCGATTTAAATATGTTGATAAGTTGCAGCCGATGTCGTATTATTTGAGGGAATTCGTAATAACGACCTATTTTATTATTCCGGTGTCCATTTTAAGTAGAATTTCATGTCTGCATTTTCTAGCAGGGTAGGTTGGCAGCATTTGTGGCACCTCATATGGTTTTGAAGACTACGAGTTCACCTTTAATTACTCCCATTATAGTATAAACGCACGGCAGGTAGGCAGAGCGTAAACGGCCGCAAAAATCGGACATTTACGCCACGTCTGACAAATATTTGTGGGTTATTCGGAACAATGTGTATCGCCATAGTGAAAGGTTGTCAGCCCATCGACGAATATTGCAATACACACCCTCGAGTCCGATAGTCGCCTCTTACGACTCCCACGGGAAAGAAATGGGGTGATGCTATTCTAAGCCGGCATCACACGGCACGTATGCAGTAATCCGATTGTCAATTACTCACCATGGTCGTGATGCAGGAAGGGGGCGTGTTCCCGTCCGAGCGCCTTCTCTCGTTTGCGCCACTTCGCGCGACGGTTCTGAAACCACACCTGTAACAATAGACAGTTTATCAGCTGATATTCGTAAAATAAAGTGTCTTATAATCATAAGTTACTCATACATACACCCACACAACATTTTTCTGTCATCGATTTCGTCAGTTTTTACTGCACACTTGCTTATTTTTAGTTACATATATGAATGTATATATGTGCCATTCTTTAAAGGACTCTCTGTCTCTTTTCGTGTGGTACACCGAGTCACCCAACGACCCGATGAACCCTTTAAAGGACTGAAACTTGTTAACCACTAAACAGATTCGAAGGATGACACTCAGGATAATGTAAGAATTCATCCGATACCACTCCCTTTCGAATCTGTTCAGTGGTTAAAAAATTGTGACCTAGAAACAGGTGTAGTTTATCAATATATTCCGAACTAGCTGTTACCCGCGGCTTTGCCAGCCTACGCATAAAAACTATCCTATGTGTTTATCCATGTTACCCTCTTAAGTGTGCCAAATTTCATTACAATCGGTTCTGTAGTTTTTTCTTGAAGAAGTAACATACAGACTTTCGCATTAATCCTGAACGAGTGCAACATTTAATGGCTTCCAATGTCTACCACAATACAATCTTTAGTTCTATGAAAATGTTTGGAAATTGTATGGCCCGTACTATGAAAATTTTACAAAAAATCATAACATAACCCTGCATGCCCCCAAATCGGTTGCAATTGTGATCCTCGCTCCTCGCCGGTTACGTCCGCACGTCCGCGCGCTGTGGCGGACTTTTTAATTTTTTTATTGTATGTAATTGTTGGCAATTTCCCCCTCCCTCCCTTACACCCCCCGTAGACTACAATAGCTGGTAATGAAAAGCAATTACTCATACGTGTCCTCCGCTCGCCGCGAACGGCGATAAAAGACATTGTCAAACCGAAAAATTGGTGTAATTTCATAATTTCGCGAGTTCAGTGAGCACCGCCAGGGTTGCCAAATTTGTGAGAAATCTCGTAGGTACCATAACGTGTTTAGGTAGATCACTGTTGTGCTGGCTAAACCACGTGACTGGATAGTTTCGAGCTTCGGAGGGCACGTCAAGCTGTCGGTCGCGGTTATTATGATAACGTTAACGTAACGGTTTGAAAACAGCGTTGCTCTTAAATGCAATATCTTGCACGCGCTTTCCAACCCACTAGCCAGTGTGTTGAGTATGG
This sequence comes from Tuta absoluta, assembly GCA_027580185.1. NCBI lineage: Eukaryota > Metazoa > Arthropoda > Insecta > Lepidoptera > Gelechiidae > Tuta > Tuta absoluta. The sequence goes on from JAQAHW010000019.1 coordinate 11,562,039, forward strand.
TAGATAGTTTTCTATTTTATTTTTTTTATCGGATACTTTTGTTAATTAATTTTGACAAAAAACACTTGTACTCGTTTCACAGTTTTATTGTCAATATTAATTAAACATGGAGTTTCACCAAGCGCCAACAATCGCAAGTATTAACTAGGATACTTTTGTTTTCACTGCGCACTGCTGTTGTGTATGTGTGTGTGTTGTGTTGTTATATTGTGAACTTATGAATGAGAGTAATAAAGATATTTGTATATGTAATTAAAAAACGATAAGCCCATGTCCAGTTATGGTTGCTCTTGTTATAATATGTAGGAGTATTTCAGATTGTTGGTGAAAAGATATCTATCACCTGCCAACCCTGACGCCGCCGCTCGAAGCACACAGCGCCCTCTACGCTATTAAGCTACTCCACTCGAATTATTAACAAGTGCTCGAGCGCTTTTTGTTTCAAGACCTCTTTCTCTTCAACGAGTTTAAGAGTCCTACTTCGCCGGAAGGAACGAAATTCAAATGAAATTCGGAAGTCATGTCAAAGAGTATATTATAGAGGTGTCACCATTTCATATAATGTTAGTCTAACTGGTACTGATACAATACTTGACGACTAATGGTAGTGCGACTGCCTGCGGCGCTAAGGTTCCGGGTTCGATTCTCGGTGGACTACTCACAAAGTTGATATTATAACTTGGAAGGAATATTAACCTACATTATTCATAAGGACCATATTTTGGAATAAGCTGAACCATTCGCCAAGACTTAGCTGAACGCATAGTATCCATATTAATTATGAATTGTATAAACTGTACTGTATCTTTGTTTGTTATTCTTCCACTTTCAGTACATGAAAAGAATTGCTGAACGCATAGTATCCATATTAATTATGAACTGTATAAACTGTACTGTATGTTTGTTTGTTATTCTTCCACTTTCAGTACATGAAAAGAATTGGTCTAAAAATAAGGGCTTAATCAGTTCACAAAACACTTATCTTCATAACATCTCAAATCATATTTACAACGTTTTAGTTTTACGTTATTTCAGAAGAAGCAAAGTCATTAAACTAAATAAAGCCAACTTATTAGTTTAGGTTTAAAAATGCAAGTGGTCAGTATCATGTTACGCACTTTGCGCGAACATATTTTTGTTTCGTTTTTGTCCATCCTGGTATTGTAAATTTTTTTGCGAACTTCGACATTAAGACACTTTTTTTGGATATTTCTTTGTCATTTTCGTCATTGCGTGCACCTTAAGCGCAACTAATACTGTTAAATTTCAATTTTAAACGTTTATTGCATAAATCAGTATACATAGATGTAAGTTCAAAATATAAATAGCAAAAACCAATTAGCGACGGCCATTATATATTCGAGTATGATATTATGATATGATAATATATAAAATAGCGGTCGCATTCTCGCACCGTTCATTAGTTTTTGAACAATATTTGTTGACCATCAGACAAACACAGAGCCGCATGCCTTAAAAATTTCATACCTTCGAACACCTTTTACAATCTTTTTCCTTTAATCACCGACACCAGTTGAATTGCTTCATAGTTAAAAATTATCATACATTTTGGTGGTATCTATTAAAGTAACTAAGAAAAATTAAAATCGAAGGTGCTTCTAATTGTTTGTTTGACTAAGGTTTTTAATCCATTCCTATCTGGATAATCCTATAATTTTTGGTCTTGAAATTGGTATTTTTAGAAAAGGGATTTAAAGCCCTATACAATGTTTGGTATATTTCGGTGTTACCAACGAACCAGGGTGACCACAACCTTTAATATAATGATACCCTCGACCTTCCCGAAATGATAAGTACCTACCTGGAAATTAATTTTAACATTAGTATTGGCATTTTGTTCGGTGACACTCTAGGACTTTCCAGCTAGGTATAAGTCTAGAACCTTTCAACCCAGTGTTACCCTAGCATGAACATCTTGACCCAGTGCCACTCTAGAACCTTTCTACCCCATAACACTAAAAACCTTCCGAATCAATTGATCCCACTCTTGAACTGAAATCTGACAAAAATCTTTTACTACATCAATAATACTTTTGTATACTAGGTACGCAAGTTTCAAGAGATATGGGCGTGATATGTGTATGTATGTTTGTACGTAAGTACATGTACATAATTATTTTTCTCAAACATGCTAGGAAATGTGTTCATTTCTTTCAAAAAAAGAAACCGCGAAGTTTCACATTGTTTGTCACGTCTCAGATCACGCCAGCAAAGTTGTATGGAAATCCTTTGCTGGTGTCCATTAAGATAAATTCGTTATACGCTAAACCCACATAATTTGATTTCAAAATTATCTCGATGACTCTCATAGAAACGGAACGTAATTTTGTATGAAACAGGTAACTAAAGACGAGGCTGTATGATGTGAAGACCCTTGCCTGTCCAGAATTAAAAAAGAAAAGAATGAACTAAACATTTAGTATGGCAGAATATTACGTAATACTGTGCCTTACAGGCGAATTTATTTAAAAAAATTACAATTGGTGGGAAAATTGTAAATTTTATTTGTTTCGTTGTGTTGTGGTCGCTAGCTAACTTTTATAAGAAGTAAAATCTTTCATTTCCTAGCCTTTTTTTGAGAAAAGCACTATGTAAGCCTCGGGGAAAACTACTTTGCTTGACTTGTATAATTACTCGTCCAGCAAAGTCTTATTTTCCATACCTCGACAACAATGTACTAATACTTGCTTTCTTATAATTTGTCCTAAAACTGTGGTTGGTGGTGACCGTATGCGCAGCGCTCCATATATACATTTAAAAATTTCCGCCGCGGTTAAAAAACTGCTTTTGTGCCGCCGTGTCGCCGTCTAGTGTTGCATATAAATCGAACCTTACTACTTCATACTAATCTGCACTAACAACCACGTCATCCTATTATTTGATCGTAAAAGTATTTTTAATACCTACGTCTAATCGGTTCATATTTTGCGTTTCGTTCGATGTACCAATCAACGTAGTATTGACATTGGCAAAATTATCCATAGCGGATAGAATGCCGTTGTTGTAGATAGTTGATATATTTTACGGCAAAATTCTAGCAACAATAATTTTTCACGGTCAAAATATCGAACAAATGTACAGTGTGTCGCGTCTGCATCATATTCCGTTTATCTATGATCAATTCCACGTCAGTTTTGACAGCAGAGGAAACACATCAAAACAAAAACCTTTTACTCCCAAGGAAAGCAGCCGGAAACAGTTAGTGTTTTGCTAAATTTCTTAATAACTAAGTTGTTTTGTCAAAAAATAGCCGCCCGGGCGGGTTCAACGTGAAATTGCCATTAATAATCATACTAAGATCAATACAGTTCGATTAGCACTGGCGGAAGAAATCTCTTACGCCACGCTTCATCACTGAAAAATAGAGGTAACTTCAAATTTTAATTTCTCCGTTATTAAATATAAAATGAGATTTTGCGCTGCCCTGGCTTATTCCTCATATCTTGAAGAATAAAAAACAAAATTTTGTTGACAGTGATGTTCCTTAGAATATGTATAAAATGCATTCTCGTAGCTTGTTTTCACCTCACTTCATGGAAGTAGGCCCGTTAAATTGGTTTCGATATTTGGCAACCCCTCGTGTGTCAGTGATCCCGACAAAATTACTAAATGGAACCAACAGGGGTAACAATTACTCAATACATAAAATCGCGCCTAATATTATAGGTCTGACCTGTCTTAATTTATTCTTTCTTCTTTTTTGTGTGGGAAACCGAGTCGTCTAACGACACGATGAACCCTAGTGTCAAGAATTTTTCAAGCGCTTACTATTAGTAGTAAGCTTCTGACATGGTTGTCTAACGACCGCCAGCTATTAGCCAGCAACCGGGAGCACGTTAAGCCGTTGCTTAACGTGCTCTCCAAGCATGGAACCATCTTTCTTTCCGGACAATCAGGTGGTTCAGCCTGCAATGCCCTAACCAAACTGGGAACAAACTCACAAAGTGATAAACATCAATAACAGTAAGTGACCCGCCGAGAATCGAACCCGAAACCTTTGCTTCGCAGGCAGTCGCACTACCACTGCACAACATCGGCCACTTAATTTGTTTATTTTATTGCACAAACCGATTTGATGAAGAAGAAAATAAAGATTTATTACATACACAATTAAACTTACGGTTACGGTCTTGCGGACGAAAGTCTAGTACAGGACCGTGAAGATTGGTTCAATTGAGAAGAGGCCTATACCCTGCAGTGGGTGGATACCATGTTGAAATAAATAAAACAAAAATAGTGGGCTAAGGACGATGATGGTAACGATGATGAGGCTTCAAAAGTTTAGTTTTTAATATTATATGTACAGCAGGTCTTCATCGCTTTGGCTACATTTAATCTGTAAAGAATGAATTGGTCTCGCTGAAATATGACTATATATGTAATAGAAATGCACCGACTATGGTTTTGGCCGACTACCGACTAATCGGCTTAAAATCAGCCAAATATTTATCGACTACAATAATGCCCGATTAGTTGGCTTTCCCGAGCCAATCATTACTTTGGTGACATTTGGAAAAAGCATATCGCGTCTGTGTCTGTCTGTATACGATTAAGAGCCTTTTCGCCAATTAAAACAGTTGTGGTTTTATTTCGAACATGATCATTACTGGTTAAAATAAAGAGTTATATAAAAAAAATCGTTATTAAAGCCGACTGATTGGTTGAATATAAAAATGGCTGACAGTCGGGAAATAGTCGGTGTATCTTTAATGAGATAAGTTTTTGGTATTATTCAATTAATTACGTGTCAGGCTCATGAGAACACCCACCGAATAAAAATAAATAAAATAAATTAGCAGCCACTTGTGGGCGATTCAATCAGTGCAAAGAGCGCAATGACGTCACAAGTGCTCCGTGACGTCACAAGTGCACAGTGATTCGCGCCTCAAGAGCCCTCTGCCGCGTGTCACCGCCAACTATCGCCATCAGGCCATAATGAACCCTATTCACGATCCATTAAGTCTGTAATCGCTTGATGACTGCTTGAGTGAGAGGATTACAAGCAATTTGCGCCCTCTCTTGGTCAGGGAAGTCGATAAAAAGGCGAGTATTGTCTGATTGCTCTTCAATAGATTGTAATGCATTCTGATTATTTAAGTACCAAGGTATGTATAATATATTTATTTTATTTTATTTGGGAGATTAACAGTTTTATACACGTTATATACTACATACTATTGGTTATTCTGTGACCAAGGTATAGTTACTGATTGATTATAATGGGAATATATTTTATTGTAGAAAGGTCTCGTTATAATAATTTAGTACTAAAAATTGCTGAAATATTGAAATCCCTAGTCACTATTTCCGTTAACCTAGCCAACTTACACCGTAAAGAGGCGATGATCTTCTATCTTAATTTATATATTATCCTTGTCTAAGCCATTTGACAGAAATTTACTGTGATACTTTTAGTTAGCGATTTTAGTCGGTAACATAAGATTGACAATTATATCAAACTTAACAAGAAATAATGTAGGCGAGTTTCCTCCTTAAAGAGTCCTGTCACATAATTACCCCCCTCGTTCCCGTGGTGGAAGGTAATTAGCACAATTACCATTACCAAACGAATTACCTAATTGCACGCACTTACCATCTCACCGACGAAGCGGCGTGAAGTGAGTCTCGAGCCGAAACCACGATTAATCAAGTAATTACCGGGGGAACACCAGGTCATTACCGAGGGAACGTGCAAGCAGCCGCTGTACGATATTCAGATTTATAATAAACTGACGAGAGTGTCTAAGAAGCTGACAATACATATGTATATCACGCTTATAGGCAAAGCGTAAACGGCCGTAAAAACGAACATTTAAGCCGCGTCTGAAAAACATTTAATTATTAAGTAAATTGTGTATCGCCAGAGCAGAAGCTGAACAAAGTAAGTAAAATAAAAATAAACCTAAATAAACAAAATAAATAATAGTAATCAGTAAGAATATATTGAAGAGTAAGTATACAAATTACCGTAGCAAGCGTGGAAATCGCTCAACTAAGGTTGGCCGGTGCAGAGAAAATATGGTGAAATGGGTTTCGCAGACATCACGCAAACTGCGACAGCCCCATTTCAAACCATGGCAGATCTACTGGCTCACCCTGTGTTACCCGTCAATAGTAGCAGAGAAGAACTATACTTAGCGACTGATAATGCCATTTCTGTCGCCAAGTACTGGCAGGGAAAAATCTAACAGTTTCGAAACATTGACACCACAAATTGACACGAAGAAGAAGTAAGAATAAATTCAACTCGTGTCTATCTATAGAGCGAATAATAAAGTCACTATTCTCGTTTCGTTGTTTGTCCTTGTTTACCACGCAACAGATTTTAATACGTTTTTCACTTTTGATTAGAGTTTATCAACAAAAAGGTTCAGGATCTTAACATTTGTTTCAAGCAATGCCGAGGCGTATCGCTAGTTAACTCTAAAGAAGAAAGAAACAATAGATAATACTCGTAATGAGTGGGAAATGGACTCGTGTACAAGCTCATTCTCGCGTCGGCAGATATTCTTTTCACTCCGTAATTCCAGCAATTATGCACTTTCACAAGCCACTTACAGCGAGATCTGTCTGAAACGAACTGAAATGAAACGAGCCAAACGAGCAAATGAACTGAAATAAAGCTCTCTTTCAATTTTAATTACTCGCGCATGAATGTGGGCTGATGAGCGACAATCTAGCCTCAGTTTACCGACAACTGGTAAATAGTGTAGTAATGCGACTGAAGTAGGCTTGGAAGGAAAAATCTAGGTTTGTGGTGATTAATAGATTAGCCCTTTTGATACAAATACACTTTAAAAGACGGACTACCGGATTAAGGATCATTATGCATCAGGATTGAATGCTACATCCAATCCAACGATTAGAAGTGACTTGAATAAAGATTTAGTAATCTTAGAATAGTAATCTTTCTTTTTAAAGTATGACTATGTACTATGAGATTATGATCAGGTATAAGTGTTTTACAATACAATACAGGCACAAAACAACCAATGTTTGAGTACTTTAATTTGAAAGCCAATGAAACAGTGCATTAATTACCATGCAATGAAAAAATCAAAATCGATATAAATGAATTTACACAAATGGATTATAATATGTTGATTAATTGTTTTTGTAGTAATTGTAATGAAACTTTTAAATTTTGCGTACTTATCAAATTAATTATGGTAATACCAGGCAGGGGTAGCCGATTAACAAGTCAATTGGAATACCGTAGAACCATGAATAACGACCATTATGATCCAGCCAACAGGCGATATTGGAAAATATTCCACATCCAATATCGGGGCTTACGCGTTACAAAAGTCTCCAATACAATACGCGGAGATTCCATTGAAGCTGATTGTCGTCGGTGAGGCGGCGGCGGCGGCAGGTGGGCGGGAGGTGAAGGGGGGGAGAGTTGCCAGCCGTCCGGGATTAACCTGACTAGTTGCGCTTTTTACGGTCATGTAAAGAAGGCCATCCACATAATCCATATTTGCCAGCTGTCATCTCTATACTTAAAGAGATGTCATAAAAATTGACCCTCTGCAATAGCATTAGCACGAATTGAACTGCTGTGAAATAAGGCTTATTAAGATGACCATGTAGGCTTTGTGCGGTGCCGGCTTAGAATAGCATCACCCAATATCTACCCGTGGGTGTCGTAAAAATCGAGGAAGGAATGAATCCAGGGAATACGCAGCAGCGTTCTCTGTGAATACAACACCTTGCAATACGCTCGCCGATCCGTCTGCCAAGCGTGGTGAATATGTCCAGCAGTGGACTGTTGCGGTTGTCATAGTCGGTTAGTTTTTGCAGGGTTGCGGTAAAAGTAGTTTAGTTATGCATATTCTGCACTTCATGAGTACCTATGTTAATTTTGTACAGAAACTATGATGTAGTAGAGAATAAATATAACAAAAAAAATATTTTTTTCTAAGGTTTTTTTCTAATTCTTTACTCAGTCTTTAAGAATGATGGATCTGGTTTTAAAAACATTTGTTCCGGGTTTAGGTCAAAATGTTTTGCACCTTTCAGTTTTTCTTTTACGCCCTGGCAACACTAGCCACGGGATGTTAAATGGGGAGGCAGAGGGGGGAGGGGTCAGTTGGCTACAATTTGCCTGCATTGTGGCGCCGCGAGAATAGAACTAATTTTAATTACACCTCGAGCGAGGGCGGGCGATTACGCGATCCGGCTAATGCCGCACTGCACGGCCGTGATTCTATTACTGGCGTTCTGGTTAACCGGTTGATTTACATTGCTGCTAGAAAACGGAAATGTTATCAACAGATGTGCCGTGTAATGCCGGCTTAGAATAGCATCACTCCATTTCTTCCTGAGGGTGTCATATGTTACAATCCTCGAGTGTTATTGTGTATTGACAGGCTGACAACGTTTCACTAAAGTGATACACGATTTTTCTAAATCCCCCTTAAATGTTTGTCAGGCGTGGCGGTAGCGACCGTTTATAATAGTAATAATAATAAGTTTTTTATTCCAGGATAAACCCATATTCCACATTTCACTAGTATACGTACCTACATTGCAGTCTTAATAACTAAGTCATTCATAATAATTGAATTAAATTAAAATAACTAAATATTTCAAAAATTTCAATATACACTTAAACAATAGGTCACTCAGGTGTTAGGTTTAGTAACGACCTAGTTAGGGATAGAGGTATCATAGTGTGTATGCATCAACAGCTTTTAGACATTCACTATTGAACGCGGCCTGTCAAAAGAAACAACGTTGCAGTTTTTTCGTTATTACAACTGACTAACATCGGACCTGAATTAAGCTCTAACATCGGAACTCAAAACTTTAAAAAACCATGCAATTTTACATGCCCTAATTAGAAATCATTCTACATGATGACCACGCGAGTTCTTTGTTCAAGTTCAAGTTCAAAAGTTTATTCGCATCAAACATGGTGGTTATGGTGTTACAGTTTGGTAACAGTGCAAAGACATGTTTCGCCATCTTAATAAATAGCATGCAAATATAATGTAGGTGAGCAGACGTGTCACTTTCAAGAAAAAAATACAATTAATATTTATACAATAATAAAAAATAAATATCAGGTCAAAAATTAGTCAGTTTGAGGATTGCGATTTTAAAAATTTTGGTTTGTGCCTGTGCAATACAAAACCTTACACTGCGCTCACTAACCCGTCTGCCAATCGTGGTGAGTAGGACACACATCCCTCCAAAAGATAGTATCCACTTAGTAGTCTGTTGTTATCTCAAGTAGTTATGTTGTGCCGTGTGATGCTGACCACCATTCACTATAGCGATACACATTTTTCCGAATGACCCTCAAACATTTATCAGACGTGGTACACCATTGGCCGTTTTTTGCGGCTGTTTACGCTCTGCCTTCCCCGCAAGGGATTATAGGCGTGATATGTGTATCTGTGTGTGTGTTATCTCAAGACGCAATGAAGACGAGAACAGCCAAATCAGTGAAAAGACGCAAAATTTACCGCTTTATTTCAACGCTACATTAAGTCTTGTGCTTCATTCATTGCTGCTTGACTGTCGCGACTTTATTATACACATGGAGCTGAAGCAGCGATGTAGGTGGAAGTAGAATCACAGCAGTTATTACCACTCTCAAGCAAAGCTATTCTTGTACACCAAGCACCATTCTTCCCATTTCATTTATAACGGAGCTAATTTCATAGAACTCAATGAAGGCTGCACTATTGTTTAATGTTTTGTTTATTTCATTTCAACATCATTTTACCTTCCTTGTTAGATCTTGTTACTGACTTGTTATGTTGATACTTACTAAAACATATTTTTTTAATAAAAATGGTCTACGTAAGTACCTATCTAATTTAGATAAGTAATGTAGCTACCTAAACCTATTTTAAATAATTTCAAGTGGTTGATAATTAAGTATTTAGCAAATTGATAAGGTAATTGACTAACATCATCAAATAACTAAAATTTACAATAAATTAATTGCGCTTGGAAGCGTTGGAATTTCGCGGTTGTCATTCAATATTAATTTCTAGTTGGTTAATAACGATAAACGCAAATTAATTAGTAATAAATTAGAATGTAATGAATCGTTAATGAAAATAAGTTATCAATTTAAATTAAGTTAAATTAATGGTATATTAAGATAAAATTGAATTTTAAGTAATTGTAAGCATTTTAAATGAGAAAAATACAATACCTAATGACGGCCGATGTGGCGCAGTGGTAGTGCGACTGCCTGCGACGCAAAGGTTCCGGGTTTGATTCTAGGTGGAGCACTCACAAAGTTGATATTTTTCACTTTGTGAATTTGTTCGCAGTCTGGTTAGGACATTGCAGGCTGAACCACCTGATTGTCCAAAAATAAAGGTGGTTCCGTGCTTCGGAGGGCACGTTAAGCCGTCGGCCCCGATTGCTGTCAATGATAACTTAGGCGGTGATCGTTACACAACCATGTCAGAGGCCTACTACTAGTAGCAGGTGGTTGAAAAACTCTGACACCAGGGTTCTTTGGGTCGTTGGACGACTCGGTGTCCCATACGAAAAGGAGAAGAAGACATTAACTAATTATATTTAAGTAGGTACTGCTAGGTAATAGTATGTGTGGTCCCAGATGAGGGCCTGTAGTCTGCTAAATGAAATTAGCTTTAGTTGTGTGTGTGTCGATGGTGAGTCAGGTTAGGTCAGGATTCGTATTCCGCTAACAGTTTGAAGTATTAAATATCATACATACATATAATCACGCCTCTTGCCAATAGGGCTATATAGAGACTACATCTTTTTACATGCTACGATTTAAATATCACAGTGGTATAAGAAAGACAGTTGGGTGTCGCTGGCGTAAGAATGGGTAAAAAAGCTCACTCACTACCTGCGTTTCCAAACGCATACAACCCTAATCTCTTCAAAGTAAGAGTCAACAGGCTTCTTCTGGGTGAGCTGGCTCCATCTTAGACTCTGGATCTGTCCTATGACATAGACTAGAGTCAAGAGCAAACCCATCATTAATAAAAAAAGAAAAAAAGAGAATCGCGGCCCAGAATAGCCTCACCCCATCTCTACAAGTATGAATTGTATAAAACTTCTAATGAACAAATCCAAGGAATGGGCAGCAGCGTCACATAAAGTCAAATTACTTTGTTTCACGTTAGTAGGTAAATTGATAATCACAGTGGCATAAGAAAGACAGTTTAGTGTCGCTGGTATTATAATGGAAAAAAATAAGCGAATCGGGGCGCAGAATAGTATCACGCCATCTCTACAAGGATGAATTGTAGAAAGCTTCTTAAGGACAAATCCAAGGAATGGGCAGCAGCGTCACAGCACGTCATATTACTTTGTTTCACGTTAGTAGGTAAATTGAAAATCACAGTGGCATAAGAAAGACTGTTGAGTGTCGCTGGCGTAAAAATGGATAAAATAAGAGAATTGGAGCCCAGAATAGTATCACGCCATCTCTACAAGTATGAATTAAAAAGCTTCTAAAGGACAAATCTAAGGAATGGGCAGCAGCGTCACATAACGTCAAATTACTTTGTTTCACGTTAGTAGGTAAATTGAAAATCACAGTGGCATAAGAAAGACTGTTGTGTGTCGCTGGCATTATAATGGAAAAAAATAAGCGAATCGGGGCGCAGAATAGTATCACGCCATCTTTACAAGGATGAATTAAAAAGCTTCTAAAGGCCAAATCTAAGGAATGGGCAGCAGAGTCACATCACGTCAAATTACTTTGTTTCCCAATGTTACTAACCTGCACTCGCGCCTCGCTCAAGTCGAGCCTGAGCGCCAGCTCCTCCCGGGTGAACACGTCCGGGTACTGGGTCTTGTCGAACGCCCTCTCCAACTCGTGCAGTTGGTACGTGGTGAAGGTGGTGCGGGAGCGACGCACCTGCTTCGACAACACAACACGACATTGCTTAATCAACAATATACACAAGTCTATGAAGATTTGCTGGAGGTATTAGAGTATAACTTGAACTATAACAGTTTTAGTCACAATTATTTAGAACACGTGTCAAGGAATCTTAACGGACGGTGGACAAAAGCAGTCACAAGATAAGCTCAGCGGGCAGACCATCAGCCCGGTGGTCCGATGATATCACCAAATCGACGGGATCTCTATGGATGAGTTTAGCACAGGACCTTGAAGATTGACGCAATAAAGAAGAGGCGTATGCCCTGCATCGGGTGGATGTGGGCGAATGGTGATGATGAATACTTATTGCACATGGCCTGTTTAGCCGCTTGTCTGTCACGTACCGGGAGCCGGACAACAATTTTGAACCTTAACTACCCACAGTAAAATTCAAAACCAATGAAATTGTTATAGTATGAAGCGACAGACGAGTTGTTAGGCAGACATCTCGACAGCCAAATTCTTCTCTCCTGCTCTCGTTAGCAGGTAACACACGAGCGGGATTTGAACCCACGTGTCCATTGATTCGGCCTAGTAAAAATTACTGTTTCTTAATATTTTCTTGAGTTTGCACAACTATTACTCAACACAATCAAACAATTTCATACAAACTTAAGTTGTGTTTATTTTGGATTTAACTTTTTGGATTACTGTTTCTATATTTGCACCTAATTATAAATTAAATAGCACTGCAACTGCCAGAAATTTTACTCAGAAAAACTATTACATGCTATTACAGCAAAATAGATAATGAGAGTTAAGTGAGCAAGTTACCTTGCGCGGCCGTCCAGAGTCCATCGCCTCCAGTTCCCCCGCATCACTCGCTTGCTCATGTTCATGCTCATGCTCCAGAGGACTCAATGTTCTATGCTCTAGTGGACTCAATGCTCTATGCTCCAGGGGACTCAATGCTCTATGCTCCAGGGGACTCAATGCTCTATGCTCCAGGGGACTGAGTGTTCGGTGATCGCTGTTGGGCTCCACGTCCAACTCTGAGTCGGAGTGAGTGCTCTCGCTTTTCAGTTCAAGGTGATCTGTGGAAGAAAGGAGATTAAATTATATGCACGAGACCACGATATAAACAGATTCGTCAACAAATAATAAATTAGCAAAGAAGCAGTTTTCCTTGGGTCCGAGAAGAGTCTGATGAAACGTCAGCAGATATATCTAAAATTCTACGATTCTATAACTAGATGCTGGCATAGATATCTTCATAACAAATTGTTAAGTAAGTAGGTTATCCATTGGTCATTTTATAGCTGATGATCTCATTGTAAACTGGCCCGATGGCGTAGCGGATAGTACCCCTTCCTGCTACACCGAGGGTCGTGGGTTCGATTCCCACAAGACATGAATGTTTGTTAAGTAATTTTTAGATATTCGTGTTTAGTCTGGGTGTTTCTATTAATTACAAAAAGTTACTACTACTAGCTTTCGTATGGGACATTGAGTCGTCCAACGACCAACACTACAAAAAGTTTATAAGTATTAGTATCAGCTATCTAGTTCTCATAGTCATAGTGCTTTGCTTGGTTTGGGGCTAGATGGCGTTTTACGGATTGACCAGGATAATTATTTATTACGATTTTCTTTTCTTCTCTTATGAAGCTGTTAAAGGAATACTTTAAACTAAAAAACGGCACATCAAATGAGATATCATTGGCGTCAAATAAATAAATTGTCAACAGGTATCGATTGAAAGAGGATTTTAAACTTAAAGCTCAACAATTACATGATAACATTACATTTGAAGTCATAAAAAATCACAGAACAGGGTCATTCATATAACTAACTAATCCATGTTTAAGTCGGATCAGCATCACAGAACAAAACACGATCGTACTCTCATGGTGAATGCCAATTGCCGTAGATTAAAAAGCGTTTATGCTAATTGTAGGGAGCAGCGTAATAGAGGTTTCATTAAACTGCAGTTCCCACCGACATGTTTTGGGGAAGTATTTTTGAAGCGCTCGATTCATTTGGAGGGTGGGTGAAAATATCAGTGATGTAAGGGTGTATGCCATACTTACCACGGTTGGCAAGAGTATTGAGAAGTGAGCACAGCGCATGGTGTTTTACAAAGCTGCGGCCTATTCCCTAGATATACTTATCCTTTAGTCGCCTTTTGCCCACGGGTAGATATATGGTGAAGCTGTTCTATGCCGTCAAAAATGGTATAAATATTGTAAACCAAAAATGCGCAACGAAGGCCCTATCGCTAAGAGCCCTGTATAGAATGATCTATCCTAGTTAAGCTATGCAACTAAAAATAGAGTGACAATAAAACAATTTTAAACGGATATTTAAATTGTGTTTGTTTCGTATTTTATAATTCCTACGTTTTGAGCTTTTTACAGACCTCTTTACGGCATCAGCATTCTGCGTGGAAACGGGACGTTATGCTTGGCATTAAACAAATAGATGGCGGTAGAACAAAAATAATTTAAATTCTTAACAGAAACGTAGTAACTATAAAATCCAAGCAAGGGCAAGGAACGAACTGCGGTAGCCCAGATGGAAGAAGCGTCGCCACTAGTAATGCGAAAGTCGCAGGTTCAAATCCTGCCCGCGCTTGAAAATCTTGCATGATTTCAAAAATTATAAAATTTAAAATATACACAACTTAAATCCGTTAAAAATTGTAATGATGATAGTTGTCAAACTCAAGAAAATATTAAAATTAGAGTGATTGTAAAATTGTACCCCGCAGGACCCCGCGTCCGATTGCCACCAGAATCACGTCAGATCATCTGTATCGTCTGTTCGACTGAATTGCACATTATAAATTGCCTAATCCTTCAATCCACACACACCCCTACATCTAAACTAATAAGGTCTAGACTCCTATGACTCGATCGACCCTCGTATTAACCTAACAAAACACTCTTTTTATTCCCCACTTAACGTCACTTGATGTTATTCGTTACACTATTTATTTATACTAATACTATTTTTGTACTATTGTTGTAATTGTTGTAGTATTAGCCGGTCTCAATGCCGACATGAGTTTAAAGACTCGAATGTTTATTGTTGCGCGACTTATTGAACCGAGTCCCGCGAGTCTCGAGGGGTACAAGTATCTCGTTAAACATTTAAACAATTTGTGCACATTTCACGCTCTTGTCATAATACATTTAATAAAGATTCAAACAATGCGAAGCTCAACTTTTGATGTCAAGTCGAGTTAAGACGTAACAACGACGTATTTAACAATTTACAATTTCTGTAACTTAATTTCGGTAACTTCGTTGTCTCTGGAATATAAATGTCTTCTGAGAATTTAAGAGCTTATAACATTCTGCTGCTTAATTTCGTAACTTAAGTTAAGACTCATTCTCAGGAATTTTCTAATCAGCTATAGGTTTTGTCTCTTCTGTAGGAATTGTAGTGCTTTTGTTTATATAGCCTTAATTCATTTTATTTATCTTAACTTAATAGTTAAATCGGATATCATTTTAAAATAATCCATTCTCTTATACTAATTTACATACATACCATCACGCCTATATCCCTTGCGGGTAGGCAGAGCGTAAACGGCCGTCAAAAACGGACAAACGGACATACATTTCAAATTCAGGTTTGATAATTTTATCTGAACTTTCTATGTTCAAATCTGATTGCACGAGCAATTACCAATAAAAATACCGGCTCAAATCCGATATCAAAGCTAAAGTGGCTGATTGAACATCACATACAGCCCCCCACACAGGTTGCGCTATGTTCTTGCTGCAGTAGGTATACTAGTGATAGCAGTCACAAGTCACAACCTGTGTGGAGGAGTGTAGAATCTCGCATACAGCCTCCCATACAAGTTGTGCCACGTTTCTGCTGTTGTATGGTAGTGCGCAGTCCCAACCTGTGTGGACGGTTGCAGGTAAGCCCGTCAAATTGGCACTCGTGTCGCTCGTTACCGGCCGCTTACGTCGACGACTCACTGTTCGCTAACCCGTGCGCGGAGCGGCGGCGGGTCAGGGGAACTATTTTAGAAGTCAAATTACATCAAATTAAAATGGTTTGAAATTGTGTTGTTCATTACGTTTTGGTAAAATAGTACTTAACCACTCTCATGCATATTAATAATAACAAAAACACGGCTGTGGATTGTGATAAATGATTTGCAAGGTTTAATTACTTATTATCATCACAATAAAACAAGTTTAAACGGATTTAAGTTCAACATAAATCCGTTTACAGTTGTGCAAACTCAATAAATTATTAAACTTATTATCATATGTTTATAAAACTGACCCTAGCCGGAATTAGAACCGAATTTCCGGATTTGATCTCCCTATATCGTAACTTAAACCCGGTCATATAATCTTCCGACTTTACGTGGTGGCTTACAAAAATTGATACCCTGATGCTCATTCGATTGATACAATCCCTTTGCAGGAAATGCAGTCGGTGCTTTTGAATATTTTAATCAATTTTATTATTTTCAAAGCTTTTCGTTAGTGATGCTTTTGAAGAATTTGCTCTTTATGGAGACAATTTATGCTTTAAATGATTAATTTATTTAGCTTCAAATAAGTTCTAGGGGTTTATTTATCATCTTATTTATACTTCTATTTCTACAGAGAAATGGATAAGTCATAAAGATACTTCTATATTAAAGAATAAGCCGAAAGGAAGGCGAAACAAACTGTTTCTGTACTGTTAAATTATCTCAAGTAAGTACTTCGGACTCCTCGTTTCCACTTAAATGTTAAATAAGTGATTGCGACAAAAAAAATGGATTGAAATTTTACTAGTGACCGATAGCGAAATCTCAAAACGGGCCGGTGATATGAAGCAACTTTATCCAAGGAACATAGGTTGAAATATGACAAAAATATTTTTAGTTTACGTAGTAACTCAAATCAACTAATCGGCAATTAGTATAGGAGTTCCACATTTTTTTGCGTATTTCCTGTAGTTCTTTTAGGAAAGTCGTTTCTTAACACCAGCCCGTTTCGAGTTTTCAGTGTCGGTCATTAGTTCAATTTCACTTAATATATTTTCTGGTCATAAATTAAGCAAGTCGGAGCACAGAGTAACATGCGGCATCGCAGTTGGTAATTATTGTTGGTATAACAACAGCACGACGGGAGGTGGGTTGTGGGTTGGTTGCTGGTACCACTTCACGGCAAGCCCCGCTGGTGGTACACAGAATGGAATATGGAATTAGCCACGAATAAGCTCTTCAACTTGCATTGAAAACTTTATTGGAACTAGTTTTAGAAGCCTAAATATTGTATGATTGTGATTTCTAACTGGTGAATAAAATTCGTTCTGACAGGCTGTAATGTCTGTCGACTTTTGAGGCAACTTGTAAAAAGCTGAAAGTAAGGATATCAAATTACGCAATGGCTCCCTAAAATAAAGTGGAATTTGCGTTATCTTTCCTTATGAATAAAATAATCCTAAAATGGCCGATAACGACAGCGCACTTTTTTTTGGTTAAAAACCAATAATAATTCCTTCATAATTATTATTAATAATTAGTTGCATCATCACACCACAGTAGATTAGCGTAATTGAGACCATAAGAGTAGGTAATTGCGGCAAGTAATTAAAAGAATATTTTACATGTTAACATACTAGTTGAAGGATAACAGTACACACACACAAACGTAGTAAATTTGAATATGTATTTTTTGTGTTATACTTAGTTGAACGCCACAAAACAGATTAAAGATAATTATATTGATTTTGGACCTAATTAAACCTCAGGTGTTTAATAAGGGCCGCTTGAATATAATATTTCTATTATGAACATGCTGCTTTTTAACTATCATCAATTTTTTATTTGTTTTAAATAACCTTTCGACAAATTATAGTAAACAGAAAAACATCGAATTAGCATTATTAGACTTACGTTACAAAACAGTATGGAATTTTTATGCATGGCGATAAATAAAAATTACTTAAATTCTTTGTTTACGGTGGAATAGCTCTTTACTAAGAAAAACAATTTTATAAACAATATATATATTGTGGCCCTATTCTATTAGACCTTTCTTAGACTAACGAGATAAAAACTAAATTATTAGAAGTAGTAGTTATTTTCCTGCTCGGAAGTTGAAACTGAACATAGTCCCATTAGTGTTTAACCGGTAATGTGTTTTAAGTTTATTAAGTGATCACTTCAATTACATGCGTTAAATTG
The DNA here is from genome assembly GCA_027580185.1 of Tuta absoluta. NCBI lineage: Eukaryota > Metazoa > Arthropoda > Insecta > Lepidoptera > Gelechiidae > Tuta > Tuta absoluta. Next base: position 11,580,101 of record JAQAHW010000019.1, read on the forward strand.
ATTAATTAATTATCAAATTGTAATAGATACTTACCTATCGAGAAAATAATGTGGCCTAAAAAAAACAGAAGAGGAATCATCTTAGGCCATCTTATTTCACATAACCAGTTATTCAAGATCTTATCGAAGGCAAGAGAGGGAAAGGAAGCCCAAGAACGAATAACTCCTTTTAAGATTTTGTGCAGGAAAAATAAATGTTGTACGTGTCGGAACGAAAATCGGTGTTTTAGAGGACGATTGACTATGCTACATAATTTTTAATTTTTCTAAATTTAATTTTATGCCTGTATTGTCCCACTGCAGGGCAAAGGCATATCTCCTCTTTTCCATATCTCTCGGTCCGATAATTTAAATACGACGGAAAAAAAATTATCCTGTTTGTGAGATTTTTTTTGATTCAACTTATTTTACGTATGTTTGCGCATATTTCAAGCATATACGCATGCATATATCAGGCGTTTTATGTTCCTTATAATTCGCTTCCTACATATAACTGTTAATGTTAGTACAGAAAAGAAAACTGCTACAAATATTGTAAACAATGAATCACGCTATGTGGCGCGTTTAAGTCTTTTGTAAGGCGTTTGTTGCGTCCCGTAGAACGTAGCCGTAGGTGCTGCTACGGCTGCTACAGCTGCTACGGCTACAGTACGTAAGTAGCAGGACCAAGAGATATTTTTTTTAAAGAAAAAGCTTGTTTTGCAATTATTGATTTTTAAAGTTGCGCTGTCAAATAGAGTTATGACAAGTGAGTTCTCCATGTCATCGGTTTTTTTGTCCCTTGCTAACTTTTCTGACATACCTACTACCCATTCTATTTTTTGGGTTCCGTACCCAAAGGGTTATAACGGACACCCTATTAGGTACTGAGGCTCGGCTGTCCGTTTGTCTGCCCGTCCGTCCGTCTTACAGTTATGAGGCTGTATCTCCTGAACCGTTATACCAATACAGTTGAAATTTTTACAGATGTTGTATTTCTGTTGCTGCTATAACAACAAATACTAAAAAATATCAAATTTAATAAATATTTATGGGGGCTGCCATACAAAACACATGTTTTTTTGCGCATTTTTATAGATAAAACCCTTCGTGCGAGAGTCCGACTCGCACTTGGCTGGTTTTTGAAATTAAAAAGACAAATGAGATGAAACATTATTAGAAATAAATGAAAATAAGAAATTGAAAAAATGTCAGCGCCCGCCGGGACTTGAACCCGGGACCGTGGAGTACCGTTCCACTGCTCTGCCAACTGAGCTACCGGCGCCCCGACGTAAGCTGACGAAATCTTCAACCTCTTGGTACTCGTCTCGAAGCGACGACAAGTGAAATTTTTATGAAAGTAATATAGCACTGTGAGTGCAAAATAAAACCATAGTACATTATTAGAAATTACTAATAAATTTTGTGTGATGTTATTATTATTAATACTTTAAGTACACCATCAGGCACTCGTGTCTTCGGTTAAGATAAGTTATTAGATCCGGTCTTAATCAAATTACTTTTTTATTGAATTACTTATTAGGTACCTCTGATTAATTAAGGTCGATAGGACGCAACACTTCAAAGTTGTATTAAATTGTAGCACAAAACTTTGAAGATTTTGAATGGTTAAGTATTAAACAAACACAAACATAGTAATTCATACTATTATGCCTATCTTCTTACGGGGCAGGCAAAGTGTAAACGGCCGTAACGACGTGCATTTACGCTACATCAGTAAAAAAAATTACTAAAAATTGCGTATCGTCGTAGTGACAGGTTGTCAGCCCATAGCCTAAAATTGTAATACACATATAACCCTCTAGTCCCTTAGTCGCCTCTTACGACATCCACGGGAAAGAAATAGGGTGATGCTTTTCTAAGCCGGCATCACACGGCAAACAAAGATTAACTGTAAAATTTAATACTACTCATTAATACTATTGTAACGGATTAAAACCGTGCTTAATAGTAAACTAGCTGTTACCCGCGGCTTTCGGATTCATAAGACTATCCTATATGTTAATCCATGTTACCATTTTATATGTGTGCCAACTTCATTACAATCGTTTTAGTAGTTTTTGCGTGAAGAAGTAAGAAACAAACATACAAACTTTCGCATAATATATTAAGTAGTAGGATTCAGGGATAAACTGTTTTAAACTTTTGCGGTCACACAAATTGTGATTAGTGAACAAACTTTTTATTGTCATGTGTTAATTTTTCTACTTTTTATCCTATTTTTGTAACGGCAAATGCATGCCTCTAATGCAAACGGCCGATGTGGCGCAGTGGTAGTGCGACTGCCTGCGACGCAAAGGTTCCGGGTTCGATTCTCGGCGGGACACTCATGAAGTTGATATTTATCACTTTGTGAATTTGTTCCCGGTCTGGTTAGGATATTGCAGGCTGAACCACCTGATTGTCCGAAAAGAGAGATGGTTCCGTGCTTCGGAGGGCACGTTAAGCCGTCGGTCCCGGTTGCTGTCTATGATAACTTAGACGGCGGTCGTTACACAACCATGTCAGAGGCCTACTACTAGTAGTCGGCGGTTGAAAAACTCTGACACCAGGGTTCATCGGGTCGTTGACGATTCGGTGTCCCACACGAAAACAGAAAGAGAGATGCAATGCCCTATCCGGGTGCATGTACATATACCTTGTTACTATTTAAGACCTTTATATACTTGTACATGTAAGCAATGAATAAATTAAATGAAATAATAACTCTAAATACTGAAACGCGGTTCTTGTCGTGATGCTTGTTCCGTGATCATGGCCCATGCAACTGGGTCGCAATATCGGACAATTCAACAAAAATAAGTATCGCGGTATGAACCTCGTTTTCAGTATTTTGGACAAGATTTCCGCCCAGCGATTTACCCGCTGCCACTCATTTTCCCGTAGTAATAATAATAATATAATTCTTTATTGCACAGAGTAAGTTTACTAATAAATGAAAAAGTACAACTAGGCGGCCTTCTTGCTATGATAGCAAGCTCTACCAGGCAACCTTTTGGTGAAAGGAAAGTGACTTATGTGTTATTCCGGGTTATATTCTACCTGTGTTCCAAATTTCATCCAAATAAGTCAGTCCGTTTGAGAGTGAAGAGGTAACAAACATACATACACACACAAACTCTCAGATTTATAATATTAGTACGGATATATTACAAGTTGTTTAAGCATGAAGAGGTGACAAACATTACATACACATGCACAAACTCTCAGATTTATAATATTAGTAGATACGGATATATTATAAGTACGGATTCAGGGATATGCCGTGTGATGCCGGCTTAGAATAGCATCACCCCATTTCTTTCCCGTGGGAGTCGTAAGAGGCGACTGAAGGACTCGAGGGTGTGTATTGCAATTTTAGGCGATGGGCTGACAACCTGTCACTATGGTGAAACACAATTTTCCGAATAACCCTCAATTATTTGTCAGACGTGGCATGAATGTCCGTTTGCGCTCTGCCTACCCCGCAAGTGGTTCAATGTAAGTACTTACGATGGTTGTGCTGTGGCTCGGCGCGTCCCAGGATGTGGTCGATCGAATACACCGCGCCACGGACACTGCGCCCCGACATGTCGGCAGGCGACGTGTTCACGGGTCGTTCGTAGACGCGACGTCCCAGAACAGTCAACGTGTTAACCGTCTACAACCACAGGTCGATAGTTGACTCGATGTCCCATAAGTAAAGGAAAAGGTCACTTCGTTTTTAACTGTCTCACTATTTCTTTTGCGATTTACACTTGTTAAAAAGTTATTTTATTTTCGTAAAATGTTTCGAAACTTTTTCATGTGGCTCTAATTTAGTATAGTATATTCAATAATTGCTTGGTTATTTATTTAATTATCACTGCATTTGCGTCAATTCGATAATAATTACATTAATTTATTGCGATTTAAAAGTAATTCGCGACGAAAATCGTGTTTAACACTATCACCACCGCGCCGCGCGAATCGCTAACTCATACTGCCAATAACTTAGTCTAGTCACCTGCTTACTAATAACCAACCCCAAGCAAAACCTGCGCCCTCTACCCGTCTCATTCTTACCTATAGGAAATCAAGAATTGCTGTCTCGCTAGTTGACCCCGCCCCGCGCGCTGATTGGTCGATGACAACTTGCATTGAGCTCGTTCACAACTTTTGTTTGTAAAACATCGAGTTTAGAAGTTGTACAATTTTATTGAGACCGACACCTTTGCAATCAAATTGTTTTTATATTATTTACATGTTTATTCGTTTTGTTACTAAGCGAATTACTTACATTTTATTTTATTTATAGCATATTGGTTTTGCCTACTCGAATAAAGGATGATAAAAAATATGCTACATATTTTTTCTATTTGCCTCTTTTTTAATGTAAAGGTTGCCTGAATGAGATCGCTAGCGATAATGCCGCCTTTGCTTCTTTTAGTCTAAGGTTTTCTGTATTGTGTTGTTTCTGCCGTGTATGTTGTACGCAATAAAGTGTTCATCTACTATCATCGTCTATCATACTCTTAGTAAGTAACTTACCATCTTAGTTTCATTTAATATGTATTTATCTTAGTTTATCTTAGTTTCATTCTTCTAATACACTTAGAAAACTAAAGCTTGTGAATTTGATGGTACATTTACATTACAAACACGTTGTAAGAATTACTTTATTTTGTAAAAAAAAAAACTTTAATGGGTTACCTAAGTACGTCATAGATAAACAAAGTTAAAGACAAACTGTTCTTTTGTTTTTTTATATTTTATTTTTAAGCACTGTGGTCACTCGCTAGAATATATAGGTACACACAAAGACACAGATACACAAAAAAAAACAAATCAGATATCAAATTGTCTACCATGTCTGGGAATCGAATCAGGACCCTCTGCGCTAGAGGCCAAAAGCATACCTAACAAACAAATCAATCCATTCATTACCCAGTGGCATTATAGCTATGAAATGAATCATCCTGATGGCGCCAACCGATCACCAGCCATTGTTCCTCAATCCGTCCATTCTTTAGGCGGATAATCCCTTATCACCTCGCTAGTAGGGTGACCAAGTCTACGCGTTCTAAGGCGGAGCTGACTATTCATTCAGGTGTTAACGTATCTACCGCCAAACAAAATACCTAATTCAAATTATGGAGACAATAGGAACTTGAAAACATTAAGTAATGTGACTATTGGTTTGTTATGTAAAGTAGGTATGTATGCACGTTACGAAGTTTTACGATCATTGATTCTTGATGTATCTTTGGTTACCTACCTATGCTACACTTTAATTACCTTAAGATGTTAACTAAGCGTTTATTAAAATTTCTTGGTAAATTTAACTTATAATGACATTTTGAGTGTTCACTTTGGTTGGAACTAGATGTTGTAAATAGTCGTTTCCTACGAAATGCAGTGAACATGATCATCTGAAACAAATCAAACACAATATTTCTCTTTACTGTTCCCGTGTGCAATAATTCGTAAATAAATAAATAATAAATAAATATGAACGTAATAATGTCCAGTCTGACCATAGTGTTTAAAATACCCTGTCCTGTTTTTCCTCAAACTTCTGGTAGCCGTACTCGCAAGCAGTTCCCTTACTACCGTGAAGTGTAGTCACTGTTTGTAATCCACGCGCCATATTAATACCGACTTTAGCGTATTTTAATCTGCTTGACTCTTATTAAGGTGAAACTGAGAGGTGCTTATGATGAAGCTATCGATGATTACCTGGTTTTGTTGTAGATAAGTGTAAGGAAATAGAAATTGTCTTGTAATAATAAGCGACGACAATATTACATACACATATCACGGCTATAATCCATTGCGCGGTAGGCAGAGCGTAAACTGCCGCAAAAAAGGGACATTTACGCCACGTCTGACAAATATTTGAGGGTCATTCGGAAAATTGTGTATTGCCATAGTGACAGGTTGTCAGCCCATCGCCTAAAATAGCAATACACACCTTCGAGTCCCTTAGTCACCTCTTACGTCTCCCACGGGGAAGAAATGGGGTGATGTTATTCTAAGCCGGCATCACACGGCAGTCTAAGCCGGCATCACACGGCAGACGACAATATTCCTGAAGCTAAAACTGTTTCGTACTACCTATCACAATACGGTCACAGCGTGTGTATCAGAGATTTTGAACCGTATTACCTTCACTTAAAACTCTAAACTTTCTTCATCATGGTGTCAATGGATGATTCATTCATATTTTTGCCAGGCAATATTTGGCGACTGCAATGGCATTCTCAGTCGACAAGTTCAGCTCGTCTTTGCAAGAGATTGGCAAAAAGGGCACGATGTTCAAAACCTATGAAAAAATTTAACAATAGTGGGAATACTAGGGGTTAAAGTACTTAAGTGGGTAGGTTTGTTTGCGTTCCAATTATAAGGTAAGCATGTATGTCGCCTGAATATGGCAGGATTTGGAATTCAGCCGAAATCCTAGGAATTCTATCAATTTGCAAAAAATCACTAACAGAAGTTTAATTTGTTTCAATCTTTGTAAAATTTTATTTTTTAGTTAATTTTTTTAATAAAAAGAAGAAGGAAAAATAATATTTTGAACCTCGTTCTGTCATAGTCCTAACCAACTGTAGGTGTTTTGCTAAAATTACAGGAATTTACGAATTCTTTGATATGTTTACGTTTGATACGTTTATGTGACGATGGCAGAATGAAGTCACAATTTCGCCATATTCCGGCTTTTGACCAAATTCCTAGGATGTCGGCCGAACTTCAGATTTTGCCACGTTACTGCAACATGTATAATGTAGTTCTTTAAGTGGTGATCGTTTGACTAACACAACAACGGGATTAGGTAGATACCTACTCTGCAGCTACTCCACCACCATTTGCTGGTTCTTTTTGCCACATTATTCTTCTTGGCCACGTCATGGTCTCCAACTCTCGTCAGCGTGCCTGCTCAAGTCGTGGCAAAAAAGTTGCATAATTTTTATGGCGTTTTACCACCAGCAAATATTTTTTTAACCACAATTCATTGTCATCATCGACTACCTGTGCCATACTTCATTGTACTTGCTCCATTGATGCTACTGTCGCCTAACAGGATTAGGAAATGCTAGCTTCCGCGAAACAAGCCCAGCTCAGCCGAGTTAATCAACGAGGATTAGCGCAAGCTCTCAAGATGCGATTACTGAGCTCAGATTAGCTGAGCACTTGAAACACGAGACAGGGTGTTCTGTTCCGTAGATTAACCCAAATTTATAAAAAAGAGTGTCATTCTCCGTGTGAGATCCACGAAGATTTCTCACAGACAATGCCCAATGGCCGAGCCCCGAAATAATTTAAAGTCCTCATTTTAACACATCGAAATGTAAGACCTTGTAACATAAGTAGGTACCTACCTATTCTTACCTTAATTTTCAGCAGTAAATCGCAGACAATGAAATCTCCTGTCCCTTTTTAATTTCTCGATACTCGAAGTGACATCTTTAGTTGGATATACTTATAAGACGATTGGCGGTTACGCACCTGTCGTCCGTCGTTTCGTTTTTTTACGGTGGATTAACGCACCGTCAATATACCGTAGCCGTATCTGTATGGGGCTAAGATTGGAATTCGAAATTTCCTTTCGACGTCTGTCAGACGCATGCGTTACGTTTCGTTAAAAACGAAACGACGAGTGAACCGCCTTACTATGCGACAAGCTAAAACTTTTGCCCAGCAATATTATAAAAAGCCATTCTGTATATTCTGTGGCTAATCTTGTTCCAGTGAAGGACTCGTGCCAGCCGTGGGAACAACATCCAAGTGGTAGACTTAACTACTCATTACAATAACTAATTCCATTCTTACTATTGGCACAGATAAGTACCTACTACAAAAAGTATGTACTAAAGTATATTGTCTAGAGTTTTATGGTGTTTACTTGTGGTCAATTTTGTGAATTTGTTTCGAACTTATTTGTACACAATAACTTGACAGCTTGAGGATCAATGTTTGCTGGATTTTCATAACAGTCTTAATCATTCAGTTACGAGGTCTCACTATTCTCAAGTTTGTATGAGGTTTTTGGTATCGCATTGCTTTCCAAGAATTGGCGTTATGTGCGGGAGCCCTTACGCCCCTAAACTGAGTAAAACGACTCGCTGACTGTTACAGCGAATCCTCGCGCCACCAATTTAATGGAGCAACATTATACCGGTTTCCCATATGGTTTATAACTGGATTTTAAGGATAACCAGTTAAGGTTGATCCCATATACCTATGGGTATGCTGAGACAGAGATAGATGGGTACTTTATATATTGGGGGTGAGCTGCTGGTAACAGCACTATGGGGTCGCCAAGCGTTAGTTTTACCAGGTTATGTTTCAAACTAAAAGGGCGTTAAGTCCATACTACGAGGCGGTTTAAAAAATAGTAATTTTGCTTTACATAATTTGAGGACGACCCCATATATTATAATAAAACTCAACAGCATTAACAAGAATTCCAGAATGCCGTGTGATGTCGGTTTAGAGTATCGAGTAGGATCATCCCATTTCTTTCCCGTAAGTGTCGTAAGAGGCGACTAACGGACACGAGGGTTACATGTGTAGTGCAATTTTAGGCGATGGGCTGGCAACCGCGATACCTACACAATTTTCTGACTGACCCTCAAATATTTATCAAACGTGGAGTAAATGCCCTATTTTACAGTTGTTTACGAACTGCCTACCCTGCAAGAGATATAGGCGTGATATATGTATGTAAGTATTTTATTTTTTAGATTAAAAACCAGAAAATACTAACAGCACGATTGGTTTAAATAAAAAATCAACGAAACACAGCAAGTTACGGTTAAGTGATGAGGCATATAGCATATACAGGGTGTAACGGAATGGGTATATCAAGCGGAAAGTGGCAGAACGTATAGGTGATGTGGAACCTTTGTGTGAAGTACAACTCCGGAAAACGTTAAATTTAAAAATTCCGGAAATAACATTTGTAACCTAGTATGCTACGCTAGTACAAATTCGAACGTTCCCATCACTAAAGATTTTGATGCCCTCACGATTCCCTCAAAAGCCTCAGAATTTTCTCTTTCTACATTTTATGAGAGCCTGGTAGGTCTCAATACAAACTGACAATACCGTTCCGCGCATCCAAAGTCGCGCATGTGTCTCCCGCTCTACCACTTAAGGTGCAAGTTCGTGTATTGCGTCCTATCGCAGCGGGTCGGTCCCAGTATACCCATTGAGAATAACCATTAATGGTAATAGTGGCACTAAATTTCCCATAATTACCATTGCGTTTTTTTAAACGCGCTGGCATGCTGAGTGTTTATATTAAAAACAGGAAAGATTAGTTATACTAACTTTTTATCTCAATGAAAACTCTTTATTCAAGTGCGTGCTCTCGACTCTTTTGATAAATTGAATTTCAATCACGACGTAATAAGAAGGTACTGTCATTGTGACAGGACAGACAAGTACGTTGGTAAAAATCTTTATTTTAAATAATTTCGAAAATGAGTATTGAGATTATAAAAAGGGGGAAAGGTAATATTTTATTATTTCAAGGCCATGAGTATACAAAACACAGCCACTATAAGGTTCATCACACGGTTCCGTCTCTGGAACATATTTTCCTGAAAATATAACTAGGTTAGATAGGCCGGTAGGTACGTACGTAAAATATTAATTCAAAATATCTCATCTACTTAAGATACTTACGTTTCGAAGCCATTTTCTCAACTAAGTATATTTTGACAGAAAAATGTGTATCTAATGTCACACTGATAAAATAAAGTATTATATTGTGGTGGCCAGTATGCAACAGCCTAGATATTAACGTGTCATGCGTTTAGTAAACGCCGTAAATGGTTTTTCTGGGACACGATCGTATGAAAAGTAATTCCCACTATTTCCGTCAGTCATCAGTGGGTATACTGGCACTGTTTTTAGAAAAAAAGTGAAGTCCCAGTATCACCACTGTAATGGGTAATGGGTATAGTGGGACCGACCCATCGCAGCCGCACCTGGCCGATAACATGCGAATAACTCGCATGGTCGAGCGATGCGACCAGGATCTTAGTATGAAGTTAATTGCGCCGAGTTCGAGCTGTGCAACAGTGCGCGATGAACAAACACACTACCTTACACAGTCAAGCTCACGTCCAATACTCTGACCGCTAATGTAAGTCTTAATTAATAAGAACGGTCCAAAGTCCAAACTGTCTAACCTAGCCCGAGATTGACTGTACCTACCTTTAAGGTACAAGTTCGTACATCGCGGCCGACCTACTAACGTGCGCAGCCGATGCAACTATTGTCGCTTCGCCAATGCTACAATATCCGCGTTAATCGCATGTCGTCAGCCGTAATGAACGAACTTGCACCTTCAACCAAACGAGAAAGATAGGGGTTTCTTACAAAATTAAAGTAAATAAAACAAGCTTTGAAACTTATCTTTTAATAAAAATTGAAGTATAAAGCGTAGAAGTATCCTACACTGTCCGCAAATTTTCAAGAAATACACAGTCAGAACAGCTTTCTGATATTTAGTCTTGCGTGCTTCCTTATTAATGTATTCTTCTCCTTCTACTTCTTGCGTCTGGAATAAACCACGGTTTAGAAGGCCAGGCAGGACAAAGCAGCTCAATTTGTTTTGATACTCAAGTCTGTTACAACTGGTCTGTTGTTTATTGTCCTTGTAAAATTTGGTCACCGAGCAAACATGTTGCCGTCACTTTCACCAACACAGATCGTCGCTAGATTTTTTTTGTATATTTTTGAAAAAACAATATGTTCAACTAAATAAATTTGCTAATTTCAATTTCTTGATTTAATGGCGTTTTCATTATTTTCCACCAAAGCTTCACAAAAAAGTCAAACGTGACAGGTATCAATATGTATTTTTATCACATTCCTTTTTATCTATGGGATGCAGGAGCCATACTTTTTGCTGAAAAGTTATTTTGTTGAGCTTTCTAAGAATATGAAATCCTAGTACATTTTCACTGCCTGCTGGTTTTCTTGACTCGCTTGGCTCAAACTTGTGTTCTCTTGATTTTCTGCGCTCCTGGTAATTCAAGCTTCGCGGGTTGACTTTATACTTATTCGCGCAGCCAGCGTTTAGCTGAGATGATGATGATGAGTGACTTCGCCCTGAGCGTGCGTCAGGGGCCCGTTTCACAAAGCTAATCAGAAGGCGTGTTGGCCATACATTTGCGAACCGTACACTATCCGCAGTTCTCGTTAGACGCGCCATGCAGCCGCATGCAGCACACGTGTTTTTTGGTATTCTTTTGGTACAAAATATCTACTCCAGGAATACTTAAATCAACAACTTCCGGATCGAAACGTTTAACAGAACCTGGTTTGCCGCATTATGGTTCGTCACACTTAAAAACGAGACCTGATTCGTCACAAAGCTACATTATTCTTTAAAAAATCTTAGCCCCGGTCCGTCACCACTTTCGTCATTCAAAATCTACCTAAAGGTAGTATTCCAATCTGGGCAGTCGGGACGGGACCCTGCAGCCGCGAGGGCGGCACACTGCTCTGTAAAGATTTGTATGGAACGCTTACTGATGAGCGCGACCCACACCATACAGGCAGGAGTCCCTCAGGGCTCCGTCCTATCCCCATTACTTTTCACGCTATACACTAGCGACATCCCCAAATCGCCCATGTCACAGCTGGCTATGTTCGCCGACGACACTGCCATCTACGCGTCCCACCGTAACCACTTAAAATTAGTTACGATTCTCCAGAACGCTCTAGACTCCCTCGGGAGCTGGTTCCGTAAATGGAGAATCGAGGTAAATCCGGAAAAAAGTGCAGCCGTGCACTTTCGTAGAGGTTCGTACCGATTAAACGTCCCCGCTGTAAAGCTTTTCGGCCGACCCATCCCGTGGGTCAACGAGACCAAATATCTAGGAGTCACCCTCGACTCAAGACTTAGCTTCCGTAGCCACATTATGAGAGTCCGCGACCGCGCCGCGTTCGTTTTGGGCAGATTACATCCGATGTTGAACAAAAAGAGCAAACTCTCCCTTAGAAATAAGGTGAGAATTTACACCACCTGCGTAAGGCCTATTATGCCCTACGCCAGCGTAGCCTTTGCTCACACCTTCGATTCACATCTGAAAATGCTGCAGGTCATCCAAAACCGTTTCATGCGCAAAGCTACCGGGGCGCCCTGGTACATGCGTAATGCCAACCTCCACATCGACTTAGGCCTCCCTACCATTAAAGCGTATATGAAAGAAGCGTCTCGTCGCTTCTTCGATAATGCTCCCCATCATAAAAACCCCTTGATAGTTGCCGCGTCCATCTACTTCCCCCATTCAACCTCGCGTTTTAAACACCGTCCGAGACACATCCTTACGGAAGAAGATGATGAAATCACAGTAGCCACTGCTGCAGCCATTACGAGTAGATCACACTCCACAAGCTCCTCAAGCAACCGACGCCCCCGCCGGCGGGGGCGCGGAGGTCCCTCATTTGCTCCCCACTTTGGGAACTACCGGCACGTGCCGGGTAGATTCAGTCCAATACGTTCTTCCCAGAACAACTCGTAAGCCCAATCGCGCCCCAAGGGCGCGATTGAGCTGGTTGTTTGAACAACCACAAGCTTTTCCGGGTGAGCTCCTGCTCCCCACCATACAGTCAGGTGTAGATTAAAAGCCCCGGGGCTAAAAATCGTAGGGTCCACAACTAAAAAAAAAAAATGATGAGCGCGACTGTGCTGCACGGCCGGGTGGCGGGGCTTGCACGTGACCTCCAGCAGCGACGCCAAACCTGCTCCGGAAGCAGAACGTTAGCGCCGCTCGCTTATCACGGCAATCAAAATTGCTCCCGTTTGACGTTTATGCCGTGTGGTGCTGGCTTAGTTTAGAATCACCCCATTTCTAAAGCTACTAAGGTATTTATTGGATTCATCCAGGGAATGGGCAGCTGCGTTCCCTAAACTGCGTTCGCCAATCCGCATTAAATTTAAAAATTCAGATCAAATCAGACCCATGAACCTGTCGCCATCCGTCATCATCATCACAGCACTATGTGAGGTGACTACGCGTGTCGCTTGTCGTCGCGTCCGCTTGTCGCTTCATTCTCGCGCAGTTCCACTATGGTTCCTCCTAGTGCGATCATACCTTCATATTGTTCATCCTGAATATTAGGAAAGCAAATGGCAAGGCATCTTCAATATTTTTTTAGTTTCTTTGGCTACAAACCATAACCAACCTACTACCTACGTAGTCTCTGACTTACCTACTTTATCATAAACTTAGTTGCTTAGAGTCTTTATGATTTTGACCACGAAAATTTTGACTGTTTGTCAGCTGGTTGTCATGTCACGTGTCAAGTGAAGACTATTGTTGAAAACGAAATTGAAAACCATTGAAAACACTTATTTCATTTACCAAGAATACATGACGATTAAGAGTATTACTGTTATAATACCCAAAATATCATTGTTGTAATACCAGGAAAACATCAACGACTTTAAGTTTTGAAAGTGAACTGTGCCATAGCATAGCTAAAAAAACAGCCATGTGCGAGTTGGACTCGCTCGAAGGGTTTCATATCATTATTTACTTGCCATAAAAACACGTGTTTTGTATGGCAGCCCGCATAAATTTTTAGTATTTGTTGTTATAACAGAAATACAACACATGTAAAAATTTCAACCGTCTAACTTTCGCGGTTCATGAAATACAGCCTCCGTAAAAGTTTTTTTGTAAAGGAGCCCCCTTAAATACTTACTTTATTCAAATTTTTTGTATTTGTTGTTATAACGGCAACAGAAATACATCATCTGTGAAAATTTTAACTGTCTAGGTATAACGGTTCAGAAGATACAGCCTCGTAACTGTAGGACGGACGAACGGACAGACAGACAGCCGAGCCTCAGTAATAGGGTTTCCGTTATTACCCTTTGGGTACGGAACCCTAAAAATTTCATTGTTGACATTGCTATTTCATAGGTAATACCAGGAAAACATAAACATACTGAGAAGACTATGTTCATTGCTGCTTTTTAGTGTTGTGTTTGTTGCAAATCGTTTTGAGAAACTCCAATGTAAATTATCGGCGAGGAAGCATATTTAATAGGAGGTGGAATGACTTATTTCACTCTTTGCAGGTGAGGGTTGTGAGGAGCTACTTTAGTGATGGGAAAATATTTGTTTGGGGAACTGGTATCTTTTTTTTGATAATGTTACTTTTTTAGATGAGTGAATTAACCATTACAAACCTCGCTAATGCATTTAAAATCGACGTCCAAAGCCCACATTTCTCGCTTGTTATACCCCTTCCGTTACACCCTGTATAAGGTATAGACCTCTAGGACATTTATGTACATGCCGCCAATGTAAGCGCCAACAACTAAACATAAATAAATTTGAGAACTTCAAAGTGAAATTATTACAGATAAAAAATTACAAAGTAGCAAATTTTCTGACTACTAGTTAGTTGACGATCTTCTAAGTATTGTCGAGCGAGATCTACGTTTGAAGTTTTTTTTTCGTGTGGGACACCGTGTCGTCCAACGACCTGATGAACCCAGTTGTCAGAGTTTTTCAATAGTAGGCTGTGTAACGTAGGCTGTCTGATATGGTTGTGTAACGACCACCGTCTAAGTAATCATAGGCAACCAGGATCGACTGCTAAACGTGCCTTCCGAAGCACGGAACCGTCTTTCTTTTCGGACTATCAGGTAGTTCAGCCTGCAATGTCCAAACCAGACTGGGAACAAATTCACGAAGTGATAAATATCAACTTTGTGAGTGCCCCACTGAAAATCAAACCGTCACAGTACTTACTTAAATTTAGTTTAACTAAAAAACGATGCATGCTTGACGAACAGATTTTAAAGTAAGTTGTGGATCTTGACGAGATCTACATTTAAACAACACACGTCAAAATAAAAACTCATTTATCTCTTAACTTATGCATGCTAGACTAACAGCTTCTTAGAGGAGGCTCAGCCCTCGTATATCTCGGAAACTGTGCTTGCTAGATTATCAATTCCTAAGACAAATTTGGAGTACCTACTTCTAGGTCTTGGAGAGATCTACATTTCGAATGACAAAATCATCATCAAGATCAAAATCAAGTATGTGATATTTCGCGAGATTGTCATTTACGACTTTGACATTTAGCAAATTATACATTATGCGTTTTTAACATTTTGTATGCTAGCAATTTTGCGTCATTGACATTCTGCGATTTTGCGTTTCGCAACTATCGCATTTTGTATTTTGTAATTTTCGTCGAAAATCAAAATGAATTTCATGTTTTTAGATTCCTAGGTAGTTCGGTGGTTCGTCACGTAACCCTCAAGGGGAATAGAGATGACACACACACACAACGATAACCCGTACTATCAGCGACATGTGTTAGTTTTACTCGGCAACTGCGTTGAATTAATTATAGCATAGAATACAAAACACAAGAATATAATACAAAATAGTAGTTTATACAACTGTCATATAATGGGGGTCATTAGAATACGAGTGTCTGTTCATCATACGAGGAGTAGCCGAGTGTGATAATAGTTTGACACGAGATTATCAAAGAGCTTAAAATAGCTTTTACTAACTGAGTTATTTTTGAGAGTGTAGATAAAATAGTGTATGCAACTACCATACCAAACCATCCATACCTGGTTGCCATTCCACCAGTTCGGACTAAGCGCTTCCAGTCATCATTTATAATGCGCACTGCTAAAGAGTGGATCTCACTACCTGCGTCTGTGTTTCCGAATGCATACAACCCTAATATCTTCAAAGTAAGAGTGAACAGGCTTCTTCAGGGTGAGCTCGCTCCATCTTAGACTCTGTCTCTGTCCTATGACCTAGACTAGAGTCAAGAGCAAACCCATACTTAATAAAAAAAACTGCATATAATTAGGCATCAGAATGCTCGTGTCAAACTATTATTACACTCGCATTCTAATGACCCCCATTATATGACAGTTGCATAAAGTGCATAATAGTACATTGTTGTCGAGGTATGGAAAATAAGACTTTGGTGGACGAGTATAGTTTGAAGTCCGAGCCGCAGGCGAGGACTTCAATTATACAAGTCAAGCAAAGTAATTTTCCCCGAGGCTTACATAGTGCTTTTCTCAAAAAAAGGCTAGGAAATGAAAGATTGTACTTCTTATAAAAGTTAGCTAGCGACCACAACACAACGAAACAAATAAAAATTTACAATTTTCCCACCAATTGTAATTTTTTAAAATAAATTCGCCTGTAAGGCACAGTATTACGTAATATTCAGCCATTTACTAAATGTTTAGTTCATTCTTTTCTTTTTTAATTCTGGACAGGCAAGGGTCTTCACATCATACAGCCTCGTATGTAGTTACCTGTTTCATACAAAATTACGTTCCGTTTCTATGAGAGTCATCGAGATAATTTTGAAATCAAATTATGTGGGTTTAGCGTATAACGAATTTATCTTAATGAACACCAGCAAAGGATTTCCATACAACTTTGCTGCGTGATCTGAGACGTGACAAACAATGTGAAACTTCGCGGTTTCTTTTTTCGAAAGAAATGAACACATTTCCTAGCATGTTTGAGAAAACTACTATTATTCTGTAGATCGTCTGCACAGTGGCTTCTTCTAAGTAAGAACAACAGACGTAGTCGTATCGTATGCCATACTTACTACGCTACTCTTTGGACAACTAAATATCAATCTAACAAGAAACGTTGCACATCAAGAGCAAGACACATGTAACCGCCAGGCATAAGAACCTACAACTTGTGAGCCTATGATCATGATCTCAGGCTGTATACCATCATTTCAGATGGGGCGAACCGTCACAAATTAAGGCAATTTTCTCAACGCCGGAAAATAAAATAATAGCGTCCCATTAGCGCCCCCCCCCCCTACCTTCTTTCCCTCTCCCCCTTTTTCCGTCAGAGCTCAAAGACACTCGCTAATCGTCGGAAATAAATTTGACGTTTCTGTGCGCGCTTTGAGCGAGCGCCGCGTTCCGGATCATTTAACGTCTACTTCGACGACATCCTCGGCGCGACAGGGCGCTGGCGGCGCAACACAGGCAATACTTTTGTGTCAATCGTTTTAGTAATTTACTCAAATTGAATCATCTAGGTAATGAGAATTTTACAAGATTAGCAAGCCGTGTGATGCCGGCTTAGAATAGCATCACCCCATATCTTTTCCGTGGGAGTCGTAAGAGGCGACTTAGGGACTCGAGGGTGTGTATTGCAATTTTAGGCGATGGGCTGACAACCTGTCACTATAGCGATACACAATATTCCAAATAACCCTCAAACATTTGTCAGACGTGGTGTAAATGGCCGTTTTTTGCGGCTGTTTACGCTCTGCCTACCCCGCAAGGGATTATAGGCGTGAAATGTGGATGGATGGAGCAAGCTGAAGCGGCTGTGGGCGTGACACATAATATTATTTTATTTTTTACATACGTAACACTAACACGTAAAACCGATCGATGAGATTGGAAGGATGGTTCTGGGACGCATCGGAAAGCGTAGCATGGGAATGCATAAGTACTAAATGCACCTACGACCTTGTAAGGATTTCTGGCAGTTGGTGGATGCAGTTGGATAATGGAAGTGCCTGGGGAAGGCCTATGACAATGACAATGGCTGTCTTCAAATCTGTCAAAACTTGTCTTTCTCTCCTAGATAAAACTAGTTTAACAATGTCTAAAACTCAACGGGCTGTTTACATCATTTGATTGCTGCCTTTAGCAACGCACTGCAAATGGACCCCAGTACCGTAGACTATTGTGACGTCTGCTATACTGAGGCGGGGCGGTGATGACGCGTGATGACGTCACATCACAATAGCTCGGCCGCTCGCAGCGCAGGAAACTAATTATGATATTACTCGCCAATTACAGCGCGCGGGCGGACGTCGCGAGTACGGTCGCCACACGAGCAGACGTGGCCGGGATAAACTATTCTCAATTCTTTATTTCTGCTTACATGTTGTAAAAAGATCTTAAAATTTAAACAGTAGGGTACTCCGCTAGGTAAAACTAGCATCAACCCAATAAAAGTTGACTAACTACGTACCTATATACCTACTGTTGGGAAAAATTTTGGTAACCCCTAACCTAGTACCTGCGCAAATACCTGTATGCAACACTTGTACTGTGTTCGCCAACTTACTTGCCAAGTGGGGTGAGTGAAGTGCAAACGGGGGTGCTTTTAGGTACCTATCCATCACATCAGTGGCCTGTTATGACTTTTGACGATGAGGAAGAATAGGTGAGGTTGGAGATAAATTGTTTTGCAATAGAAGATTAGTGATGCCACACCGACAGAATTGCAATCTCAAATCACATCCTTCAAAGCTAAAAAAAAATAACTTTTTAGACAATCATATAAGCATGCGATGGAATCTACTGCCTAAACCAAAGTGGGTTCAACTTCAAGGTCGGACGACCCAACTACTTGATAATATCCCAACAAATTCTGTTAATATGGACACACCGATCTCGCCCCTCACTGTGACATCCGACGCGCTGAAGACTCGAGACGAAGGAACAGGTCTAAACACGGCTCGTTTCAGATAACCACCGGTTGTGAGATGCCTTCCGATGCCGTCATTACCTAGGAATTAAAATGTTTTAGCATACTTAGGTAAATCAGAGGATTGGGGAGTGAAATAACCGTAGGTACATAGGTCATGGAACATGCGTAGTGTCCTGTCATCTTACCTGTCACCCTGAGGAATCAAAGTAAGTAAAAGAAGGAACTGACGCAGAGTAGGAAGACGAGAAAATACTGCCCTAACTTGCCTTGGCCGGTTACGTCGCGCGGGGCTGCAGTTCTGAAGCGTGGTGAAAAATAACCTACCCCCTAAGTGGGAGCACCATGACATGTTTATAAACACTGACACCAGGTTTCATGTAGTCGTTTGCCGACTTTGTATCCCACACGACAGAAAAAGAAGACTGGACAAGACCTTTGTCCATAATTGGACTGTTGGCTGATAATGAATGGCAGACAGATTATTCTTACCAGAACGGAAACACAGAATCTTGCGACTGAAACTTCCAATTAAATCATATTTCAAAGTACCTACACCAGCATGTGACATTTCGAATCGAATCCATTCTCAGAGAGCCCATTTAACACATAATTACATGCAATTACTTTATCAAAAGTACTGTAACCACTCTCGCTGAGGAGCGAGCGGCGAATTTAACAATTGGCGATAAAGCAGAGATTAAATCAGGCGCAAGCGCCGGAAGGAAGGAAGCTGGCAAATTAGTCCTCTCTCCCTCCCTCTCCCACCGCCCCTTACCCCTCTGTCGTCCGCTGGCGCTCCCCCCTACCCCGCGTGCACCCCTCCCGTCCGCGGGGCAAATTGTTTGCGCCCATTAGCGAGAGCTTTGAGAGACGAAGCGGGAATGTTCCGGAACCGGGCTCTATCCGATATAGCTTGTCTTTAAGCTACTAGCTAGGAGGCCGTAGAAATATATACCTTAGTCTATTCTTTCCTAAATTACGGTTCTTTTATGACTAAGTAGGTAGAGCTAGCAAAATAGTAAGCCGCGTGTTGCCGGCTTAGAATAGGCATCACCAAATTCTATACATGGGTTTTCGTAAAAAGCGACTAATAGATAGTCATCCAGGTAATAGGCAGCAGCGTTCTCTGTGAGTGCTAGACTTGCACTGCGCTCGCCAGTCCGCCTGCCGAACGTGGTGAGTATGGCAATACCCCTCAATTGGGGCAGGCCCATGTCCAGCAGTGTACTATTGTGGCTGTTAGTGTGTGTTATGTGTAAAAGAAGATAGAAGGATTGTGTTACAACAGTGATCAGAAATAAAATACAACATGACTTTTAAAGCATTTTCCATATACTTACACACCTTACAAACTTTAGTATTAGAAAAGCCTAATTAACCTGTAGTATTTGGTTGAAAATCTTGAGAACTGTCGAATAGTAGTATGAACTAACTACCTACTTATGTGTAAACGCTTTTGTTCAGCAATCTTAACAACATTTCAATATCGCTCCATAACGATCACTCAACATTTCTAAAGAAGCAATTCCAATACTTTTATACAAAATTATAATCGTTTAAGAAGAAATCGAGTGTCGCTTAAACAGCTTTAGCTACCTAATGCTGAACAATTTGCGCTGAAAGCTTCTTTCAATGCTGAAACCAACGACCAACCAACCTACTAGACGCCTCATGGGCCAATTACTACATGCAAACAATTCTATTAAAAAGCCGAGGTGCAACAAACAAGAAGCAGTTCCACAAGATGGCGTTGTACGTCGCCACAGATTTTGTCGGATTAGCTGTCAAATCACTGATCTCTATTTATGTACGTACAACGTACGTACTATTTTTTTGTTCTGGATCCTATGAGTTTAGCCCCCGGGGCTATGAAAATCTACACCTGACTGTATGGTGGGGAGCAGGAACTCACCCGGAGAAGTTTTGTGGTTGTTCAACAACCAGGGCAAGTGCGAGTCGTTCCTCGTGAGGAGGGCCCCTGCCGGCGGGGGCGTCGGTTGCTTGAGGAGCTTGTGGAGTGTGAATAGTGTGATCTACTGGCAATGGCTGCAGCAGCTGTTACTGTGATGTCTTCATCCTCTTCCGGTGAGTGTGTCATATTTTCAGTTGTATCTACTTGGTCTATGGCGGCATATCTTGTATCTTTATTTTGGAATGAATCATGGAAGTATAGATCAACCTGAATGCAATTTCTTGATTTTATGGCGTTTTCGGGATGATTTTACCAGGGTCAAGTTTTGATGACGACTTTATTTAACTGACAGCTCGAAACTGTCAGTTACATACAAAAATTTGTTTAAATGGTTAGTCAATCCAAAATAAACGGAGTAGGTAGACATCATTTGTTCTTCCATCAGATGCTTTTCACCAGCAATTTTTTCGATCTTTATTCGCTCGCAATAGGTGTAGTGGTAGCGTAACACAGCATGTCGCCTCTCTTGCCATTTTTTGAGCGAGCTTGCTTCGGTCGCAATCGCAATTCGTGTAGTCATGTAGTGATGGTGTGGCGCATCTCTTGCCTTTTTTTTGAGTGAAGTGTCATGCCGCTTCTCTCTCGCAATGCATATTTTCTTTTGCCCGATGTTAGTCTTAGATGTTTTGTGACACCCCCAATAATCTGAAGCTTTTTTCGCGACTGTAATGATGTTTGCCGGAAAGTATTCGCCGCTAGTGTGCCGTCTCGTAGGCCGAGTGGTCGTTGTCTGAAACAAGGCACAATATCGAGCACATGGTATCAAAGCCGCCATTACGCTCTCGAAGCACCTCGATCGCCCCCCCTCTCCCGCTAATGGCGCGGTAATGCATGTTTTGTTCCACGCCGCTCAAGAGATTTGCCATCGAGACCACATGTACCTCGGCAAGTCTCGATAGCAATCACTCGGGGTCTGTGACTTGTTAGTTACTACTTAAGTACATTTTGCTTTTAACTGTTGCCGTGTGGTGCAAGCCAGCTTAGAATACTAAGTAAATTCTCAGTCTCAATTCCATATAACCAACTAAAATCTTTACCTAACAATAGCACTATCACTTTCTGTTAAGTAGGCTTAGAAAAAGGATGGAAGTTAATCGCCTCTTAAAATGTATGTGATTTTACGCATTTTACGCGGTATCTGTCAAACATTATCAGCTTTTTAAAATATGGCGGTTATACAAGCAAGGAAATCTTCGAAGCGGAAATCATAGATTATTACTAAAATACGAGTAGTCTAGGACATCTACTATCCTTTTCTAAACTAATTTAACGGAAAGTGACAGTGCTATTTTTATTCAGTAAGTATAACGTGGAATCGAGACAACTGTCACAAAAGGCGATTAGACTATAAATCTAGGGAATTTGCAATAGCGTTCCCTGTGAATGCATCATCTTGCTCTGCATTTGCCAATCCCCCTGCCAGCACCCGCTAGGAGGGCCATTGTCCAACAGTGGACTGTTGTGGCTTTTCATGATGATAACTGCAATGTCGGAGCTCCCTGCGAAAATCGTGTATTATTATATATTACCTAATAGGTATCCAATAATATTGAAACCAATGCATTATCGACAAATTTACCAAACCAAGCCCGAAACAACAGCGAAAACATATCTCAGCTCTTTGATACCCTCACCCTCTGCCCACTCCGAAGCGATCGCATGACTCAAGCACCGATACAACTCGAGCACGATATTGAACGTCTGAGAGCTACCTGCATTTGGAAGCAGATCGATTAGTTACGAGTACTCGTAACGGTGACGAATGTGACTAACCTAACCTAAAAACATTGAAGGTGTGAGCATACCATGCAACGAAGCAACTGAACAACTCAATTTCTCTCGAACGTTCTTTCTCTCCTTTTTGAAGATGTCGGAATGCACTCATAGACAAGCAAAATCAGTGTAACAATTACTTGGTATAAATCGTCCTTGTTCGGCTACTCCTTCAGAGATGGCACGTGAGTTATTCATTCACATAAGTTATGAAACTACAGGCAACAAGTCTACCTACAGGTAAAATTCAAAGTACATTGCGTAGACGGTTAATATTCCTGGTATCATAATGGCTAACCGACAACGCAATGAACACCGAATTTTACCTGTAAAATTGTAGCATGGTGTTCAGTAATATCGAGCACTGGCGATTTATTTTTTAAACCTCACACAAACAACGTAACGCTTGGAAATTAAATAAAAAAGGAAATTAAATTAAAGTTCTTTTAATTCAGGCAAGATTCCCATTAATTTAATAGTAACTTACGTATAAAGGTACATATAGAAAAGAATGTATGTGTGAAATAAAGCTATACATATGCAATAATAAACATAAAAGATGGCTGGATCATCAGCAAAATCAACACTTTTTTTCGATAAGTAACAATAGTATAATTAACTTAAAAGAAATTAATTCGAAATAAAATTAAAATATTCATTTATTTTACAGTTTATTGCACACAAAAACATGGGAAAGACACAAAACATAAAGAAATACGACACAACAGGTACAGCATATTTCTAAGTAGAAATTTCTTCCAGCCGACCCTCGGAAGTGAGACATTACAAAGAAAGGCAGAAAAGACGTGTACAACAGCACAGTTATTCTAATAACAAAATTAAATCATATATTAACTATAATAAATTAATATAATATAATTATAAATTTTTCTTGTCATGAAACTATACAAAATCTATTTATTTATAATTTTTTAGCGAAATAATGAGTATTAATACGTTAAAGTCAATATTTGTTGAGGTTATAATGTCCAGCAGTGGACTGGTGCATAATTAATTATATTTTTTGTATGTTTAAAAATATGGATTAAAAATATAATTTGCTCTTCACGTTCTTTTCTTCGCCATGGATACTATGCATGAAATTCGTAATGGCCAGTTCAATCGATTCGAAATTACTATCAATGTAGAGTAAAATAAAAATAGAATAGGATGCTATTGGCTTTAGTGACAATTTTATTTTCAAATTCCATAACACACCTAGCCTCAAAACCTCCACGGTATTATGTAAATAACACTTTCCGTAAGGGTTTTGTGTCAGGTATGACCAAATTACAATGCATGAGATAATAGTAGGAGTTTGTAATAAAACCTACTATTTGCAACCTAGTACGGCTTGTTAGCTCTGAGTACAGTCCCATCCGGAAGCAAGCATGAAACTTGGTATGCTTGTAGCTTTCTTAAAGGGAAATCCGTAGAGACTACAATTAATTTACGCCTGTAGTGGTGGAGAGGGAGGCAATTTTTTTAGTGATACCTAAGTTGCCCTTGCGCATATTCTTAAGAACCATAAGTCTGCCTGCTGGTTGCCTCCCTCTCCCTACCACTACAGGCGTAAACAGTTACAGAATTTAATGCAAAATATTTTACATTTTTGAATAAGGCTGCCCGCACACGTCCGACTTTTTATAGGACCGATAATCGGGCAGATTTTTCCTCCGATTTTTAAGACCGTTTTAGTGACCGACTCAAAGCACTCGTCCGTCACTTTGTCTGTTGGTTTCGAGGGAGTAGCACGTCATGGACGGCCGACTGTCGGTGAGTAGTATGCGTTAACGCATACATTTCCGAGTGTTCAATTTTTCACCGACAATCGGATCGGTCGGGATGCACCGATTTTATTTCTGACCGACTATTTGTCGGATGTGGGCGTTAAGGCCCTTTTCCTGTCATGCGTGTTTTCGCCCGCGCGCGGATCTGGTCCGCATGCGGGTGACAGCACGCTCCGGGCCACACGCAGGACAGGGATTTCGTTTACCGCCCCCGCATCCAATCCGCGTTCCGCGCGCGTGCTAGCCGCATCATAGGAAAAACATGCATCAAATGATAGGATGCGGGCGGTCCGCATGCGGACCAGATCCGCGCGCGGGTGAAAATACGCATGACAGGAAAAGGGCCCTTAGACCATTGCAATCAATACGTTCCATTTTACTCCTACAAAAAATCGGTCACCGATTATCGGACGTGTGCGGGCAGCCTAAGTGCAGAAAAACCGAAAGTAGGGAAATAAAAAAAAGGGAAAGGGGGGAAACATTCATTTGACAGCTTGTTCCCATAAATGAAAATAAGAAATTTAAAAAATGTCAGCGCCCGCCGGGACTTGAACCCGGGACCGTGGGGTACCGTCCCACTGCTCTGCCAACTGAGCTACTGGCGCCCTAGCCGTGTCGGTTTCGTTTCGTGCGGTATCGGCGCGGTTCTGTACGACCGCCGTTCAACGGTCAGCTCAGAACTGGCACGGACAAGGGGAATCCGACTGTCTAATTAAAACAAAGCTAGCGATGGCCCTCGCGGGTGTTGACGCAATGTGATTTCTGCCCAGTGCTCTGAATGTCAACGTGAAGAAATTCAAGCAAGCGCGGGTAAACGGCGGGAGTAACTATGACTCTCTTGCACGAACGCTTATGGAATCAGGGTTCGGTTCCCGTGTAGTGATTCCAACATGCAAGGAGTGGAATCAGGGTTCGATTCCAAGGGTGGTGGCGTGAAAAGTCTGCCGAACACCCAAGTTAGTGATACCAAACACATTGGAATCCAAGCGTTCCAGGGGCCTGGGGTTTTCCTGGGTCCTGCAAGAAGGCCCCTTTATGCCGAGGAAGCCGACGAGCTTTCTGTCACGGGTGATGCTTCGGGGGGAAGTTCCCTGAAGAGGTCCAATGGAGCGTACCTGCCTTGGTGGGCGGCTCAAGTAGATCGGCGCCTTCGGGAGGGCCCTAGCGAAGGTTGCATGCTTGCATGTGGCCGGCCGACTACGATACAGGGCGAAAGGGTTTGCAGCCCTTAGCCTGGAAATAATTGCAATGAAAACAAGTACAGAGAGCCGTACCACGGCCGTGGGCTTGTCTTCCGGTACCGAGCAGGCATCGGAAGATTTGCAAATTTCCCGTCGAACGGCTGAGTCGGGGACCCAACCGATCCGGTGATCATCTCCAGTTCCGCTGTTCAGATTGTGAACTAGCCTTCGCATCAAAGATCGGGCTGGGTGTGCACAAGCGGCGCGCCCACCCGGTAACTGCGAACGCCGAAGCCGCTCCCTCAGAAAGGGTGAAGAAACGGTGGAGTGATGAAGAGCTGTCCATGATGGCGAGTGCTGAAGCCAGGCTGGTGGTCGAGAAGGGAACGTGCTCGAATGTAGACCTCATGATTTGCCATAAGGAGTTCGGTAGAACTCTGGAAGCGATCAAGGGTAAGCGGAGAGCCAATGCGTATAAGAGTCTTGTGCTCAAGTATGTTGAGGAACTTCGCGTTAATGCCCAGAGGGATTCGACACGGGAAGAACCGACCGCCGAACAGGTGGATGAGCAGCCTAGATATAGCTTTGAAGAACCTCCAGCTGTTGTCAATGTGCCCTACAGCTCGATGTCCTCGGATGTTCCGGAGGTGTCAGAATTGCTTGCCAATCTCCTTGAGAGGGCGGCGGCAAGGAAGGTGCCGAAGGGGCGGAGGGCTCGGGCTAGGGAGCGGAAAAGACTTGAAACCGAATTGACCGGCACGGAAAGTGCCACGGGGACAATGTCCGCCAAAAAGAGAAGACGCCTTGAATATGCCCGAGTTCAAGAGATGTATAAGAAAAATCGTAGACGATGTGCAGATGAGGTAATAGACGGCGCAACCAAGAACCCTGTTCACTCACTTAAGGACATGGAAGCCTATTGGCGGCCTGTTCTAGAGAGAGTGTCTGAGGCGACTGGGCCTACACCGGAGGCTCTGAAGGCTCTCAAGCTGGAAGAGCGGAACGGGGGTTCGCATGACTATTCCGGGCTCTGGGCCCCCTTTACTCCACAAGAGATAAGACGGGCCCGTATCGATTTGCGATCTGCACCAGGTCCTGATGGCATCACGCCGGAAGACTGGGGTAGCGTATCTCTGGACAATAAGGCGAGAATATTCAACGAGTGGCTCACAAAGGGCGAGATACCCGTACCGATGCGACAGTGCAGAACCATATTTATTCCGAAGAAGGAGGTTCCCGCAGGTCCCAGCGACTATCGGCCGATTTCGGTTGCGTCGATACCGCTGCGGCATATGCATACCCTTCTAGCTCGGAGGTTACTGGACTGTAGCCCCCCGGATGTACGACAGCGTGGATTTATCTACGCCGACGGCACACTGGAGAACACTGGTGTGCTGGACGCTGTACTGGGGGATAGCAGGCAGAAGTTGCGAGAGTGTCATATGGCAGTGCTAGACTTCTCCAAAGCTTTTGATACGGTGTCGCATGCGGCACTTGTCAAACTGCTGAGGTTGAGGGGCTTGCCTGGACCTTTTTGCGACTATATAGCTCGACTGTACGAGACGGCCACGACCACCTTGGCCACTCTCGACGGTACGAGTTTGCCCGTGAAGGTCGGGAGAGGTGTCCGTCAAGGGGATCCGTTGTCCCCCCTTCTGTTCAACATGGCCATGGAAGTGGTCCTGGCGTCACTGCCTAAGGAGGTAGGATACCGTCTGGAGCTCGAAAAGATTTCGGCTCTGGCGTATGCCGATGACCTCGTCCTGCTTGCAGGCACCAAGGTAGGACTCCAGTCTTTAATAGACGTGGTGGACAGTGTGGGGGAAACGATGGGTCTCCGGTTGAATCACTCTAAATGCGCAGTACTCTCAATGGTGCCTGACGGCCACAACAAGAAGGTTCACTACCTGTCAGATAAGACCTTTAAGGTTGGCAGGAAGTGGATTAAACAAGTTTCTTGTGTGGAAAGATAACGCTGTCTGGGCGTTGACTTCGAGGCCACTGGATCAAAGATGTTAGAGCATGAAATCACCAGAGCTTTGATTAACATCAAAAAAGCTAGTCTTAAGCCGCAGCAGCGGCTCGAGATTCTAAGAGCTCACCTGATTCCGAGGTTCCTTCATGGCTTCGTGCTTGGGAGGATGACTGACGATAGGTTGAGTATGCTCGACGTCGAGATCCGGAAAGCCGTGCGTGCCTGGTTGAGGTTGCCTTTGGACACGCCAGTTGCGTACTTCCATGCGCCTGTTAAGCAGGGCGGCCTAGGCGTGCCTTCAATGCGCTCGGCAGTTCCCGACCTTATTGTACGTAGGTACGGCAGGTTGGGAGAGTCTGAGTGGGGCGCGGCCAAAGCTGCCAGCAGATCCAGAAGGATCCAAAACAAGTTGCGCTGGGCACGCAAACTGTGGTCCAAACTGACTGCTGAGTGCCCAAGGACTGGTAGGAGATCAGTCGCCTTGTATTGGTCGCAAAAGCTGCATACATCTGTAGATGGTCTCGAACTACGCGAGTCATCCAAGGTGAACGGGTCCTCTAAATGGATCCGACAGCTTAGCAATGAGTTCACCGGCCGTGATTACGTGGATTTTGTGCGCTGCCATATCAACGCCCTCCCGTCGCGAATTCGCAATTCGAGAGGGCGTAGAAGGGATGACACGTTGTTAATTTGCCGTGCTGGATGCATGGTGAAGGAAACGACGGCTCACGCTATCCAGTGCTGCCACAGAACGCACGGAGGCCGGATTGAACGCCACAACAAGGTTGCTTCGATAGTAGCAGACGCGATGTCGGAGCAGGGGTGGACAGTTGAGTCAGAACCTCACATCAGGACCGAAGCCGGTCTAAGAAAGCCCGATATCATCGCGGCTAAGGACGGTGTGGGTGTGATAGTTGACGCGCAGGTTGTCTCGGGCCAGCGTCCTCTTGATGACGCTCATCGTGAGAAGCGTAGGAAATATGCCGATCACGCATAGTTAATTGAGAAGGTTCGCGGTAGACTGGGACTTCATGCTGGTGCTCGAGTTAACGTCACTACTTGCACTCTGTCCTGGCGTGGTGTGTGGAGTAGAAGTTCCTATATGGAGCAGAAGTCACTCCTCGGGTTGAAGGAGAGGGCCTTTTGGAGGCTGCCAGCAGTAGTGTTGCGAGGCTCGTGCATGAACTGGACGCGGTTCAATCAGATGACCGGTGTACGAGCGGGCTGGGATCCTGGCTGAGTAATTCTATGAGCCTGCTGTCAGGGGTTGACGTCGAGCCCCGCCGGTTCGCCCGAAGCCTGGAAACCTGGCTTTTCAGATCCCATCATTTTAACACCTTGAACCGGGTTCTGCCATCTATCGGCGAAATGCTTGCATTTTGTCTCGCTCGAGTAGAAGGGACTACGGGACCTTGAGCGCACTAATCCATAATGATTCATCTGTCCTGGGGAATTTATTCCTCAGTATGACAGGTCACAAAAATCATCGACAAGCCAAATGTAATAGCCAATATGAATCATAGCCAAATGCCTCGTCATCTAATTAGTGACGCGCATGAATGGATTAACGAGATTCCCACTGTCCCTATCTATGTTCTTTGTTCTCGTGTCCGCTTTGACATTTGGTCGTACGTCAAAGTCAACTGACAGTTCCGTCGACTTTGGCAGGCGTCATTGATACCTGTCACTGTCACTTGGGGCTGTCACTTGGCTCGTGACATTTGGTTGTGCTTTCAAAGTCAACTGACAGTTCCGTCGACTTTGGCAGGTGTCATCGATACCTGTCAACTGTCACTTGGGGCTGTCAATTGGCTCGACCCCCCCAACCCACGGTTTAACCCCCCCCCCCCACCTCCCCCCTACCTAAATTTTTGATCGGCTATAACTTCTGATCCGCTTAGCCGATTTCGACCGGGTTTTCACCTTACCTCTTTAAAAAAGGGGGCCCGTCGATCCCCTCCTCTTTCCCCTCCTTCCCCCCCTCCAAACTTCAACCCCTTATTTCTCGGGAACGGCTCGTCAGATTTGCACGGGGTTTTCTTTCGTGGCTTTGCCAAGACCGGAAGAACCCATTTCGTGCACCACGAACCGCTCCACTCCCACCCTTCCGCGGCGAAACTTTGAAGGCCTATCTCTTGGGATCGGAGAGGCCCAGAGACCTGCGGTTTTCACTCACCACCTTCGGATCGTCCCCCGAACAACATATTGACGCCCCGACCGCCCCCCCCCCCCCCCCAAATTTTCCAAATCTGCGTTTTTCGAAATTTTTTCGTGCGTATCGGGTGTAAGGGCTCCCCCTTATCTTAAATAAGCCAGGGCTGTCGGTCCAGCGTACCAGCGCGGACCGTACTGCCATGACAGAAGAAGAGGATGCCGAATTAAGGGCTATAGCTGAGGTTATGGCCCAAAAGGAGGCAGAACTCCAAGAACTGCAACGGCAGCCACTAGCCCGTTCGCCCCGACGCGCTTGTCCATCCAGCGCACCCCCCCCCCCCCCATCCTGCCCCCCCTCGTTGACCTGACGCAGCAGCAGCCGGTTGCACCCTCAGCCAAGCGCAAGATGTCCTCCCCGGAGGAAGTGCAGGAAGCGCTGAGGATGCGAATGGCCTCGCGAGCGCCAGCAACGGGCAAGGCACCGCCCCCCATCAGCGGCATCGCGCACAGCACCGATTTTAAATCGGTAAGAAAAATTTTCTCCCCCCACCAGCAGCAACAATCAACAGCCCCCCCCCGCAGCAGCAATTCCCACTCGTGCTTCAACCACGACGCAGCAGCAGCCCAAGCACGACGACCAGCAGTCATCGCGACCCCCAAGCCCCCCCCTTATAGCGATTGACGACGAAACGAAGGCTGATGACGCAGACGAAGACGCGCCAACTACAACCCTGGCGAAACTCTCGGTCATGCAGCTGGTGAACTTGGCGACGACGCACTCGCACGAGCTCATCAGCATTGTGACAAACCGGACTAAGTCCGGCTGGACCAAGCTGAACGTGCAGGACACGCAGAGCTGCTCGTATAGCACCGAGCGCCTAGTAGCCATAGTGACCCAGCAGTCTGCAAGGTGCAGCGATGCGCAGGAGCGTGCTGTCAGGGCCGAAGGCGAGGCGAGAAGGCTATCTGACCTTCTACGCGTAGCCGAACAGCGGATTGCAGCAGCATCCACAGCGCAACCTGCACAGCAGCAGCCGCAGCAAACACTGCAACAACAACCGTTGTATTCCAATGCGCTAAAGGTTGGTAAGAACCGGGAACCCATGAAAGCCGCGGGTGGTCAAGTAGTACTTTTCTACCCTAAGGACGCAGAGGCTATCAAGACGGCTGAGGAGACGAAGGCGGAGCTGCAGAAGACTGTGCAACCAGGGTCGCAAGGTATTGCGATCATTGGTGTGCGCAAGGTTGGTAATAGTGGCGTAGCCGTCAGGACTACCGACGAGCAGTCAGCTGCTAAGCTAAGAAGCGCAGCTCCGCCCTCGCTTAAGGTCGTGGAGCCAAAGCAGCGGCGCCCGCTAGTGGCGCTCAATTCATGACGCTGTGACCCTGAAAACGACGCATTAGTTCATGACCTACATGCCATGAACCTGAGCGGCGACGCGGACTGGACCCTAGAAAGGGTCAAAGAAGCTTGCAGAGTGGCCTTCAAAAAGAATCGCCGAGACGGCAAGAGGACCACCGTGGTCCTCGAATGCGAGGCTCGTTTGCGGGATAAGCTGATTGCCCTGGGGACAGTCTACGTCGGCTGGGATGCGGTCGATGTCACAGACTACATCAGGGTCACGTGCTGTAATAAGTGCGAGAACTACGGGCACCCTGCCAAGTACTGCAGGGCTAAGGAAATGGTCTGTAGCAAATGTGGGGAAACCGGGCACAAGCACACAGAATGCCTGTCTGAGACTGTCTGCTGCGCAACCTGTAAGCAGTTCAAACATAAGGATGCTGCTTCACACGCTACATTAGCAGCGACCTGTCCAGCCCACTTACATGCGGAGCAGCAGGCAGTCAACATGACTCGGTATGGCTGAGTGCAAGTCTCTCATGATCGGGCAGCTCAATTTACAGAATTGCAGGGACGCGTTGTTGGAGCTGCCTCAGATCATAGCCCAGCTTGAATTGGACATGGTACTGGTTCAGGAGCAATATGCGGCAGCGCACGTCACGTCAAATCTAGTACAAGCTGGTGACGACCCCAAGGCCGGCATCTACTTAGCCAACAGACGTGTGGTGCTGACGGTGCTTGACCATCTAAGTACCGACCACTGCACGGTGGCTCATGCCGCGATCGGGTCAGGCATTATCATTATTTCGGCATACTGCCAATACATTCACGATATTGCCACTCACCTACAGCATTTGACCAGGGTGTTAGACCAAGTTCAGGGTACACCGGTGCTCATCTGCATGGATAGTAACGCCCACTCACCACTTTGGCACTGCGAGGAGAGGCAATACACTGGTAGGGGCCATGACACCTACTATAGGCGCACGCAAATGGAAGGGTTCATACTTTCCAGAGACCTCATCATACACAACCGCGAAGGTCAACCGCCAACGTTTAGTGGTGCCACTGGCTACTCCAATGTCACTCACTCACTGGTGATCGCCAGCAACAACCTGCTACGGACACAGAGACCGTCGTTAATTCTGTTGACCAAGGCCTACAGATCGGTGAGCACCGCAGCCTTACCCGTGCTTGCGGCTGTATTTCCAGCTGACCTTGAGGTCCTCAGACAAGGACGAATCGAGCAGGAGGGACGTAGCATGCCCGAGAAGGAGCGCAAGCAGCTCAAGGCTCGATCATGGCGCGATGCGATGACCGAGTGGCAGACACGTTGGGAGACCGGAGAGAAGGGACGGGAGCTTTTCTCGTTCTTCCCAGACGTCCACACCAGGTGCAGCAGTCGTTGGATAGAGCCGGACTATATCGTGTCACAGATGCTGACAGGACACGGATGTTTCCGTGCTCGTCTCAGTGATATGAAGCTGTCGCAAACAGCTGAATGTGACTGTGGCGAGCCGCGGGAGACGCGGGATCATGTCCTCTGGGAGTGTCCTTTGTACGATGAGGAGCGAAGGGAGATGTTGCAGTCGCTGATACCTCAAAACGTTGGACCAATGTACCACGACGCTCTAGTAAGCTGCCGGGAAAACTTTCAATTGTTCAAAACCTTTGCGCACAAGTGGCACACCAAGCGAAAGGAAGTTTGAACCTAGTCAGTTAAGTTGTCAGCTAGCTGGGCGTCGAAGTCGGATGTAAATGTGCCGTTTACCACAACGGTGGCAGTGGCGATTTGCTGGATAATAGAGACTATATAGGGATTTAAAAATTTGCGGGGAGACTTGCGTCTTTGCGCGTCTCCCCTTGTTTCGGTCCGTTATGCCGAAAGGCGGGAAGGACCATGGGTGGTGGTGGGTTTGTCCCTATCTAGCCGCCGCAGCGAGCGGACGTGTCGTGTGCGCGCGCGCTTGCTAGTACCGGTTATAATAGTGGATTGTGCCTTTTTCCTTGTGTTTTCGGCTTTTTCCTTTTATATTATTTTGCGTTTTATTGGGTAGTGACCGTGACACTTTTGGTTTTAACGATTATTGTGCGAGAGGACGCCTTAGACCGCGTGGACGGTTTTTAGGTTAGTTTTTCTTTGTGTTACAGTCGTTTAGTGTGGATAGTGACCGATTTAGTGTTTAGATAGTGTTAATTAGTTTTAATTAGCATTAGTGGACACATTTTAGTGCGGTTGGAGCAGCGGAAGGCGTTTTACCCTTGCATGCGGTCACGCGTGCGAAAAACCCGAACGCCGGTGTGGCGCGCGGCGCGCGTGGCGCTCTGCTACAGTGCATGAGCCCCGCTCCCCCCCCGATTCATCACCCCGGTGAGTCGTCTTATAACATTGGCTATCCACAACCGATCGTTGTGGGTAGCCTTTTTATTTGACTAAATTCAATACGAGAACGTAATACCGGACAGTGGGTACTTGTGAGTTTATAAAACTTTCAATACGAGAACGTAATATCGTTTGTGAGCGTGCATTCAATACGAGAAAATAATATCGTCTCGGTGCACTTTTGTATATTTCAATACGAGAACGTAATATAGTCTTGGTGTGCTCTCGTAAATTTCATTACGAGAACGTAATGTGGTGGACTTGAAAAATTTTGTTTGACTTTTTGACTCTTTTTTTTTCTCTTTTTTGCTTTTTATTTTTGTTTATATTTTATAAACTAGTTGGTTACTGCGTTCTCTTAACCTGGACTAAATAACTTTTAGATCAAATTTTAATTTTTAATTTTTTTGGTGTTAACGTTAAAAATTTTCTGCGTTGCGGTAGCCTTTCTGTAAGGCGCTTCGCAACTACTCAAATAAACTTTTTCTGAGGCGTTTGGTTGCAACGTCCGTCCTCAAAATGGAGAACGAACTTATGAATTTAAGTATTGAGGAGGTCGAACAGCTGGAGGAACAGATTAAGGCGGCGAAATTGAAATTGCAAGAACAACATGAGAGGGAAATGATGGTGGAGTTTGGGAGAGGGTGGCAGTCGATCGCAATGTCGCCGCTGCACACCCCGGGTGGCACACTTCTCTCAATCAGCGAGTTTTTTGCCCTTACCCCCGAGGGCCTGAGGCGACGATCGACCTGGGGCTGGCATCGGCAGCAAAGAAGAGGGCGTTGCCATCACCGGAGGGAGCGGAAAGCCAACCGAAGCGCGATCAGCGGGTGGGCGTGGCGACAGGGGCTCCTCCCATTGCGGGTTTAGTGGGTCGTGGGCCTCCTCCTCCTCCTCCTGGACCTAGCAGCGCTGGGCAGGGGGGACCGTTAGGCTGTGTGGCGGAATCACCCGCAACATTAAGTCAACCTCAAGCAAGCTGAACAAGGCGGAGATTGCGGAGATAGCGTGCCTGACGCAGGAGATGACAGCCCTCTTCATGACCCTCGCACTGCGACTCAAAGATGCGGAGCACCGGGCCGATAGGGCGGAGTTGGAGTTGGCAGCAGAGCTGGAAAAGGCAAAGGCACAGAAAACCATGGCTCCGGCTCAGGTGCCAATACCTGCCCAACCGCAAGGGTCGTCCGTACCGAGCTTCGCCTCGATTTTAAGGATGACTGGACAGGCGAGCAGGCCGAAACCGCAGCAGCCGGGGATGACGGTTGCAATATACCCAGCCGAGGGGAACGACAAAGTCAAGACGGCGGAGGAGACCAAGGCGCTTCTTAAGGCTTCGGTGAACCCCCAGAACATAGGCGTCCAAGTATCGAGACTCCGGAAAGTGGGCAATGGGGGCGTTTTCCTTCAGACTACAAGTGCGGAGTCAGCGGAAAAACTCAAAAAGGCGCTGCCGGATACGCTGAGGGCGTCTGAACCCAAGGAGAGAGCGCCACTGGTAGCCGTCATAAACGTGGAGGGCGACATCCAGGACAATGAGGCCTTTAAGGAGGACCTCATTAAGCAGAATTTCGAAGAGGCCGAGCGGGACAGCATCTCGAAGGGGATGGAGGTGGCGTTCAAGAAATGGCGGAGGGGCGGGGCAGCGACTACGGTGGTGCTACGGTGCAGCCCTACAGTCCGCGAAACACTGATCAACAGGGAGCGGCTATATCTGGGATGGGAGAGGTACCTTTGCAGGGATTACGTGGACGTGGTCTGCTGTAGCCGCTGCCAGACATACGGACACAGCGTCAAGTTTTGCAAGGCGACTAAAGAGACTTGTGGCAAGTGCGGAGTGGAGGGCCACCGCAGAGGATATTGCACCAGCACGACTACGGTGTGCGCGACGTGCACACTATTTAAAAAGGAGGGTGCGGGCACACACAGGACAGCGTCGACGAGCTGCCCCGCCAGGGCATACGCGATTGACAGGGCGCTCTCTCGGGTGAATTATGGATAGCTCGCCTGTCCAAACGACGGCGCTCCGAATCGCTCAGGTTAACCTACAGGGGTCGCAGATGGCGACGAAAGAACTTGTAGCGACCTCTGGGAGCTACGACAAGAAGCTCACTCCAAGTGGTTCACGAGCAAGCAAGACGCAACAGAAGTTCCAACATAGCTGCAAGATGGCGCCACGTGACAGAACAAAGAGCCTGAAACGCGGTATCGAAGTGTTTCACCGCGCAATGCATATATACAACTTCCAATTCTATCCAGGTGGACCAGTCGGTCCCCTGGCCACAACACCCGGCCAGGCGGGTAGCTACCCTTTTCCCGATACCACCTGGAACCCTCCATTCTGCCTATTGGCATCACCATGTCACCCGCCATATTGGTGACCCCTACCTTGGACTTCGCAGACTTCAACCACGCATTAACCACTACAGCATGCAGCCAACTAATACGTCATCAGCACCCACCGCAGTCACAGCACGGCAGCTTCACTGGTCTTCCATCATCGTCTCGACTCACCGTAGACGTCCCGACTCACCGTGGACATTGGAACCAGCACTGCTTCGCCACGCCTGACTGCATCATCACGCTACATGACGTCATCAGCCCCACTTCGCTCGCTGACAGTATCGACCTCCGGTCTTGAGGGGGAGTACTGTAGCGACCTCTGGGAGCTACGACAAGAAGCTCACTCCAAGTGGTTCACGAGCAAGCAAGACGCAACAGAAGTTCCAACATAGCTGCAAGATGGCGCCACGTGACAGAACAAAGAGCCTGAAACGCGGTATCGAAGTGTTTCACCGCGCAATGCATATATACAACTTCCAATTCTATCCAGGTGGACCAGTCGGTCCCCTGGCCACAACACCCGGCCAGGCGGGTAGCTACCCTTTTCCCGATACCACCTGGAACCCTCCATTCTGCCTATTGGCATACTCCTGTCACCCGCCATAAACTAATGCATATGGCACCGCGCCTTGGTATAGATGTCGCTCTGGTGCAGGAGCACTATAGAGCAGAGGACGGGAGGATCCTGGACACGGGCGCGGGATCTAAGGCGGCCTTCATCCTGATCTCGAAGGAGTTAACAGTAACCAGCCTACACCATCTGAGCAGCTCTCACTGTGTAGTTGCACACGTTGCGAGAGGGAACAAAGAGCTCTACATCATCAGTGCCTACTTCCAGTTCTCTGAGGCCATTGACGGACACCTAGCTCATCTGGAAGAGGTACTTGAGGCTTTACGGGGAAAACGCATTCTGATCGCGGCGGACACCAACACGCACTCGCCTATGT
Organism: Tuta absoluta; assembly: GCA_027580185.1. NCBI lineage: Eukaryota > Metazoa > Arthropoda > Insecta > Lepidoptera > Gelechiidae > Tuta > Tuta absoluta. The sequence goes on from JAQAHW010000019.1 coordinate 11,616,422, forward strand.
GGGGGTCTCAGACTCGGCACTACACGGGTAGGGGCTCTGAGGCCACAAGGAGAAGAGAACAATTGGAAAATTTCATCGATGCCAACGAACTTCAGTTGGCCAACGTCGAGGGGCACCCGCCAACTTTCAGGGGCCCAAACGGTGAGTCCTACATCGACATCACTCTTGCGACCAGGAGTGTCAGCGTTGTCAACTGGAGAGTGTTGGAGGGCGTAAGCTGCAGCGACCACCAGCTGATAATGATGGAAGTCCCTGTAGGTACTATAACACCACGGATGTCAGCAGGGTGAGGAGCCGGAGGGTCCAATGAGATATCGGGACCGAGGAGTGGACTGGGACCGTTTCCAGTCCGCCTTCCATAGGCGCATAGGTAGAATAGATCTGGGTGCTCCTGCAGAGCTGGCGTGCGCGCAATTTAGCCAGGAGCTTGGGAGAACAGCCGCCGAGTGCCTAGGGGTAAGGAAGCCGGGGGCGGCAAGGGGGTATGAGTGGTGGGGGCAGGGTTTAGATAGGCTGAGGGCTGCCCACAACCGGCTACGCCGGGAGTGGCAGGCGACTAGGCGCGCTGGGGGTCTTGCGGAAAAACTCGCCAAGGAGCGATTCCACCTTGCTCGCTCTAAGTACAGGGCGGGGATGCATCAAGCGGAAACCGATCACTTCCAGCAGGTTGCGAATAGTGGAAATGAGGACCCCTGGGGGTTGGCGTACCGTGCCTCTAGTGGTAGGGTGCGCCCGCCGCCGGGGGTCGTCAACGGTTTGAAGCTTGCTGAGGGGTTTACTGGTGATACCAGTTCAGCAATGCGGGGCGCGCTCGGGATAATGTTCCCGGATGACAAGACTGTCCCTCAAGGAGCTGAAGCTAGTCACATACATGTCTTCGGAGATGGACGCCCCACGCCCCCCCCCCCGGTTCAGGAAGCTAGTGGCCCCTCATACGCCTCGGCGTTGAAAACCCCGAAGGGTCAGCAGCCCATACCGGTCCCGCAGCAAGGCCCAGCCGTTCTCATATACCCGGCTACGGATAGCAGTATGAAGACCAGTGACGAGACCAAGAAGGCTTTACAGGAGGCCGTCAACCCTAGTGTTGAAGGCCTCAAAATCCAAAGTCTGCGTCGCGTAGGCAGCTCCGGCGTCATGGTGCGAACCACGACAAAGGAGGCGGCTGCGCGGCTCAAGGAAGTCGTTCTGCCGAGTCTCAGGGTCGCTGAGCCGCACTCACGTCTGCCGCGAGTCGCGCTGCGGTACCTGCGGGCCGACTTAACCGGGGAGCAGATCGTGGACGAGCTGTACCGAGTTTTATTGGGCGAGGCCAGGAACAAATGGTCCGCCGCGGAATTTAAGGACCAGTGCAAGTTTGCGGTCCGAAAATCGGTTGGTCCGAAGTTCCTGGTGGCCCTGGAGGTCACGAAGGCCGTCAAAGTTGCTGTGAGGCTGAGTTCGACCTGGGTCGAACCCGACTACGTGGTGTCCCAACTTCTCACTGGGTATGGGTGTTTCAGGCAGCGTCTGCACTCGATGCGGCTGAATGAAACACCCACATGTCCATGGATGCGGTGAGTCGAACGAGAGCCGGGATCACGCACTTTGGGAATGTAGCTTGTACGCAGACCTACGCACAGAGATGCTCGACTCGCTCATGAGAGCGGAAATCGGTCCGGTTTATTTTTCGGACCTCATTTCGTGCCGAGAGAACTTCGTGTCCTACAGGAAGTTCGCACACGCATGGCACACGATTAGGCGAAGCTGTGAAGTGTAGCTTGTTAACGGGCCGCGAGGCGTGTAGATCACGTGGAGTGCTGTTTAGACCCAATTGGGTGTGGGCGCTAGAGGGTTAGCCGCCCCGACTCGCAAGTGTCGGGGAGAGGGCCGGGACGTTATAGAATTTGTGGGAGCCTGCAACATGCTTAGCGGGAAAGAGCCTCCGGCAAGTACCGCTTTGCATCTCCCGAGATTCGGTTCGTATACCATTTTTGGTAGGAAGAACCATGGGTGGAAGGAGGGTTTGTCCCTATCTACTATCTAGCGAAACCTCAGTCAAGGGAACGGGTTTGGGAGAATCAGCGGGGAAAGAAGACCCTGTTGAGCTTGACTCTAGTCTGGCATTGTAAGGAGACATGAGAGGTGTAGCATAAGTGGGAGATCTTTCGGGGTCGTCGCTGAAAAACCACTACTTTCATTGTTTCATTACTTACTCGGTTGGGCGGAAGCGGTGCGCGGTCGATTATATCGGCGGGCGCACGGTGTTTCGTTCCAAGCGTGCAGAGTGGTGATGTGGCGGCAACGCTCATCACCGTACAACTCCCGCGTGATCCGGTTCGAGGACACTGCCAGGCGGGGAGTTTGACTGGGGCGGTACATCTGTCAAAGAATAACGCAGGTGTCCTAAGGCCAGCTCAGCGAGGACAGAAACCTCGCGTGGAGCAAAAGGGCAAAAGCTGGCTTGATCCAGATGTTCAGTACGCATAGGGACTGCGAAAGCACGGCCTATCGATCCTTTAGTATAAAGAGTTTTTAGCAAGAGGTGCCAGAAAAGTTAACACAGGGATAACTGGCCTTTTGATCCTTCGATGTCAGCTCTTCCTATCATGGCGAAGCAGTTTTAGTTTGACAGCTGTCACCTGAAATGTAGATCTCGTCAAAGACATATACCCTAAGAAACAAGAAGTCTATCATGCATAGTTTCGAGAAAAATTAGGTTTGAGTTTGACAGCTGTCACCTAAATTGTTTTATTTTATTTTTATTTGTAATAGAAATAAGTTTTTAGGAAAATTTAAATAAGTTCTTAAGAGAAATACTCCCAAAATTTTGCTGAGGCCTTGGCCTCTACCTAAGCCACATCTGCCGAAGCCAGAAGCACCGTCCGTCAACCCCAGGTTGAAAGCCTCAAGATCCAAAGTTTGCATCGCGTAGGCAACTCCGGAGTCATGGTGCGACCCACAACGAAGGAGGCGGCTGCGCGGCTCAAGGAGGTCGTTCCGCCGAGTCTCAGGGTCGCTGAGCCGCACTCACGCTTGCCACGAGTCGCGCTACGTTATCCGCGGATCAATTTAACCGGGGAGCAGATCGTGGACGAGCCGTACCGGGTGAACTTCCTGGGCGAGACCAGAATGCAAGTTTTCGGTCAAGAAATCAGTCGGTCCAAAGCTCCTCTTGTCGACATGGGCCGTATTTGCATCGGTTGGGACGAGGCAGAGGTGTGTGATCACGTGCGGGCAACTTGCTGCAGCAACAAGTGCCAGCAATACGGTCACTCTGATAAGTACTACCGATCAAAGGTAACCGTGTGTTGTCGGTGTGGAGAAGAGGGCCACAAGACGGCGGAGTGTAAGTCAGACATCCGGTGTTGCGCGACGTGCAAGCGCTTTAAGCGCAAGGACGCCAACACGCACCCCAAGGCGGCTCAATTCTGCCCTGCACGCATTTTTGAGAAGCCGCGAACAGAACCCAATATGGATAGACAACCTACTCCAATGCGGTCGGTCAGCTCAATTTGATGGGATCCGAGGCGGCTACAGCGGAACTACCGGTGATAGCGCATTTTTTGTGGACTCGACCTCATTTAAGTCCAAGAGCAATACGCAGGTCGCAATACGAGAATGTAATATAAACGTAAAAACGAAACAACTAAATCAGCGGAGGAAACAAAGGCGCATCTATAGGCATCAGTAAACCCACGGGAACTCGGAGTGCAAGTTTCTCGCCTGCGAAAGGTGGGTAACGGGGGGAAGCTACTTCAGACCACCAGCGCGGAATCAGTGGAGAAGCTTAAGAAGGCGCTTCCGAGCACTCTTAAGAGTGTCGGAGCCAAAGGAGAGAACGCCCTTGGTGGCCATCATGAACGTCGAGGGCGAAATATGAAACAAAAAAGAGTGTACCTCCCATACAAAGTGATCCAGCGCAAATTGTGCAAATTATACATTTTCATAGACTAGCTCTCTCTTCTCTTTTCGTGTGGGACATCAAGTCGTCCAACGACCCGATGAACCCTGGTGTCAGAGTTTTTCAACCGCCTACTACCACTAGTAGGCCTTTGACATGGTTGTGTTACGACCGCCGTCTAAGTAATCATAGACAGCAACCGGGACCGACGGCCTAACATGCCCTCCGAAGCACGAAACCATTTCTTTTCGGACAATCAGTTGGTTCACCCTGCAATGTTCTATGCAGACCGGGAACAAATTCACAAAGCGATAAATATCAACTTTGTGAGTGTCCCACCGAGAATCGAACCCGAAACCTTTGCGTCGCACTACCACTGCGCCAAATCGGCCGTCGTAACGCTTGCGTCTGTCAAAAGAAAAGAAAATTGCTAATTTCGCTCTTATATGTATGGCATACAAACACGGCTACGGTGCGTAACGGATGCGGCTGTCAAGTCATGTGACATGCGTTATAAATACACAGCGACAGTCGCAGGCAGTCGCACTACCACTCGGCCGAAGACTAGCTGATATAAATATGTTATTGTTTATTTTGACTTAGTTTGAGATGTCCGGTGCGTCGGTAGTGTTTGTTCCGGAGCGCGGGCGTGAGGAAGGCGGCGGCGCAGAGCGCGCACGGCAGCCGCACCGCGCGCCCGTGCGCCGCCGCCAGGTGCCGCGCGCGGCTGCCGTACGAGCGGCACGGGGCGGAGCACACCGGACACTTATACCTGTCTTTTTTCCCATGCTCCTTCACCATGTGCCACTTCTGAGCGGCCTTCGTAGCCAGCATCACCCCGCATTTCGAACACCCCCGCGTCTCCTCCTCGTGCTTATATTTGTGGTCCTTCAGCTTTCTAATGGAGGGGAAGCCTATACCGCATTTGTCGCAAATATGGATCGGATAGTGTTTATTGGAATGCAGCAGTAATCTACCGAACGTGTCGAAGATTTCGTCGCAATGGAGGCATTTTAAATCTTTTTTGGTCACTACGAAAGGCATGACGCTTCCTTCGTTTTCTGTTTTTGGTTTTTTCGAGTGTTCATGCTCTAAGTGAGACAATAAAGTATCCAAATTGGGAACCCTAGAGTTGCAAATACTGCAAGTGAGCTCTGATATCTCGAGTGCAAGTGGGAACGAAATTTTTTTCATCAGAGGGGTCGACGTGTCGTGCATCGTCGAATGGTTCCGTACCTCGTCTATATCTAATGATATATAGAAGCAATACGCACACATGTATTTTCCTTGTGAATATTGAAATGGAAGCGCGTTTGAATGTTTTAGTACAAAATTGGAATAATTGAGTTGATTTATAGCCATGATATTAGGGTTGGGTAGACCGGCCAAGTTAGATTTTTGGTATGTGTATGTTAATCTAATGTCTGTATCTATGAGATTTTTCTGTTTGATAACGTAGCACCCGCGTTTGTATCGTCTGAGCGTTTCAAGTTTAGGTTTAGTAGACATCCTTGTTTCTTCTAGAGTATTTGTTTCATCTGCGATGTTTGCATGTTCTAGAGTTTTTCTTTCTTCTAAAGTGGCTTCATTGGCAGAATTCTTGATGGATTGTTTTATTTGAAGGCTTTTTTCTTTGTTTTTTGGAGCGACTTCTCTATCAAGCCACGACTTTTTCTTAAAAATAACAACAGTCTCTTTTTCCTTGGGTTTTTTGTTCGGTAAAACCTTTTTCGAGCTTTTTCCGGTATGTTTGATGTTTGGTTTCTCCTTAGAGGACGATTCATGTTTGGAATCAACTTGTTTTCTTGCTGTTAGTTGATTTGAAGATCCTTGTTGGACGAAGGGGCCTGGAAAGAAAAATTAATTAATTAAATGTGGAATTAATTAATTTTTAAAGAAAGTCTTATCAAATGGCGTAATTTATAGTTATTACATTGATTATTCCACAGAACTATGACTAAAGCTGTAGAAACCAGACTAAAATAACAATAGAATATATAATTTCAGATTTCCTTTTTTTTACTTATTGCTCTTTCAATGCGCTGAAAAAGGATACATTTAGGTTATTCGTATCGCCAATCAGAAGGTTGTAAAAAGTTTCATTTTCTATACGTCAGAATTGAAGAAAGAAGTCAGAAGTCAAGAAAACAGTTGTCATAAACAACGATATACTTTGACACATCGCCAGTAATATAATTCTTTATTGCACAAAGTAAGTTTACAAATATTTATTTAAAATATTTATTTAAATATTTATTTATTTTTATTTAAAAAAGAATAAAAAAAAGTACAACTAGGCGGCCTTCTTGCTATGGTAGCAAGCTCTACCAGGCAACCTTTGGGTGAAAGGAAAGTGCGTTTAGATAAGCGGGATAGTGCATGAAATATACTAACATAAACTACATAAATTAATGTACACACTAATACATTCATAAGCTATTATATATTATAATAAATAAGCTTAAATAGACTAAATCAATTTAAGAAGTAAAGTAAACACTCCTTGTAGTACTACAAGGAGTGTTTACTTTACTTCTTAAATTGATTACAATTGGGCTAATGGTTTTTGGAGATAAATGGTAACATTGGTTTGCACATACTAATGGAAGACTTGGTTGAATGGACTTACTCAGTTGCTTTGTACGATATAATTTAAAAAAGTAAAGTTGGTAAAGTTTGTTTGTTGAGGTTTATTGAACTGTTTTTTGTTATTCTCTAAGGTGTAGTAGCTATACAGTATCTATTACTTGGAAAAAGTACGATTACTTACTCGTGTGTATTGAGACCCTCGTTAGTAATTAGTCTCTGACAAATCTTAACTTACATTTTTTAACACTTTGTTTTTAATGTAGGAAGTATAATTAAATAATTTATAAAGTTATTTACAGTAAAAAAAAAAGACTAATTTAACTAATACCTACCTACCTCTATATACATTTACTAGATTTCTGCCCAGTGGTTTCACCCGCTGTCACTGATTTGTCCGTGGTAATAGTTGTTTTCCCGCGGTAAAAAGTGGCCTGTGTTATTCCGGGTTATACTCTACCTGTGTTCCAAATTTCATCCAAATCGGTCAAGCCGTTTTAGCGTAAAGAGGTAACAAACATACACACACACACAAACTCTCAGATTTATAATATTAGTGCGGGCAATCTGTTGAAGCAGGAATGAACCGGCCACATACCCTCAAGCGCTGCCCTATCTACCATTAGCACAGAATAACCAGTAGTATGTAGTATATATTGTACATACAGAACGGTCATCCTGTGTGATAGGTCATCTTTTTTTTTTTGAAAACTTGCAAAATTTTCAAGCGCGGGCAGGATTTGAACCTGCGACTTTCGCATTACTAGTGGCGACGCCTCTTCCATCTGGGCTACCGGTTCAAATCCTGCCCGCGCTTGAAAATTTTGCAAGTTTTCAAAAAATTGAATACCTAACATGGGAAAGTGTTTTAAAATTTGGTACTCGATAGGTCATCTAGCTATATGTATGTATGTATATATACAAAACGGTCACTCACCTCTGTGTATCACTACAGTGACAGGTTGTCAGCCCATCGCCTAAAACAGCAATACACATCTAACCCTCGAGTCCCGTAGTCGCCTCTTACGACACCTATAAGTAAGAAATGGGGTGATGGTATTCTATGCCGGCATCACACGGCTAAACTATAACACTTACCGTCATCATATTGGCATTGCGTAGTTCTGTAGTCGTCTCCGGCTGTATTTTCATCACTTTGAGCTGGTTTTGTAGATGTTTGTTGATTCGAAGATCCTTGTGCGAGGGCACCTGGAAAGAAAATACACAGTTTTTTAATCTACTGTTTATCTGTCCATCTTTCTTTAATATCTTCGTCAGTTTCGCATTTATTCACACGGCATTTAGTATTAAGATATACCAATGCGGTGTTCACTTAAAACATTACATTAACAGCCACAACAGTCCACTGGTGAACATGGGTCTCCCGCCATAGCAGGCGGACTGGCAAGCGCAGTGCGAGATGTTACATTCATAGGGAACCCATTCCCTGTACGAACTAATACTTTCGTCGCTTTTTACGACGGGTAGAATTGGAGTGATGCTATTCAGTGTTCACTGGGTACTATTTTATTATCACATACATACACACACATATCACGCCTTTAATCCCTTGCGGGGTAGGCAGAGCGTAAACAGCCGCACAAACGGCTATTTAAACCACGTCTGACAAATGTTTAAGGGTCATTCGGAAAATTGTGTTACGCTATAGTGACAGGTTGTCAGCCCATCGCCTAAAATTGCAATACACACCCTCGAGTCCGTTAGTCGCCTCTTACGACTCCCACGGGAAAGAAATGGGGTGATGCTATTCTAAGCCGGCATCACACTGCTATGCATGCAGTGTTCAGCACTAACTTATTATCAATTGAGAATGTTTCAATTTTTTTATTATTTTATACGAGTGCCACGCAAAATAACTTAGTTTCTTCGTTGTTACTTATTACTAACGGTAGATGTCGCTATAAGTTTTCAGACGCAGAACGTCGTAATTATAATAGAATACCTGACAAGGATTGGTTAACCAGATACAAGCAAGCACTGTCGAGGGCAAAGATATGAAATCATATACATACATATGACACGCCTATATCCCTTGCAGGGTAGGCAGAACGTTAACGGCCGCAAAAATAGGGTCGCCATCGCTACGTCTGACAAACATTTGAGGGTCATTCAGAAAATTGTGTATCATTATAGTGACAGATTGTCAGCCCATCGCCTAAAATTGCAATACACATGTAACCCTCGAGTCCTTTAGTCGACTCTTACGACGCCCATGGGAAAGAAATGGGGTGAAGCTATTCTAAACCGGCATCACGATGCAAAATTAACCAACAGTCCACTGCTGGACATGGGCTGGGCTGGTATTGCCATACTTACGACACTTGGCAAGGGGATTGGCGAGTGCAGTAAGAAAGAAGACACATACCTTGTGTTTGGTTCAATTCATTGTGGTGTGTGTGTGAGCCTGAAACTCTGGACATCAAGTATCGCCTGTAGTTGAGTCCAATGGGTGATAGAGACGACATTTTAGCCAGCGACATATTCTGGAAATAACAAATATTAAATTAATAATTAATGATAATAACATTAAGATTAAGGAATAATTACTGTGTGATGCAGAGGGATAAATTCATCCATGTAATTGCCGTGTGATGCCGGCTTAGAATAGCATCACCCCATTTCTTTCCTATGAGTATCGTAAGAGGCGACAAAGGGACTCGAGGTTTAAATGTGCGTTGCAGTTTTAGGCGATGGGCTGACAACCTATCACTATGGCCATACACAATTTTCTAAATGACTCTCAAATGATTGTCAGACGTGGTGTAAAAGTCCCTTTTTACAGCCATTTACGCTCTGCCTATCCCGCAAAGAGTTATAGGCGTGATATATGTATGCTCCGTTTATTTAACAGTCTGTCTGTTACATACAAAGTTTGTTTACATTATTGGTCATCCTTAAATAAACGGAGTTGTATGTATGGAATGGGCAGCAGCATTTGCTGTGAATGCACCATCTTGCACTGTGCTTGCCAATCCGCCTGCCAAGTGTGGTGAGAATGTTTAGTCTATCACCCCAATAGAGGGAGGCGCGTGTCCAGCAGTGGACCGATAACATAATGTTAGTTGTTAGGAAGCCAAAAATGTTCCCTTGTTAGTATTCTACCACTCACAAACTATAACTACTCATTTCACAGTGGTAATAGTTGTTTTCCTGCGGTAAAAAGTGGCTAATGTGCTATTCTAGGTTATACTCTACCTGTGTTCCAAATTTCATTTAAAATCGGACAAGCCATTTGACCGTAAAGAGGTAATAAACATACATACATACATACATACACACAAACTCTCAGATTTAGAGGTATTATATTAGAACGGATTAGTTAGGTTCAATCAAACTGAGAAAAATCTCACAATCTTTTCAACTTTTGAAGATAATGGTTGTCTCACCTCATCATCATCATCCGTTGAGTCGTTCATTGACTGATTGTCCTGCACACTCCGACCATCACCTGCAGCTGTCGCTTCCACTTCCTCGCTGACATCTCTATGCTCTTCTTCTTCCACTTTAACCACAATTAGCTCGTGATGCATATCTTCTTTTTTCTTTGTTTCCTCTTCCTCATCTTTTTCTTTCTCTTTTTTCATACTTCCACCTTGCACTGACAAAATAATACATTATATCAGTCATGCTTTGAATAATACATTATATCAGTCATGAAATAGAATGAATGATTGTTCCATATTCAAGTTGAGTCTATACCTAGTTTATATAAAGGATTTTTAAAAAAAATTACCCAATGGCCAATAAAATCTATAACGGAAAGTAAACCGACAGTAAAAGTAGAAAAGATTGATGCATGTTGAAGAAGCGAAAGAGGTGTGTCAGGATCGTAGCAAGTGGAAAGATGTAGTCTCTGCCTACCCCTATGGGAAAGAGGCGTGATTATATGTATGTATGTATGTATGTAAACCGACAGTGTATAACTGGATACAGGCAACCAACAGTTGTCTCAACTGCCAGCCTGCTAATAAATAATAATGATAATAATAATAAGTCCAAGAGACTTGATGGTGTGTGTTGTATGTGGGTAGTCTTGTGTTGATTTCTACCTAATGTCAAAGTTAAAGGTTATGCTGTGTACTGATTTTGACAATGAAATTGGCGATTATTTATTGAAAAGCCTCAAACCCAATGTGTGTATTGCAATTTTAGGCGATGGGCTGATAACCTGTCACTATGGTTATACACAATCCCGTTTACCCTCTGCCTACCCCGCAAGGGATAATAGGCGTGATATGTGTATATATGTATGTGTGTATAATAATAATAAAATATGGTCGGCATTTCTAACTCAAGAAAAACTATGAATATGAGAGAAGGCCTTTACAAAGGACTGTGGGTGTGTGGAGGATACTGCTGCCTGTTTCCAGGGCGAAAATTATTACTTAGTCACCATTTACCACCTCACTTACTATGGGTAGAAATGGGGTGGTGCTATTTTTACCCAGCACTGCATAGGAAAATACTTAACATTAATTAAATTAACAGATAAAACAGTCCACTGCTGGACATGCTTGGCAGACGGATTGGTAAGCGCAGTTCAAGATGTTACATTCACAGGGAGCGCTGATGCCCAAGTAGAATTGGAGTGATTTCATTCTCAGCCAGCACTACACGGCAAAAGGAAAATAATGTAATAATATTGACTCACTGTCAACAAATTCAATACTAGGGGAGTTGTATACGCAGTCACTCAGTAGTTTTTGTTCAGACTCAACCACCATCTCTCTGAATTCAGTCGCATCAATTAGTTTACGAATACATGGTCTGCAGAAGATCTCCTTGACATTCTTGTCTTTTGTTAGCTGGAAAAGAAAAGCACAACCAAAGTTCAGTTTCATAGATTAAACTAAATTGCATATCTGAATAGCTTTTCGGTGTGTATATGAGTAGGTATGTATAGATAGTGTAGGGGATGAACAAGCTCATAATATGTTAAGTACCCAATGTCCACACTTACAAATGCCTGCCTGATAAAATTTAATAATAATAACAATAGGCATATATCATCAATAATAGCATCAGGCGCGTGCAGACTCTTGAGTGTATTTCTATAGTGCAGACAGAGCGAGTACCCGTTTAATGTACACATCAACACTTTACATTATTTGGTACAAAAAGGCTTAAACAACACATGTTGGCTTCGGCCCCACTCATGCCTCAAAGGACTGGGTTCCTGTGGGCCTGAGATTTGATGAGTAGTTGTTGTTGTTGATGTCCTAGGGCACCTCATTGGTGCACAGGGCCTTCACAAGATGTCCATTTTCCCAGGTAATGAGTTGTAATTTTTACTTCACGCCATGTTAAGCCACTGTTTTTAAGTCACATATGCACGGGCCGCCCAGCTCTTCTTTTGCCACTCTAGAGCCAGCATTGCCATATTGTTCTCCCCCCGCCGCAATGTACCTATGCCCTATCCATCGAAATTTCCTTGTGGATTTGTGTCTGTAAATCACTCCAGGCCTCAGTTACATCAGCTGTTTCTAACAAAGTAGGTTTGTCTTGTAAAGTTTGCATTTAAGTTTGTAGTCGGCTTTAAAATAGTTTCTATATGGTAGGTTTTGTGTATGTGTCTGTCTACTATTCACCTGTACTTGTATGGTCAACATAAGTACCTGGTGATTATCTACACTAATATTATAAAGAGGAAAGATTTGATTGTTTGTTTGTTTGTTTGTTTGTTTGTTTGTTTGTTTGTTTGCATCGAATAGGCTCCGAAACTACTGGCCCGATTTTAAAAATTCTTTCACCATTAGAATCCTACATTATTCCTGATGAACATAGGCTATATTTTATACGAGAAAAAAATAGGGATCCGCGTGAAAATTTCGATAATGTAACCCAACGTGTGAAAAATGTACAAAAAAAATATCTTATATCGCGTACGCTGTGGAAATTATTGACAATAGAGCAAAGTGATGTACTACAGTTTTATAGAGGACATCAATATCTATAATAATGTCCGCGATACCATATGTCTAACTATTACAGTTATGCCACAATAACTACTTTTTCATTTAAAAATGTACCAACTACGCCACATTATTCGTACCAGTGTAATGATTACATTTAATAATTACTGTATTAAAGGGTGTCAGGGATAGCCCTCAGAATACTAATAGGGTACATGCAGACCATGAAACTGAACAACTTTCCCCTAGGAACATATTTCAGGAAACGTAAAAAAACTGACTTCCCATAGTGAATGCAGTCAGCTGATTGTGATTTTGTATGGAAAGTCAGTTTTTTGGCGTTTTCTGACATATGTTTCTAGGGGAAAGTTGTCCAGTTTTATGTTTCATTTATCAGTATTCGAAGGACTGTCCCTTACCTACTCGGTATGAAAAGACGACAAAAAACGTTAAATAATGCATTAAAAACATCTACATACATAAATCACGCCTATATCCCTCACGGGGTAGGCAGAGCGTTAACGTCCGTTCAACGGATATTAACACCACGTCTGACAAAAGCTTGAGGGTCAATCAGATAACTGTGTATCACTATAGTGACAGGTTGTCAGCCCATCGCCTTAAATTGCAATACACATCCCTCGAGTCCCTTAGTCGGCTCTTACGACACCCCATGGGTAAGAAATGGGGTAATGCTATTCTAAGCCGGCATCACACGGTAAAAAAATCTACTCTAAAATAATACATACATACACATATCACGCCTATTATCCCTTACGGGGTAGGCAGAGCGTAAACGGCGCAAAAACAGACATTTACGCCACGTCTGACATATGTTTGAGGGTCATTCGGAAAATTGTGTATCGCCATAGTGACAGGTTGTCAGCCCATCGCCTAAAAGTTCAATACACACCCTCAAGTCCCTTAGTCGCCTCCTACGACTCCCACGGGAAAGAAATCGGGTGATTCTATTCTAAGCCAGCATCACACTAAAATAATAATTATAATAATCTACACTAATATTAGAAACAGGATTTTATTTATTGTTTGTTTGAATTGAATAGGCTCCGAAACTACTGGACCGATTTTAAAAAATCTGTTACCGTTAATTGAAATTGAAATTCTTAATTCAATGTAGGATAGTATTATCACTTATTGACGTCATGAACCGTCACTCTAAAAAAAGAAATTTGTATTACACAATTTTCTTTTTTTTATTACAATTTTGTTATGACCTAATAGAAAACCGGCTCGGGCGGGATAAAAAGAATAAAAATATAGGCACTGCCATGGGACTGGCCAGGTTAATCACAGGCATGTAACTTTACGCCACCACCATCTGCAAATGATATTTGTTTCAAATTGAAGTCAAGATTTTTAGAATCCTACATTATCCCTGATGAATATAGGCTATATTAAACTGTCTTATTCCCGGGGGGAAACTGTTAGCGGCGGGTGAAACCGCTGGGCGGGCTGCTAGTTCTTACCTATATTTGGTCGGTGTTCAATGCTAGTGCATAGATTATATATATTTTACATACATACAAACATAAGACACGCCTTTATCCCTTACGGGGTAGGCAGAGTATTAATGGCCGTAAAACGGATAATAACACCACACATATAACACCACGTCTGACAAAAGTTTGAGGGTTAATCAGATAACTGTGACAGGTTGTCAGCCCATCGCCTAAAATTGCAATACACATCTAACCCTTGAGTCCCAAAGTCGGCTCTTATGTCACCTCGACACCCATAACTAAGAAATGAGGTGATGCTATTCTAGGCCGGCATCACACGGCAATCTAGGCCGGCATCACAATGACATGGCATAGATTTTCATGGTTGCATATCCATTTTTGTATCCATCTAACTTTCCCAATGGCCATTGTATATCAGGAAGGTTTAAATCCCCAACAATGAGTAGGGTATTATTGCTTTCTGATGCAATTCTGATTGAATCAAAGAGAGTTTTATCTGATTCTTTGTATCAATAATGTGTAGGGTGATAGATACCATCTACAATGATAGAAATAGAAATAGAAATAGAAATATTTTATTAGCTTGCATACACGGTAAGGTAACAAAGGTCTTAAAATAAGTAATAAATAATTTACTTATTACTTACATAATTTTAGTACATGCGTGATGCGCCAGTTTTTGGCATGCAATAATTATTTACACATTTTGAAACACTATTGAAAAATACAATACTTGATTAATTGATTACATTAGTATCTGTTAACTGCCAATATGTTTAGGTTTTTTAATTTGCTACTATTTGTGAGAAACCATAAATGGCTTCTTGTTTCTAATGCCAACTATATATTAAGTATACTGTAAGCTGAGGTTTTTTCTAAAATATATAAATAAATAAACAAGCATTAGCATAGGTAAAAGTCAATGTCGTGTCGTATCAAGAGGTCAAGTCACTGGCAGAGAGGAGAGGAGATTGGAAGTTACTCCACCTACAAGAGTTTGACTCTTAAATTAGAAGAAGAAGAAGCATAGGTAAAGTTAAAGTTAAGCCTCAACATTGATGTAAGCCTTGTTCAAGGTGGGATGTAGGATAGCTTGTATTTATTTATTTATTTATTTAAGTTTACAACATAACAGTTACAGACACCAAATCGTTATAAACATCGTCTTATTTAATTAGGTATTAATAATAAATTAAAATAATTATATCAATAAATGTCAATAATATTAGCCTATACTTAAAAAATTCAGTCGCATTTATTTAAATTATTTTATCATTAGTCATATTATAATAATATTTTTTTTAATAAAATTATTAATTATTATTAAGACATAAAATTATTAAAACCAAAAATTAACTAAAATTGTATCGTGCTTCCTCTGGCACACGTCATCTCACACGCATTCCTACATACGCGCATCAAACTAGCGAACCCTGAACTAAACAAGTCGCATTGCGGCGTAAACTCGAGAACGGCGTTGAGCAAGCGACGAGCGCGCTCGACCGGGCTATGCTCCCGGTGTTGTGTGCGCGCCGCTCGCGCCTGCGGTCGGAGCCTGTTACTCAGTATTGGAATGTTAAGGTTACTATGTGCTACATATTGCTACTCCGCCCCATCCTTTGCCAGCTGCCCTGTCCCGTCGGAACAATACATAGCCATTTATATTTATCAGGTTGCTACTTATTTCAGGTTTTAGGTGTGTCTCTGTTATGATGTTGGTTTTAGATTATTGATTACAAATAATAGCAGAAAGACTTTCCAGGCCACTTACTAGCTTCCTCAGTGATTGGCAAACTCCAAGTTTTGCTATTGGGACACAAGTACTTTAGTGTAGATGATTGTAGTACAACCACATGCAACTCGGTTGCAAGCAAGCATAATACTACACTTTAAACACATCTGCCGTTCATGTCCATGACAGGTGATTTTAGGGTTCGCCCTGACCAGTTTTGTACATTTCAAGCAAGGCCCCATAGTTCATTTTTTAAATAACGAACACATTGTGAAGTTTTTTGAACACTTAAAGGTTATGTTATTTCTGCAAAGTCACTGTGTATTTAAATCGCTAAGGATTGCTTTGCAAACACTTTCACTGCAGATTTACACAAGCACAAACACAATCACACTGTTTTTAGTTCTAAAAACAACTTCTAAGCTAGAAAAATATGAAATTATTTTAGGATAATTTTAGGACACATGTGCACTATCCGAACGCGGGTAGATGAAAAAACAGGGACACATTCGAGGAAACAAAATTATATAAGATATAAAACAAATTACCTACATTATGAATAAGAAATAGATTGATACCCTATTTTTTTTTAACCCACCTGAAAATAAGGCTAACTTACTTGTAAATTGAAAGTTGTCGCGAATATGTCGCGGTACGCCTTGCGAACCGTGTCCAAGATGTCCTTGTAGTAGCCGACGCTTAGGCAGCACCGGCATGTGCCGTACGTTTGACCGCTATCTGATGTAGCAGCCATCTCGAAATCTCGACAAATAGTCGTCGAGTCGAGTACAATTCACTCTCTCTCTTTTCGTGTGGGACAATTCACTTAGATGTCTTGGTCAGAGTACACTTTTCTATTAAAAGAAAATCTATTCCATTTAAAGAACCAAATCCAAAGAAAATCATCAAATTCTTGACCAAAAACAATAAACCATAGACCACAGATCACTTATCCAAATTCTTTTTTTTATTTTTTTGTCTATTCTGGACAGGCCAAGATCTTAAAACCATACAGCCTTGTCTTTAGTAAGCACTCTTTTCTGTGTTCTCCATTTTAAAACGTGTGTTATTTTGTCCATTCAGTGTAATTTTTCATAAACATGTGAAAGGATGAGACATGCATATTTCTTTCAATTTCTTTACGCTGAGATGACATTCATTTAGTACTCTTAATAAAATTCCTTATTTCAGCAGTTAAAACATTTGTACCGCTAGGATTTCAAAGATATCGCCTTTCAAGATGGTATCTCATTAATTAGAGAAGATACGGCTTTGGTTAATGTACCATATCCTTGGTACGTATCGTCTTAATGCTGTGATTTGAATTACAAGTTTCGTACTGCTATATTTATGAAGATTTAGCAAGAACGTCCAACCACTTTCGAACGCCTTTTCCTTCCATATCTCACATTTTTCTGATTTGTAACGGCAACGCTGTAATCATTTTGTGTGTAGATCATTCCTCTGCCAAGATATTTAAGCATTTACGATTTTGAGGTTTTAAAATCATGTGGCTGGAAAGAACCATCTTAAAAGGCAATTATATCTGAAATCCTAGCGGTACAAATATTTTAACTGCTGAAATAAGGAATCTTATTAAGAGTACTAAATGAATGTCATCTCAGTGTAAAGAAATGTGCATGTCTCATCCTTTCACATGTTTGTAATTTTTCATGTTAGTTTTATCAGAGTTCTTTTCTTATTTTATAAATTGTACGTCTTCAGTATTTTTTCCACTTTGTCGTCTTTAGTTCAAGTTAAAAAAGTTTCACATCCGAGTAACATGTCTTTGTTGTGTTTTTCCCTCGTAATATTTTTCTGCAGTGATTATGCTGGATGGTTTGTCTATTTACTTACTTCGCCGGCTCGACGATCCAAAGTGAGTTTTGGCCTCCGATACGAGATTTTGCCACTTGTCTCGGTCTTGAATGGTTCAATGATAAAACTATTTAGTACCTACAAGGACATCCAAGTTTATTTGCCACAAAATGTGGAGTATTTGAAGTAAGAAGTAAACTAAACATCCAATCATAATTATTGGAACTGCATTTTGAGGAATGAATGTTTTGTTATATTAAGGTACGCATAAATGGCCAAATTACTAATAAGGAAATGAACAGCACAACGTAACCCACGAGTTTTTCAAAGCTTGTATTCTTTTAAGTTCTCGGTAAGTATGACTAAAATAAACGTATTTTATCTTTATCTTTAGAATTACGGACAGCAGTAGTGCACTTACTTTTCTACCAAGTATTCCACTCTCCCTTGGTAGAGAAGTAAGTGCACTAATGCTGCGTTTACGTCATGGACGTACTATTTAAACGTCCTGTTTAAATAGTACGTCCATGATAACTGTTGCAGAAAAAAAGAGCCGAGCGAGACGGCACACAGCGAGGCTTTCGTCTCTTTCTAAAATATATCACTACATAGTATAAAATAAAGTCGCTTCCCGTTTGGTGTCTCCTTATATCTTTAGAATTACCGAACGGATTTTGATGCGGGTTTTTTTATTAGATAGAGTGACTTGAGAGAAAGGTTTATAAGTATAATTTATTCCGGGAAATTGTCACGTTCCCATGGGTAGCCCAACTGGTAGTAAACTTTTGACCCCCTTTTGACACCTTTAAGGATTAAAATTTCAAAAATGCTCGAACACGTATTTAATTATTTTAAGTTATGAGTCTAATCAGAAATTTTGAAACAGATCACGTTTAAGATAAAAAACTTTCATACAAACTTTTAACCCCGTTTTCACCCATTTTAAGGTTAATATTTCAAAAATGCTGAAACACGTGTTTAATTATTTTAAGTTATTAGTCTAATTACAAATTTTGAAACAGATCACATTCATTTAAAAAAACGAACTTTCATACAAACTTTAAACCCCCGTTTGACCATATTAAGGGTTAAAATTTCAAATATACTGAAACACGTGTTTCATTATTTTAAGTCATAAGTCTAATCACAAATTTTGAAACGGATCACACTTAAGACAACGATTTATCATACAAACTTTTAACCCCCTTTTTATCCTTTGGGGGATAAAAAAAAACGGAATTTAAATTAAAGTCGCTTCTTACGTCTGTCCCTGTCTGTTTGTATGCTTAAATCTTCAAAACCACTTAACGTATCTGGATGAAGTTTTTTTAAAAGATAGAGTGATTCAAGAGGAAGGTTTTTATGTATGTATGTACCTATGTATAATTTATGTCGGGAGAAGGCCTGTTTCCCGTGGGAAATCAGTTAGCAGCGGGTGAAACCGCTGGGCGGGCCGCTAGTAAATAATAGTACTATCTAGGGAAGAAATATAGGTTATCCATATTTTTTATTACAATGATAGGGAAATTTACTTACATACGATTCCCTTGGATTGGACAACCTCGAATACAACATCTTGTCACCATTTTGAGTGAAAAATTTCGTGAAATACAGTTTTTAAGTAATAAATAAGGAGTGTAAAAAATTTTCATCTGCCGCTAAAATTTAAACTTACTTAACGCCAAAATTAAAACTTATAGGGATACCATAACACAATTATTTGATTAATATTTTTTACATAATTATAATTTATCAGTGTATAATTTTATGATTTCCAACAAGTTTTTGATATTACGCAAGTTGTTTTATTATATTACTTAAATTAAAATTTTATATTTGTGAAAAATAAGTAAGTGAAAAGTTTTATCTCCAGTAATTTTCTACACTGGCAATATGAAAGAACGAGACACACAGTCTTTCTACCACAGACGTATAAAGGGAATTTCCTTTATACGTCTGTGAATTTTGTTTGAAATCTTGACTAAAATTTGAAACAAAATGTCGTTTACAAATGGGAGTGGCGTAAAGTTACGTGCTGTGTAATTAACCTGGCCAGCCCCGAGGCAGTGCCTTTATTTTTATTTTTATTTTTTTATCCCGCCCGAGCCGGTTGTCTATTAGGACAATACAAAATTGTTATAAAAAGAAGAAAATTGCGTTATGCAAATTTCTTTTTTTTACAATGACCGATCATGACGTCAATAAGTGATAATGCTATCCTACATTGAATAAAGTTATTTCATTTTCATTTATTTCACCATATATCAGTAATTATAAAGTTACTATTCGTAAATAACTGTTTTTGAAGTAATCAGTCCTGGGCCCTATATAATAAAGCTGACAATCTGACATAATTGTCAAAAACCTACAAATTTATCGCATTGTCATGGTAAACTCGTTTATTAAAAATGACAATTATGTCAAAAATCGACAGGTAAAGTATTGACAAATTGTCGCTATTGTAAATGCGTTTAATAAAACTCTACAATTATCAAAAACCATGGACGAGCTCCGTGACAAAATTCTCGCATAATCATGATAAATTTGTCGGCTACTGACAAAATTGTCAAATATTTAATTTATGGAATCGTGTGAGGGAACACTAAAATATTTTTTACAATTTTAATGTTTCTTCGAATAAGAGGATTTTGTGACTATAATTCTTGTTTTGTCGGTGTTTTTGGATACTATTCAATTATGAACAAGAACAATAAAATGACCACTTTGGGGCTGATATTTGAAAATAAAGATTTACTGTTTGGCAAGTTAACTGAACAAGTGACACACGAGAAAAAAATAAGTGGAAGGAAAAAGCTGACCAACTGAGAGCACTAGATATTTGACGCCTTGGTTGTATTTGTCCTATGTATTCTGCATCACTACTCTCGCTGCTAGACGTCAGCACCATTTTTGTAAAAATTAAGCTTTTATAAACTTTAACTGATTGCGCGACACAGGGTAAGGGCACCTGTCAATAATATCCGACAATTCGACAAATATGTCAATATGTCGTGACAATTATCCGTTTAATAAAGCAGAATCGATAAGTTTTTCACGACAATTTGTCACCTGTCACCTGTCGCGCAAAAAGTTTTATTAAACAGAAAATTGACAAATTGTCACGATAATCCGACATATTTACCTTTGAGCCGTGTTCCGCAGTTTAAATATCTGGGCCATATTGTCACTGAAAATATGTGTGATAATTTAGACATAGAAAGGGAACGCAGAGCATTGTCGGTGCGTGGCAACATGTTGGCTCGTAGGTTCGCACGGTGTTCAGCTGAAGTTAAAGTCACGCTTTTCAAAGCCTTCTGCCAGACTTTTTACACCAGCAGCCTATGGGTCAATTATTATTATTATTATTATTATTATTATTTATAATACACTAGCAGCACATTGTGCTGATGCGTGTATATCACTGCACTTGAGTCAAATATTTGTCTAGTCTGTTTTTAAATGAGTTCACTGAGGGAGCACTGATCACTGATTGCGGTAGTTTGTTCCACGAGTCCACTACACGATTTGGCAAAAAGTGGTGCCTGGGATTGCTTGTACTCGAGGAGCGTGACAGTTTTAGTGAGTGTCCTCTCAGATTTTTGTTCTGGTTGAAGACGAAGATACCATTGAGTTCTGGGACATTGTAATTTTACTCAAAAGACCTACAATGCTCTGCGTGTACTTTATAATAATGTTTTCAGAGCACTTTTCCGGCTCCCACGCTACTGCAGTGCGTCCGGCATGTTTGCCGATGCGAATGAGGACGACTTTTACGCAGTAATGCGCAAAAAGATTGTGTCATTAATGAAAAGGGTGCGGGCGAGCTCGAACAGGGTTCTGAGAGTAGTGGCTGATAGGATGGACACGAGCTTAATGGTCAGGTTCACAGAGCTTCATGTTCTCAAAGTGCGGTGAGCCTGCATTAAGTCTCCATCCTACACATTCTTTCATTATTCCATTTATAACACTAATATAGTTTTAAGGTAAAATTGTTACTAACATCTATGGACTATGTTGTTGTCTGAAAATAAAATATTTTTATTAATTATTTTTATTTATTTGTAAATTTTCCACCATGACAATTTTGTCACCTGTAAGTATTATTGAACAGAAACTTGTCAAATTGTCGGAATTGTCAACCATGACATAATTGTCGCATAGTCAGTTTTATTAAATAGGCCCCTGTTTAAATAGTACGTCCATGGTTTACGTCCACCCACTCCCGATCTGGAAAAGTTGGAATTGCGACGACTGCATCATCAGCATGTTATTATTAGTGTTGTAAGTTTTTTACAGCTCGGCATTTCAGGCCGGTTTTTACCCAATCTCCCGCCTCGAGACCCTCAAAGAAAGGGAGGATCAGATTCAGTATCTCTGACTAGAAAAATTGTATTCCCCTAAACTTTACTCAGAATTACATTGTGTGGATCGCAGATATAATGTTATATTACTATATTATATTTTTAATCAGGCAGGCAGTTTCACAACTGATAAATGCATGTATCCTGCACTTCAATTGTTCTGGTTGCCTTTCTGTGACGCTATGTGACTGTCCAGTTTGTTTTTGAATAAGTTGATGGATGAAGCCAATACAATTTATTTAAGCGTATTTTCCTTGGTTTAAGTGTGTGTCCTCTTAAACAGGTATTTAGGTCCCGCTGAAATATGTTTTGGAAGTCATTTAGGTCGTAATAGTTACTTAGGGTTTTGAAGGTTTCTATTAGGTCACCAGAATCCTGAGTTGATTGGGCTATAGCACAGAATAATATTTTTATTAAACAAACTATAAGCCTCTTTGGGCACGTTTATGCTGTTTCTCCTAGTCGGTGTTTTCTCCGATGACAGGTCATAAAACCGCGTTTTAGCACGCCAGTCAGGAGAATTTTTTTACCATGCGCTCCAAAACGCGGTTTTACGAACAGTCAGAGTATAAAAGAGCGACGAAAGATATATTATCCGTGGTCCATTGAACGCGCCCTATAAATCCAACATCTTTGACATGAAAGATGCATGAAAGATAATTTAATATCTAAATTTAAGCTAAATTTAATCCTGTGAATCCTGTCAGCAATTTTTAAAGATTATGATCCCGTCATTTCAATTTGACATTACGTGCAGAATAGGAAACGGTTTTAAAAACGTCAAAATAAATTTAGTAATAATAAAAGCGCGCCTGGAATAAGGTCTAATAACTACCAAGAGGATCATGAAAGTGCCAAAGAAAGAGAAACAATAGTTTAATCGACGTCAAGTTAAATTACCCTGTAGTGGGCTGACCATAATGCAAACAAGTTATTATCGTCACCAACTTATAAGGCAGATTTACTCTACCGCGAGGTGTGACACTTTCAAAACCCGATACAGTATGATGCGCATTAAAATTTCCAACAAGAACAAGTGACCCAGAGATGGATTGATCTAAAAGCTAGGATTGACGCGATCACTAATAAATAAATAAATAAAATGCGTTTATTTAAAAGACCACATATAGGCAGTAACAATTTCCAGTGACTCCTGCACTAAGCTCGAGGCTTGTATCGCAGGGGCCGTTATCTAAACAATTAACTTTGTGGAAGACCGGTTAACATTATAGTGATATAAAACTAGTGATATAAAATTAGGTATAAAAAGTGTTTAGTAAAATAAAACAGGAAAGATAAAAGTATGTCTATGAGGGTTAGTAATTTAGTACCTATGAGATAATAGTAACTTAAATGTTTATGTATGTGTTTGTGTGCATGTGTGTGTTTGTGAGTGTATGAGTGTATGTGTGTCACTCAACTAAGATATAACTGCCTAAGAACATATAGACAGTTGTATGACAAGTCGAAATTTGAAATTGAAATTGAAATTCTTTATTCAATGTAGGATAGTATTATCATATCACTTATTGACGTCATGAACCGTCATTGTAAAAAAAAGAAATTTGTATCACACAATTTTCTTTTTTTTATAACAATTTTGTAATGTCCTAATAGAAAACCGGCTCGGGCGGGATAAAAAAATATAAACATCAAAGCACTGCCACGGGGCTGGCCAGGTTAATCACACGGCATGTTACTTTACGCCACCACCATCTGAAAACGATATTTGTTTCAAATTGAAGTCAAGATTTTTAAAGCGTGTAGTTTACATGCGTATAATTAATCGGACCTCCTGAACAGGAAAAACCCCCCAAAAAACCTGCCCAGAAGTGCTCCTACTCTAAATTAACAATCGTACTAGCCCCTACGCTACCCTAGCTAATTCTGGAAGTAAAAAAAAAATATGTATAGACCAAAAATGGCTACATATATTTTTGGTAAATATTGCAGTATATAAATCTACCAGTTTCAACTTATAAAATATTTAGCTAGTCTACATATTGTTAATTTGTGAAAATATAATTGAAATTACATTCATGGAGATTTATAAAATTATGTCAGTTGTAAACTCCACGCACGTCCCATTTTGGTATTACAAATGAGAGCGTGTTTCTTGTGCTGCGCTGGAATTTCAGAGCTCCATGCCTCTTTGTCATTAATGTACTCATCTAACTTATAGTAACCTTTACCTATAACATAATGTTTTCTTGATAACAGACTTAAATTTACTTTATCTACACTCGTCTCATAATGTTCGAATTATGAATTCGAAAACAGATGCATAATGACCTACTTTATGCATTCCGCCTATAAAATCTAGGGTTTACTATAAATTACAGAAGCGTAATAACTTAATGAGAAAACTCTTAATACGATAAAGTTGAGAAATGAAACGAAGTTTTTTTTTCCAATATTCAAATTGCTATCTTCCGCCGCACCTGACAGTTGTTGTTGTACGGTAATTTTTTGGATGTTGTTCAGTTGTTTTAATAGGTTTTTGTTCTGTTGTAATTGAGATGTTGTTGAGATGTTGTTCAGATGTTGTTCAGTTGTTGTTCAGATGTTGATTAGTTGTTGTTCAGATGTTATTTCGATGTTGTTCAGTGTTGTTCAGTTGTTGTTCAGTTGTTTAGTTATTTGCTGTTGAGACTCGACATCTAAACAACTGTTAGTAAAGAATCTTCAAAAATTCATATCAAGCCATATTACGTTCTCGTATTGAATTTGACCATGTATAGGGCCTTGCAATCGCCGGTGCGGACGTTTGGAAAAGAGTTCAACTGAGTAAATTTTTTAGAGTGTAGATAAAATAGTTTATGCAACTGCATATAATTAGGCATTAGAATGCTCGTGTCAATCTATTATCACACTCGGCTACGCCTCGTGTGATAAACAGCCACTCGCATTCTAATGACCCCCATTATATGACAGTTGCATAAACTACTATTCTGATAAACTCAATATATCTTCCGGTATTTTATTATAGTATCTTATACTTAGACCTTCAAATGAAGTCCTAACTTTAGCGAGTCTATGCTTAGGTTGATCTATTTTATTTTTACTCCTTGTATTGCGGTTATGCCTGTCACAATTTCTAGTGAAAGTATTTATATTTTTTCTAACATACATGATATTTTCATAAATATATTGACACGGCACAGTCATAATATTAATTTCCTTAAACAGTTCCCTTAGGGAATCACGACTGCAAAGTTTAGTCTGACATAGTCGAACGTAATAGCCACATTATGCCTATTTACAAGCCCTACACTGCATGTTTCCTTTTTTAGTTTTTTAAATATATTCTTCCCAAAGCGCCTCTATAGTTTAAGCTTTCCCGCCGAATAAAACGCTTTTCTTCACCTTGTGGGCACAAACGTAGGTTATAAATCATGTAGTTGTTTAGTTGTAGTTTTACTTCTCGAAAGTCGAAAATCTCTTCTTGAACTAGAGGTACTTCGATTTAAAACTGACGAATGGCAACAATACGACAAAAAATTGTTGACCGGATAGCCTAGACGTTAAGTAACAGTAATAAAAATGCGATATTTCTAAAATCCTTGCGGTACAAATTTTCTCATTACCAAAATAAGCAATCTTATCAAAGGTACAAAAGGTATGTGGAGGCAGAATCTTGAAATAAGGTGTGGACCCTAGAATAAAATAGACACAATAAAATAAGCAGAGAAAAACTACAATATTAGTGGTATGCTTATTTATCTCAAAGCCTTTCCAAAAAGACCAAATAAAAATTAAAAGCTAACAATAAATTAACTAGTGCCATCTCTGACCGAGTAGCGGAACTATTTGTTTTTCGATTGTCTATGGGTCACATCCGGTAACTTTTTTTTATCGCTCTTCGTTCATTTCATTCATTCATTCTTCACCAACTGTCAAGTCAACAACGTAACGGACTATTGTAATAAAATTAATTGTATTGTTTTACACACTATTTACCACAACAAAAACAAGTGAGTGATCCAAATATGTAATTAATAAATCAATAATTGAAAACTACATAATACTTTGTAGGGATGTTTTCTGTTTTTCCACTTTTTCGCGCCAAAACCGGTCTGACTGAAGTACTTTTGCCACATTGCAAATACTAATTTAATTTAATTTAAAATTTAATTCCATGTGCTGCAAGCACTAGATTCGTAGATTCGCCTTGAACTCTTATCTCTGCTAATTCCTGAAAATCTGACATAGTTGATAACATTTTCATGGTCTGTAGAAACTTTCAGCGCACAAACTTTCCTAGTTAGTGTTAAAGTAGCCTAATATTACACTACCCCCTGCCAAGGTGGGTATATCTAGGGTATTAAAGCTAAAAGAAAAGAAATATAGTAGACATATCTAAATGCTGTCCTGCATTTCTACAGGGCCACAAGAAGATACAAGGTGACACTTACAGAGCACCAGTGATCCCAGTGTTTCAAACCTGGGAATTGGGTTGAAAATGATACACGAGTTGAGCTGTCACCCATCCCGTCTGCGACCTCCGTAGACATCCCACCTTAATGAAGAAGAAAATGCCGGCATTAGAAGTGTTGGGTATATAATTTTATTAATCTTGCAATTTTTAAGACCAGGCAGTATTTGAACCTGGGACTTTGCCATCACTTGTGGCAATGCCTCTGCCATCAGGGCTACTGCAGCTTTTCAATTGTGAAATTAGCAGCATGTATTGGTATAATAATAGATATTTGTACTACAAGAGAGCAAAGTTTATTTTTGCTTCAAGTGCTAATTTTTAATTCCAAGGTAGCAAAGGATACCAAACTTAAGAGCTCAATTTGCTCTCTTGTGGCACACTCAACTTTTAACCTCTATCAGTGAGGAAATTCTGCCAATGTCCATTTTGGGAAATTAAGTGTACAGCTCAAATGCTTACTGCAGAATGAAAACTTCAGCCAAATATTATTTTAAAGTGTGTTTACAAATATCACATCACATGTCTATAAATTCAGAAAATATTTCATACAACACCTTTCACTGCATTTGCTAATCTGTTTGCTAAGCATAGCAGGTATGGCAAATACCCCCCAATAGGAGGAAGTTCATGTCCAGCAGTGGAATGTTGTCTGCCAATATTGTTGTAGGTAGTATCTTACATTTCAGAATTGTATGATATTGATGTATGGGTCTTTTATCTAAAGACTTTGAAGCAAGTGCATGATTTGAAAAGTGTATGAATGTTTGTCAGTTTTTCCTTTGTCTCCATTACTACTTGGGAACTCTTAAACAGGCTTCAATTTGAATTCTGTAAGAATGAATGTTTCTTCACATCACATTTCAAAAAAACAACTGCTCTGATTTCAGTACATACATACATACATAAATCACGCCTATATCCCTTATGGGGTAGGCAGAGCGTTAACGGCCGTTCAACGGATATTAACACCATGTCTGACAAAAGTTTGAGGGTCAATCAGATAACTGTGTATCACTATAGTGACAGGTTGTCAGCCCGTCGCCTAAAATTGCAATACACACCCTCGAGTCCCTTAGTCGCCTCTTACGACACCCATGGGTAAGAAACGGGTTGATGCTATTCTAAGCGGGCATCATACAGCACATACATACATCAGCCTATTGCAGTCCACTGCTGGACATAGGCCTGATTCCAGTGATTCAATTAAAATTGAATGTAAATCTGATTTAGTTTTAAAGATACACACTTTTCAAGCAGTTTATCCTGATCCTAATGATGTAAGCAGAGGCTCTGCCGAGTGTACACAACCATACTAACTGTCGTGATGCTGGCTTAGAATAGCATCACCTCATTTCTACCCATGGGTGTCTTAACAAGAGACTGAGGGATCTAGGGAATAGGCAGCATTGATCCTTGTGAATAGAATACCAAACCTTGCACTGCACTTGCCAATTCGTCAGCCAACACAGTGAGCCCATGTCCAGCAGTGGATATATGTGTGGCTGTTTATGTGTAATGTGGGTAAAAGGCTATAGGGATGAATCTAGGGAATGCACAGCAGTTTACACAAGGGACACTGCTGCTAATTTAAAGTGTTACTCATTGCACTGCTCTTACCAACCCACCTGCCAAGGGTGGTGAGTTTAGCAAGACCCTCCATTAGAAGGAGGATGATGTTCAGCAGTGGACAACTGTGGGTGTTTGATGACTAAATAACTGTCTCTGAATATTAATGCAGTTGCAATTGTTCATTTTCAGGTGTTGGAATTATTCCCACTTGTCATGTGTGACAACAGGTCTCCCAACAACCCGATGAACCCGAACACCGAAATGACAGCTTGGCTACCCACTCTTCAATTGCTGCCTATGAATGTCAGGTAATTTAAAATATACATACAGGGTGTAAGGGACAGTGTACTGAAAACTTTGCAGGCATGATCAGACAATGAAACTGCACCTCGTAAGCCCAGTCGCGCCCCAGGGACGTGATTGGGCTGGTTGTTTGAACAACCACCATCATCATTGGCATTGGCCATCATCTCAAATTAAAGGCGCAAAGATCTCACAACAACCCGCACAAACACTTTCTGACTAACCGAGTGGTCAAACCGTGGAATGACCTGCCTCACAGTGTAGTTTCGGCAACTAGCATAAATGCATTTAAAAACAAACTAGACGAACATCAAAAACAGTGTCGTGGCAAATCAAAAAATTTATCATAAACTAGCGGCCCGCCCAGCGGTTTCACCCGCTGCTAACTGATTTCCCACGGGAAACAGACCTTCTCCCTACATAAATCATACATTAAAACCTTCCTCTTGAATCACTATCTTTTAAAAAAAACTTCATCCAGATCCGTTACGTGGTTTTGGAGATTTAAGCATACAAACAGACAGAAACAGACGTGGGAAGCATGTATTATGGAACTAAAATATTATTTTTTCTCAGTTTTCGTGATAGTATAAATGCTAAACTACTGAAGCTAGAGAGATAAAACTTGGAAATGAAGTTTTTTATGTAATAAAGCAACTATGATAGATAAAATTTCGTTTTTTTTTAATCCCCCATGGGATGAAAAGGGGGTTAAAGGTTTATATGAAAGTTCGTTGTCTTAAGTGTGATCCGTTTCAAAATAAGTGATTAGACTTATGACTTAAAATAATTAAACACGTGTTTTAGCATATTTGAAATTTTAACCCTTAATAGGGTCAAAAGGGTGTTAAAAGTTTGTATGAAAGTTCGTTTTTTTAAATGATTGTGATCTGTTCCAAAATTTGTGATTAGACTTATAACTTAAAATAATTAAATACGTATTTCAGCATTTTGTAAATTTTAACCCTGAAGTGGGTGAAAAGGGGGTTAAAAGTTTGTATGAAAGTTTTTTATCTTAAATCTGATCTGTTTCAAAATTTCTGATTAGACTCATAACTTAAAATAATTAAATACGTGTTTCAGCATTTTTGAAATTTTAATCCTTAAACGTGTCAAAAGGGGGTCAAAAGTTTACTATCAGTTGGGCTACCCGTTTTCCCATGGGAATGTGACAATTTCCCGGAATAAATTATACTTATAAACCTTCCTCTCAAGTTACTCTATCTAATAAAAAAAACCGCATCAAAATCCGTTGGGTAATTCTAGAGATATAAGGAGACACCAAATGGGAAGCGACTTTATTTTATACTATGTAGTGATGATAACTAAAGTGAACTATAAGTCCAAAACCGTTTCATGCGCAAAGCTACCGGGGCGCCCTGGTACATGCGTAACGCCAACCTCCACATCGACTTAGGCCTCCCTACCATTAAAGCGTATATGAAAGAAGCGTCCCGTCGCTTCTTCGATAATGCTCCCCATCATAAAAACCCCTTGATAGTTGCCGCGTCCAACTACTTCCCCCATCCAACCTCGCGTTTTAAACACCGTCCGAGACACATCCTTACGGAAGAAGATGATGAAATCACAGTAGCCACTGCTGCAGCCATTGCGAGTAGATCACACTCCACAAGCTCTTCAAGCAACCGACGCCCCCGCCGGCGGGGGCGCGGAGGTCCCTCATTTGCTCCCCACTTTGGGAACTACCGGCACGTGCCGGGTAGATTCAGTCCAATACGTTCTCCCCAGAACAACTCGTAAGCCCAATCGCGCCCCAAGGGCGCGATTGAGCTGGTTGTTTGAACAACCACAAGCTTTTCCGGGTGAGCTCCTGCTCCCCACCATACAGTCAGGTGTAGATTGAAAGCCCCGGGGCTAAAAATCGTAGGGTCCACAACTAAAAAAAAAAAAAAAAAAAAAAAAAAAGTGAACTATAAGTGCTATATAGTGACGAACTTGAACAGTGAATAATAGGATGCAGGCATTATCAGTTGTTTCAACTGCCTGCCTGTTCAAATAAATAATAATAATAAAACCACAAAACTTCTCCCGGTGAGCTCCTGCTCCCCAGCATACTGTCAGGTGTAGATTTCATAGCCCCGGGGTTAAAATGTAAAGTCCAGTACTAAAAAAAAAGACACCACTTTTTACGGTAGAATAAGAAATCAACTTTGTTCTTTTTAAAGACATTTCAATTCAGTTGAAAACAGATAGTTGTTCAGTTTACCCAGCTATTAGAAACTAGCGGCAATAAGACAATTTCTCGTGGTAAAATATTATTATAATTTTATTATTCATATTGATTTCATGCAATAAGTTGTTATTTTAACAAAAAATAATTGTGTTTAATCATTGGAGCGGAACTACCTTTTTTAAATTAATATACAAGAATTGCTCATTTAAAGGTAGCAGATTTAGTCACTCCTGTACTCAGGTTGCAGAGTAGACAATGCGTCATAACATAACAAAATTCTTTATTGCACTTAAAATAATACATACATACACATATCACGCCTATTATCCCTTGCGGGGTAGGCAGAGCGTAAACGGCCGCAAAAAACGGACATTTACGCCACGTCTGACAAACGTTTGAGGGTCATTCGGAAGATTTTGTATCGCTATAGTGACAGGTTGTCAGCCCATCGCCTAAAATTGCAATACACACACTCGAGTCCCTTAGTCGCCTCTTACGACTCCCACGGGAAAGAAATGGGGTGATGCTATTCTAGGCCGGCATCGTACGTACGTATTAGTATGGGGATAAGATTGCTGTGTGTTGCTTAAAATAATACAACAGATAAATACAGGCAAAAAGAAACAGTACAACAAGTTTGCTTTAATGCTGGGTAAGATAAGCCCTCTATTGGTTCGTTTTACATTATATTGATTTGTATGTATTTCCAGGTAAGCGGGAACTACTAGCAACCTAGCAGGCGGTTGAGAAACTCACACCAGGGTTCATCGGGTCGTACGTCCACTCAGTGACCCACACGAATGAAGAAGAAATCGTAGATGATATCAGCTGTGTTGACAAAGCACTAGCAATGACAGTGTCACAGGTTAATATCAACACACACATATCACGCCTTTGTTCCTGACGAGGTAGTAAGGGCATGATGAAAATGCGGTTGCTATTGATTGATTTTAAAATTGTAAAACACATGACCCCCCCAAGTTCCTTAGTCGCCTCTTACGACATCCGCGCTTAAGATTGGGGTGAGGCTATTCTAAATCGACATCACACGGCAACATTAAGCATTACATAACATTAGTTGCTACAGATTAAAAAGCGACTAAGGAATACTCATGAAGGGAATGGGCAGCAGCGTTCCCTGTGAATGGAACATCTCGCACTGTGCTCGCCAATCCGCCTGCCAATCGTGGTGAGTATGGCAAAACCCCCCGGTACATGTCCAGCAGTGAATAGTTTTGGCTATTATTGAAAAAAAAAAGTCTACTACAGTACACCTGTTTCTAAAAAGATGGCGCCACTAGTTTCGTGAAACGCAGTAACGGTTTCACGAAATCTGCATAAGTTTCCTTTATCAAATATTGTTTAGCGAGTGATGAGGTAGGTACTCGACTACTCCATTAGTACCTACTGGTTCTGATTTTCAATCATTTGAATCACCCAGTATTTCAATACGGGAAACCATTGAATATGGAGTCTCTTTAGAAACGCCTACTGGGTCATTTTAAGGGGTTCGCCTTGTTAAATTAGTTTGAGTTAACTGTTCATCAACCATAGTAAATTATAAAAATTTAAAACACGACAGCTTTCTGATATGAAGCCTAGCCTATGACACTCGAGATAATGTAAGGATTCTTCCGATACAATTCCTATTCGAATCTGTTCAGTGGTTAACGAGATGCAGCACTTTAAAGAATCGCACATACATACACACTTTCCATTCGAATCTGTTCAGTGTTTAACAAGTTGCAGCACTTTAAAGAATCGCACATACATACATGAGCTCTAATAAAAACATTAGCGAGACCATTTTCTGGTCTCACTAACAAAAGGCAAAAACGGCATGTGCCAGTCTCAAATTCCACCTTCACTCATAGAGCGTGCGGAAAACTATGCCGCTCCCGTATCGGCTTATACAGCCATGAAAAGTCTTGCCTCAGACACTGATTAAATCGTCTGTCACAGACGTGTGAGGCCAATGATGAATAAAAACATTAAACACATGTTTTGGTTGTGCAGTCGTGTAATAAAACCTCGTTTATACGTACACGTTGATACCTGCCACAACTTCTCACACTACTAAGATCGAATGTCATCAATTTCCAGGTGTCGAGAGAATTGTTATCCATCCTGCTGCCGCCACCAAGAATTAACGTCTTCAACAAATAATCACTTACTGATATTTAGGTAAGTAAATACGGGGTGTAAGGGACAGCCCTACGAATACTGATACTGGTATTGAGACATTTGAGAGCATAAAACTGAGCAACGTTCCCCTAGAAACATATGTAGGGAAACGACAAAAATAATCGACCTGCCATACAAAATCACAATCAGCTGACTGCTAAGTACTATGGAAAGAAAAAAAAATACGTGTCCTGAAATATTTATGTATGGGAAGTTGTTCAGTTTAATGGTCTGGACTGGATGCACCCTATCTGTATTCGGAGGGCTGTCCCTTACACCCCGTATATAAGTAGTAGAAACCAGCCTAGCGGGTTCATCCACTGCTAACCTTCCGTTACAACTGCTAATAGGATGTTTTCCCGTGGTAAATAGTAGCCACGTTACTCAGGGGTGTTGTAACTGTCGGTCCAGTATTTCGAAGTTTATCGATTACATACAAAAAGAGATCTTACCTCTTTATAATATTAGTGTGCATAGAAATCTAACGGGATTCGAACTTACTTCTTTTGGCATAACGTGCCGACGAATTGTTGCAATAACAATTCCAGTAGATGGCGCTGACGTCGCAATAAAATAAACCCTTTATTTCATAGGGCAAGTTAAACACGCGATAGCTCAGTTGTTGGAGCGTCGGTTCGGCAAGCCAAAAGGCGTGGGTTTGAATCCCGTCATGGAGGACATATTTAATAGAACAGGCAATTCTAAACTAAGAACAGTAAGTTCCTTCAAATACTGACTAATGTGTGAAACAATTATAAAATATGCATATTGTTTTGTGACACTTACTAAATCCTAAAGGTCATTTTGGTTGGTAAAATTTAAAAAGGGACTTGAGGGTGTGGTTTTCTATTTTAGGCGATGGGCTGACAACCTGTCACTATGGCGAAACACAATTTTCAGAATAACCCTCAAAAATAATATGTCAGACGTGGCGTAAATGTCCGTTTTTGCGGTCGTTTACACTCTGCCTACCCTGCAAGGGATAATAGGCGTGATATGTGTATGTGTGTATATGTTAAGCCAACACAACGTTAGTATTAAGTAGTAGTATTTCTCTCGACACCTCCCGCTACAGCCGGAATGGCACCTGTCACGGTTTCGGTACACCCTGTATGTACATATTGTTCACGCATGTTTCACAAGCTACTTGAAAGTTTTTGTAGTAGAGGCAGCAAGTTTCATTAAAATCGGTTCAGTAACATTCTAAATACAGACTTATGTTTCTTCACTATGAAGTTTTATGTGGTTTATTTTTCGCAGATACATCAACAACATACTCGCCGCGCTAGTAGGCGGGTCGGCGAGAGCAGTGCAAGATGTTGCGTACACAGAGAACGCTGCTGCCGAGATTTATAGAAGAATTCCCAATAAATGTTGTACCTAATATTGTGGTATGTTTGTATAAATATGATTGTCTTATCACCATCAGCCCACATCCACCCACTGCAAGGTATATACCTCTTCTCTACTCACGGTCCTGAGCTGAACTCATCCACAGAGATCCCGTCGACTTGGTGACATCATTCGTACTTACCTTTAAATGTTATCAATGTTTGTATTATGAGAGCGGGTTCACCCGTCACAGGTGTCTTTAGACTCTTACTACTTTTGTCCATCTTGTCTAAGCTTGATGCATTTGTTCGAAACGTTCAAAATCTGGCAAGGTACCCTGATAAATCTATACTAGCAAAACGCAAATCCTAAAAATTGGTATTTATTTAAAGATTCCATAAGGCGTTTCCTGAGCAGATCTCAGTATTTAAGGCGGCGCCGACAATCCAGTGGCGCCCTCACCTGTTTTTTTATATAATTTCAACAAGCATTAAAAATCTAAGACGGACAAATTGTTGTCCTATAGACAAGTTTATTTCGAGGTACAACTATAAGCTTTATATTAAAGCGTCTTTAAAATCACTCTAACGGAAAATGGTGGCCACCATAAACGTTAATTAAATTAAAAATAAAATACACAAGAAGCTCATTTATATATTGTGAAATATAACAATAATCTTATTGCATAGGACAACAATTTGTCCAGAAAATTTTGATATCTGTTTCAGGTGAGCCGTAAACTTTACAGTCATGATCAGACTACAAAACTGAACAAGTTTTAAGAGCCTATGTTTGGAAACGAAAAAAAGCTTTAGTTTCCACAGAAAGTCAATCAGTTGATTGGGAATTTTGTATGGGATGTCGAATATTTTTACTCGTTAACCAACAAACATTGCCTCTATCAAAAAAGTTGTTCAGTTTCATGATCTGATCATGATTACTCCCCGTATAGTGATAAAAAAAACAGAAATTACCCTCAAATATTTGTCAGACGCGGCGATAACGATCATCTTGTACGTCCTTTGTCGATCTGCCTACCCCGCAAGGGATAAAGCGTGAGCTGTGTATGTATGTAAACACTTATTATTGATTTTATTCATTTTCAGAATTTAAAAAGTCTCATCGACTACGACAAACTACTTTAATAGAACTCTCGAAACCAGGGTTCATCGGGTCGTTCGACTATTCGGTGTCCCACACGACAAGCCATAGAGGAAACACGTTCTGGAGAAAACTAACCCAACAATAGTGGTAGGTCTTTCATATCAGCACATATATTACCGTTTCAAAATGTCGAAATTTCATTCTAGTGCTCGAATTTTTATACGAGTGATAGAAATTCACGTTGTATCAGTTTTTATAATAGACTTCTCAACGTAATTTTAGCAACTCGATCATTTTCGAGTACTCAATCAAATATTCTACCACTCGAATATAAATGCGTGCAGTAGAAAATGACGCTTACTGTTGTTTTTAAAATAGGCTATTCGAGGCAATGTTCAAACATTAAAAAAAATTCGAGTATACGTAATTTAAATTCTATTGTTAGAACCCTACTTCTATTACACGAATTTGTTTTCGAAGATATAACACAATTACTACCACATTACTTTGAATTCGAGCGTTCGATCTTATTTTCTATCACACGAATTCACTTTCGCATGGGCCTCCGCCCCGTCCAGGCCTCCGCCTTGGATCACCCCGAGTTCCAACATCTAACAAAAACTTTTTACAATTGGAAAATTTTCAAAAAATATTTTTCGCTACATCACAAAATGTTCACGCGCGGGCACCAGTTTCGTATCGAAAATATATGTATGAGAGATCTCAAGCGCTTCTGCTGGAAAATTGAAATTAATAAATTAATCCCTGAAACTCCGTGTCGTGCTTTGGGAGACCAAATGCGCTTTATTTTAATGTTTTTTTTTTTTTTGGAAACTATACCTAGGCGCGGCTACCAGTTCCGTATCAAAAATATATGTATGGGAGGGTGGCTCGGCCGAGACGAAATCCCCCCGGTCGGCGGTCGTGCTTTGAGACTTCAATTGCGCTTCTGCTGAAAAGTTGAAAAATTTTATTTTGACGATTTCGGCGTCGTGCTTTGAAATACTCAATTGCGCTTCTACCGACATGCCTCTTGTTGAAATCTGTTCGATTTCTCAGCCTCATAGACATTCACGAAGCTAGCTTTGGCTGAACGTAAGGATATTTCTGATCGAGAAACAATCTCGAGTAGTGTATTCTGCTTTATACGTTTTTGAAATCGCTGGCTGAGTGATGTTTAATTCGAGATGCGATCTTTTTCCTAGTCTCCCGTGTCCTGTGACGAAAGTTTTCAATGAAAATTTGAGTCGATAATAGATGGTACGAAATCCAGCGCGGCTAGGAGTTTCGTATCGTTTATATCTATAGGGACAGGGAGCTTGGAGCTGGATTGCCTCGAGCCTAAACAAAGGTTCTGGAACTGGTGTTCTTATATTAAGATACGTCCTGATTCCTTTACCTGCGTTTCTATAAAAACTAAAAGATTTGTGACGCCGTGCGTCAATCTAGTGTAGAGACGTTTCTGATTGAGAATTAATCTTATGAAGTGCGTTTCCCTCGTACATTAGACACGCACGGAGGAACTTTTCGCTGTTTTTACAACAATGTCGGCCTATTCGGTTGGTGTTTTCCATGCTTTTACCGGCTGGTTGACATTATAGCCGAATTTAAAGGTCGTTTAAATGCCAAGCGTTGCGCGTACGACTGTTTCGTGCGTTGCGATGCTGGCAACTTGCTATTTATATACGCTACGCTTTTGCCCGTGCGCTTTTCCGTACGGCTGCGATCGCTAGCGAAACTCATGCATAACAATGCTTTACTTAGGGGCGATACGTAGAGTTTTGGCTATGGAACCGGCATTCGCAAGATTGTTCAAGTTCCTAGCCTGGCTCGTTTCGTGGTTCTGGAGTTTGTGACGAAAGTCCCTTCTTCTTGACCACTAACAACCTTAAGGGCCGCACATCGTGTGGATAGCAGAACTGAAACAATAAGCTATGGCTTTAGAACTGTTGTTCGTCAGAATAACTTGATTCTTTTGCCTGGCTTTCTAATAAGAAAGAGTGTGTTAGAGTAGATCTGAGTTCCGTAAACGAAAATAAGTACATGCAATCTAAGACCGAATCTATGAGAATTTGGCAAAAATGGTGATGCATAAGACCAGATATCTAAGAGTATTTGGCACAATGGTGGTGCAAGCAAAATCCAAATAACCATGACGTTAATTTGACTAAATAGTAATGAAAAAACAAAAAATGCAGTATAAAAATCTCACCAGGCCCAAACACAGAAACGGTATAATACAAAGCGAATTTAAATAAAACCACGGAACTCATGTGATACCTAAGCATACTTTTACTTAATAAACTCGAATTTAGTCGTATGCAATAGCGTGGAAGGGCAGAAGTCCGCGCCCCGAGTGTTTTGCATACGACGTTAATTGCGGCTTGCTACGGAAATGTGCGTTTCTGCGCGTTGAAGTAGTGCTTTTTATTTATTTTTCAAAATGACATACAAACTCGAACAAATGATGAGGCTTCTTGCATTGCGAGAAGTAGTAATCGCCTTCAAACCTCGCGTCTGTAGCGGAAACGCGCCTCTCGGGGCGTGTTGGAGCGGCGGACGCTAACACCCCGCGTCTGCTGTAGAAATGTGCCTTTCGGGGCATGTTTCAGCGGTGTCGATGCAAAAATCCTTGCGTTTGTAGCGGAGATGTGCCTTTCGTGGCACGTCGGAGCAGCGAATGTAAACCTCTAGTGTCTGCCGGGGAAATGTGCCTTTCGAGGCACGTTGGACCGGCGGGTGCTAAAACCTTGTCTGTCGGGGAAATGCGCCCCTTTATTGGGTGTGCGTTGGACCGACAGATCCCGTGTTAGCTGGGGACATGTGCCTTTCGGGGCGCGTTGGACCAGCGGACACACTCGAACCGATGAACCTTCTTCGGAAGTAGTAATCAATTACTCGCAATATAGTCTCGAGACCTTCTCTAATTATGTCTGTGTGCTCTTGCCATTGAGTCGATCCCGTGTCGAAGTATTCGTACGACGATGCGGGAACCTCTTCGGCGATTTCAATTTGAGCTGAGTTGAGGTCGAGTACTGAAGTTGGGAGTTTTTGCTTTTGGTTATGAGATCGTCTTTCGGGACGGTTGGGGACCAAAAGCGTTTTTTTTTTCCTCGCTTTCGACTGAGGCTTGTCGATTGCTTGTAGCGCGCGGGCTGTGGCCGGGCCCTTGTTATAAGCGTGTGTTGTGGAGGCCATTTTTTGTCGCTTTCGATTGTAGCTTCAGCTAAAGTCGAATGCGTGTAACACGCGGGCTGTGGCCGGGCCCTTCTTATAAGCGTGTGTTGTGGAGGCCATTTTTTTCTTGACTTGACTTGACTGATGATGACGATTGTTGACTGGTATCAAGGTTTTGCAAAGGAAAGAATGCAGGTAACGGTCACAAGGTTCAGATCAATTTTACGTTGTTTTGATTTATTTGTAAGTTCTTTTAAGGTATGATTAATTGTTGGTTTCTTTGCTTCAGATTCTACTGCAGAGAGATGACGTGACGGATTGAGTTGGAAAATCTTCATTTTAATACTGTTTGTATCTGTTCCATGAATATATTTTTCATTATAATGAATTTTTTTTTTCATTTTTTTTTTCCCTTACTAATCAATATTATTTATCTTTCAGATTCTACTACAAAACTATGAAGAACCTACCTGACGAAGAATCTTAAGAAATACTTGTTCAAGATGGTATCATATTGCTTTTATTTGTATTTTTTGTGATATTATTTGAAATTTATTAATTATCATTTTTCATTGCTAAGTATTGTTTGTTTGTTTCAGATTTTATTACCAAACATCTAGTAGCAAGCATTAATTTATTACAGTATAATAAAATTCTTATTTAAAGTATTTGTTTAATGTTATGTTATTTTTATAGTTTGTTTTATATTGTATTTAGTTTGTATATTGTCATGTTTATTTTATGTTGTTTCAATATTTAAGAGTGCACTCAATTACTTATTCATTATAATTAAATTGTATTTTATTTGTAATTATTACTAATTATACTTATTTTATGAATAACGAATCACGGATGGCCTTGGGCTATGATCGTTTTAATATTACCATAGAAGTGGTATAGTTAAAACGGTTGTAGTTCGAGGCTTTTTTTTTCACTTAAAAAATTCTGAGTTTAAGGAACAAGTGTACCTTTTTTAAACTTTCTATTTTTTTTTTCACTTAAAAATTCCGAGTTTAAGGAACAAGTGTACCTTTTTTAAAGTTTAAGGAACAAGTGTACCTTTTTTAAACTTTCTTTCTACCCACATCTAAAGTACTTTCTTGTAGAAACCTATATTCGGAAGCACTAGAGAATTTAATCACTTATTCAGGGAATGTAACAAGCCGAAAAAAGGTCAAGGTACTCACTGAACAACTTTTGCCATGAAATATAAGGGACTTCTCATACAAATTTGCCATTACCTGGTGAATTTACAATGGGAGGTAATATTATTTCGATTTTTGTTCCATGGGGAAAGTTGTTCAGTTTCGTGAGTGCCTTGAATCCTTTCGGATTGTTACATACGCTTTTAGTTACTCCCTGAATAGGTGATTAAATTGTCTAGTGCTTTTGCTAACCTGTCCCATATACAATAATATTCAAAAATAAATGCAAAATTTTAAAATTGTGAACTCATCCATGATAAAGACTTTTCTATTTTAGTCATAATTTTCTTTTCTTATGAGTTACGTTTGTTGAAGAAAATTTTTGTTCATGGACTGGTACACAATTTAAAATATTTTAGTTTTTTCCGACCGCCTAGAGGCGCCTTCATCTGTTTTTAAATATTTAAAAAAATGTAAGATGAACAAATTGATGTCCTATACGATAAGTTTATTCCAAGGTACAACAATTAGCTTTTAAAATTTGCAGATGTAATTTGAAATAAACTTATCGTATAGGGCAACAATTTGTCCATTTTAGATTTGAAGAAATTAATTAGAAACTTGTGATTTCTTGTGCTTTCGCCTTGAAATCATTTTGTTTAGAACTGGAGTTCTTTAATTTCAATTGTACATGCGAAATTCTGCATTATATTTACTATTACTAAAATTTTGTGACTGATACTGGACGGGCTAAGGGTAATGAGGCCTAACTTTCCCCAAGAAACAGGTCGAATACATATTTCAACATTCAACATATTTTGATCAACGTTCCTTGGTTGAAAGTTAGGCCTTATCACCGTGTCCCTCAAGCTGTAATCCTCACCTATGAAAACTTAACGAAAAGCAATTTTGGTTTTGTCAAAAAATAGTGCTGAAATAGTGACAAATAGTGACATATGCAAGAAAATTAGTGACTTCATATCTCCCAAGATATGGCTATCGTTTGGTGAGGATTACAGATCGAGGCTCACGCTGTAATCCCAACTCTCGTGTGAGCAAACGATGGGGTATTTTCACTTGGTCTACATTCCAAAAAATAGTGCCTAATTAGTGACTAATAGTGACAAAAGATGAGAAATAGTCGCTTTATAATTCCGAAGTTATAAAGGCATCTTGGTGAGGATTATACCTATAGCAATTTTTGCTGTAATCCTCACCTCATTTCTGCTAAACGCTTAGGTCTTTTGACTCAAATTTAGTATCAAAAAATAGTGCTGAAATAGTGTTCTTAAACTGCATTGATATTTATTTAGTTTATGTAGTAGAAGCAATTAAAAAAACCGTAAGAACTTCTACATACAAAATGGTCAGGTACAGTCGCGAACAATACTTCGTCATTTCTGCCAATAGAGGTAGGTATTAACTTAAACATAAGTTGAGCCACTGACATTATTTTGGTCTATTTTATGAGTAGGTATTTTGGCTGACTATTTTTTAACGCCTTGAACTTTTTAACGGTTTTATAACAATAAAGTGTTTATATGTACTTATGCTATATCTTTCAGATCAACACATCGCATTAATTAATCACATCGTATTCTCTTAAGTCTGAAAGCCCTGTTTGGTCGCGCCACCGCTCAAGCCACCGCTAAACAAAACCGGTTTGGCCGAGCCTCGAAAACTGACCGCCGCGCGTGTGAGCGAGAGGGTAGACAATAGTGAAATTAATGCATGCACTTCGCCTGCGTGGTATTTTTTGGTTTCATCACGTTACGCGATATTGAGTATTATGACAACTCAAATATAAAATATCTTAAATAACAAATACGCCCCTTACGATTATTATGAAAAATTAAAATGAAAACGCACGTTTTGAAAATAACAAAAAATATTATTTAGGTATAATTAGGTACTTATAGTATTAGTCCTTGCCTCGAACGTCGTTAACTATATAGGATTAAATCCATTTAGTGACCGATAGCGAAAACCCAGGACGGGCTGGTGATAAGGAACAACTTTCCCCAAGGAACATATGTCGAAATATGAAAAAAAATTGGAACTCCCATAGTAACCCAAATCAGCTGATCGACAATTTTGTACGGGAGGTCTAATTTTTTTTTCATGTTTCTACTTATGTTCCTTGGGGAAAGTTGTTCCTTATCACCAGCCCGTCCTGGATTTTCGCTATCGGTCACTGATTAGATTTCACCCTATATACCTACCTACTTTTATTTATTTAAGAGTTCAATGATTTTTACCACATAAATATGTTTTTTGTTCCATTTTTACCAAACAAGTTAGGTACCTGTATCTTTCATGTATTTATTTATGTACTACATAGATACAAACATATATCACACCTTTATCCCTTACGGGTTAGGCAGAGCGTTAACAGCCGCAAAAAATACGGTCGTTATCATCGCCACGTCTGACTGATTGAGAAATATTGTGTACTGTCAGATATAAACAAAATACTTGAAGGAAATACATTTGTTTGATTACGTTCCTACCGACATAACCAACCAGTATTGAGCTTCAAGTACGACAATACGAAGTATTGTTCGCGACTGTACCTGACCATTTTGTATGAAGAAGTTCTTACGGGTTTTTTAATTGCTTCTACTACATAAACTAAATAAATATCAATGCAGTTTCAGAACACTATTTCAGCACTATTTTTTGATACTAAATTTGAGTCAAAAGACCTAAGCGTTTAGCAGAAATGAGGTGAGGATTACAGCAAAAATTGCTATAGGTATAATCCTCACCAAGATGCCTTTATAACTTCGGAATTATAAAGCGACTATTTCTCATCTTTTGTCACTATTAGTCACTAATTAGGCACTATTTTTTGGAATGTAGACCAAGTGAAAATACCCCACCGTTTGCTCACACGAGAGTTGGGATTACAGCGTGAGCCTCGATCTGTAATCCTCACCAAACGATAGCCATATCTTGGGAGATAT
Organism: Tuta absoluta; assembly: GCA_027580185.1. Lineage (NCBI taxonomy): Eukaryota > Metazoa > Arthropoda > Insecta > Lepidoptera > Gelechiidae > Tuta > Tuta absoluta. The sequence goes on from JAQAHW010000019.1 coordinate 11,658,625, forward strand.
GAAGTCACTAATTTTCTTGCATATGTCACTATTTGTCACTATTTCAGCACTATTTTTTGACAAAACTAAAATTGCTTTTCGTTAAGTTTTCATAGGTGAGGATTACAGCTTGAGGGACACCTTATCACCAGTCCCCTGTTTGCAGTATCGGTCACTAAATTTCACCCTTTATGTAAATACATTCTAAATTGGACTCAAATTGAACTGATTCCAACTGGCCTAGGAAAAGTGGAATCTCTCCTGGTCTTAAATATTCAGGTTACGGTCTGAGGATAGATTCATGTGACAAATATTTTGATATTGAAATTATAATGTTTTAAGCGATGTGCCATGAGTAAAGTAAATTTTTTTTTCAAACGTTTTTTATAATTTTGTTTAAATCATAATTTTGCCTATGCTTCTTGGGGAACGTTTGTTCAGTTTCACGAGTAGACCTAACCCTATAAATATTTGCACTGAATATATTTTTCTTATACTAATTTCAATACGAGAACGTAATATACTGGGGTCACATGCCTATTTTACTTATGATCAATGATGGATTGTAGAACGTTTTAATTTAATACCATGGATGGATATCTTAGTTCCAGGCTTTTTTTTGCACTTGCAAAAATCTGATTTTAAAGGCAAATTGTCAAACGTCCTAATCCTAACGTGTTTCAAGGAAACGCGGCCTGTCTTGTTTTTGGTGGAAGGTAACATGATTGAATCTAATCTCCGCTCGAATGACAGAAATATGAACTGAAGCAAAATTTTAATAGCCTCGGATAGTTCGAAGCTTTTTTTTTTCACTCAATAAAAAACTGATTTATGGGGCAGATTGCCAAAAACTTGGAAGATGATAAAAACCGAGTCGTTACAGTAAGTACGCTACCGCTGGTTTTCTATCTAGCGGCCCGTCCCGGCTTCGCACGGGTGGACAATATTAAATACACTTTACATTAATACACTCATGATTAAATATGATTATTCACTCGTCTGTCGCTTCATACTATAACAATTTCATTGGTTTTGAATTTTATTGTGGGTAGTTAAAGGGCGGGGCAGACCGGCTCCGTATGCGTTCCGTATCCAGCTCTCGTCCGTAGTCACGCACGAACTTATGACGTTGTAATGTATGGGACTGTATGAGATACGACACACCGCTTGCGTGCAGCACGGAACGGATACGCAACGCAAGCGGTGTGCCGTATCTCATACAGTCCCATACATTACAACGTCATAAGTTCGTGCGTGACTACGGACGAGAGCTGGATACGGAACGCATACGGAGCCGGTCTGCCCCGCCCTTACGGTTCAAAATTGTTGTCCGGCTCCCGGTACGTGTCAGACAAGCGGTTACTCTGGTACTTATAATGTGGCTTGGTTTGTACCGACCGACGCGACGACGTTATGTTACTATTGCACATTATCAAAATGGAGTTCAAGTTACGCTGGTCGAAACTAACTAAGCGATTGAGCTATTGAAATGTGTTGCGAGCGAAGCGAGCTCGAGATTTCACACTACAGATGGGCCCTCAACACGTGCTGCTAGCTAAAGCAGGTTGCCTCTCACTTGATACATACGTCAGCGTAAGTATTTGTTTATATTGTATTTGGTATTCATGTATGTAGTTATATAGTTCTACTAGTTTATGTTTATTTATCATCTTGCATTTTTCTTTACTTTACTTACTTCGTGTGCAATCTAGATTCATAGTAGGTCAGCCAACATACTCTTAATTACATTATTATACATTTCGATTTGATTATGCAGAGAAGTTTTGAGCTAACATATCACACATAAAAGGCTAACACAACACGCACATAATATATAACGCCCTTGCCATTCTATGTTTAACCTATATGACGGCGCATGCCGTCTCTTTGGTGTTTTCGAAGAGAATCGTCGAGACAAGATTGACAACACCAATCTGGAGAAGTGTCAAGTCTTCTGAGCGCTGTCAAGGTTTTTCAGATGAAAACAATCAGCGCAAAGAATAGGCGACGAATCTCGTTCTAGTCCTAGTTCCGCGTAATCTTATCGTTCTTTGCTTCATGTTAAAAGCATCTTGGAAGGACGAACTGTGTTATTCTTTACATACCTATCTAGGCTGTTATTTCGTGAATACTTGATTGTGTGGTAGATAAATACAGATTGTGAAGATGAAATACCATAATCATCACCCTATTCTCCACAGAAGTCACTGCAGTGAAGGTAAGATACATAAATCACGCCTTGCGGTAGGCAGAGCGAGGATAAGTTAAGATAATTTATTTGCCATATAACCACATAATACTTTACGATACAAATTTTCTTTAAAACCAAGACGTGCTCTCCAATTAACTTTTAAAGAAGAAAACTTTTAAAAGAAGAACACTAATAGTACGAGATATGCAAACTGCCATATAATTCGGGGCTTATCACATCGATTGTGATAATAGTTTGACACGAGCATTCTAATGCCTAATATAGCAGTTGCATACACGATTTTATCTACACTCGTCTCATTATGTTCGAATTATGAATTCGAAAACAGTTGCATAAAGACCTGCTTTATGCACAAAGATTTTTTTTTGTCAATTCTCAAATCGCCATCTTCCACCGCACCTGTCAGTTGTTTCGGTGGTTGTTACGTTGTTTTATTAGGTTGTTGTTCAGTTGTTTTTCAGATTGGTGTTCAGTTGTTTAGTTTAGTCTGAACAACTGCTGTAGTATAGAATTTTCAAAAAATCAGCCATATTACGTTCTCGTATTGAATTTGTTCTTGTATAGGGCCTTGCCACGGCCTTGCGATCTCCGGTGTGGACGTTTGGAAAAGTGTATAACTGAGTTTTTTTTTAGAGTGTAGATAAAATAGTGTATGCAACTGCCATAATTAGGCATTAGAATGCTCGTGTCAAACTATAACAACTGAACAACTACTGAACAATACCATACAACAACGACTGAAAGATGCGGCGCAAGATGGCGATTTAAGTATTGGCAGACAGAGTCTAAGATGGAGCAAGCTCATCCAGAAGAAGCCTGTTCACTCTTACTTATAAAGAGTTAAAAGCTGCCCAGGCGTACAGTATCGCTTCACTCTATTCAGGATGCCCAGCTTCTTAGCCGCCGTTTGAGCCTTGTACTCGATGGTCGCGCCGAAGTTTAGATTTGATGTCAACTCCATGCCTAGAAGCTCAAGCCTGTCAGTGACTGGCCCGAAAAGTAGGTGTCCAGTCGAAAGGACTCCTTTTTGCAGTGAAAAGACACGCCTGTGTTTTGGTGGCGTTGAATGAGACTAGATTGTCGTCGCCCCATTGGGAGACAAGACAAGGTCAGATCTGTTCGCTCTACCATGGCCTTTCTTAACGAACGTATTTCATCCCCACTGGTCCCTGCACCTGTCAAGTATCTCTCCGAAACGGTACTATCATCTGCGTATCTAACAATACCATGCCGAAAGAGATGAAAGCATCAGGAGCGGGGCTCTGCTGGTTTGCCCGCTCGTGTGCCCTTATGTGACTACAGTAGCCAATCTTGTTTTGCAGTGAACTTGAACACATACCTAGGGCATGTCAGGATTCCGGCTACATAGTTGTATGTGTGGACTATAGGTGGTCTAGCCTTTAGAAGGTCTCGTTTCGTGTTGAGATCAGTTTTTCGCTGGTCCTCGAAGTCGTCAATTTTTTAGTTTAATCAGGCGTCTCCATTTCTCATTTATTGCATTGCATATATTATGAAGACCCCAATGACATAGGGGTCAAGCAGCTCATGAAACTGAATAAACTTACCCCAGGCAAAAAATATGTCGACACATGAAGAACAATGGTTTGAAAACTTATTATAATAGCTATTTAATTAACTACACCAAAACCTTTACGAATATTCAATCTGTATATTCTGTAATTACCGTTTCATAATTAAAATTAGTGTGTTTATCTTGTGTCCTACTACTGCCACTAGCCTTTGGCTGACGACCTGGTCTAAAAGACACACTTACGCCGCGGTTACGTCCCACAGACGTAAAAATTTAAATTATTTAAAAAAACGTGAATAAGCGTGCCAACGACTAATAGTTTTTATAGTTGTTAGATAAAGGCCTTAGCTAACGAAATAAGATATAAATAATATTAATTTATGCTTGAAATTTAAAAATAATCAACATTTATTTATGATATCGCATAATTGGCTTACTAAATTTAGGTACATAGCTCAGTCCTATTTTTTTTTGAACAATCATATGTTTTCATAAAGTGACTTTTAAAATCCTTACTTCTATAAATATTTATCAAAATAAAACGAAATAAGAACCTCTAACTACAAAAATAAAAAAATTTACAACGTATATATTTGGCACATTTCACTTTCGCACTTTGCAGTCACTGCAGACTTGAATGCAGCAAGTAAGGCACATTAGTTTCTTGCATTGATGGGAAATATACTTTGTTCGCCTTTTCATTTTACTGGGACATATTGCACAAGTCTTTCGAATACCTGGATCAGCATCGGAACTTTGTTTTGGAAGTGGAAGCTCAGGCATATCAGTAGGTCCATTAAATAACTCGCTCTATAGTAAGCCGTAATTCGCGTAGGATTCTTTCGTTGTACACGCGTAACTTCATTTCAGGTAGAACCAATATCCGTGCAAGAGAAAGTAGAAAAGCACTCTTTATACAGCACATAAGAATTGACACCACCCAGATCTATCAATCTGAAGTACGAAACCATAGGCCAGCTACGTGTCCTTCGATAGCACGAATAATTAGAGCACTTTTTGTCCACTTCGTCCATGCCACCTTTAGTCTTTTTTATTATAGTCAGTGATCATAGTAACAAGCTTTTAGCTCTAATATTTTTTCTAGTCCTTTTCGGCGGCGCAGAAATCTGAATTTTATCAACCGCGGAGAGTTTCAAAATTATAGGTTTCGAACTCGTTATAGTATTTTTAGATGACGCTTCATTCACCATGGGTGCTTCCCGCTCTTTTGAAGCAGTCTTTTGCTTCTTTGTAGCAGTCTTCTTCTTCTTAGTCATTCTGTAAAAAGCGTATACACCGACATCACGTCCAGGAGACACTATGGGTGACGACCTTGTGACGACACACAAACACTGAGGTGACGACTGAGAGACGTATCAAGTTTTGTACATAAACACCGTACTTACGTCTGTGAGACGGCGATGACTCCGATACAGTCTCTTGTGCACTCGTCACTAGCAACGACGTCGACTGCGGCTTCAGAATGGCGGCAGAGGAAGGTAGCGAGAGAGGGGAAGCTCCGCACCGCGTATTTCAGAAAATATTTTTAATACAAAAATATTGACGTCTGTGAGAGGTATAGGTCGTCAGTTAAAGGCTAGAACGTATTTCATTTACATCATCACTACATAGTATAAAATAAAGTCGCTTCCCGTTTGGTGTCTCCTTATATCTCTAGAATTACCCAACGGATTTTGATACGGTTTTTTTTAATAGATAGAGTAACTTGAGAGGAAGGTTTATAAGTATAATTTATTCCGGGAAAATGTCACATTCCCATGGGAAAACGGGTAGCCCAACTGGAAGGAAACTTTTGACCCCCTTTTGGCACCTTTAAGGGTTAAAATTTCAAAAATCCTGAAACACGTATTTAATTATTTTAAGTTATGAGTCTAATCAGAAATTTTGAAACAGATCACTTTTAAGATAAAAAACTTTCATACAAACTTTTAACCCCCTTTTCACCCATTAAAGGGTTAAAATTTCAAAAATGCTGAAACATGTGTTTAATTATTTTGAGTTATTAGTCTAATCATAAATTTTGAAACAGATCACTATCATTAAAAAAAAAACGAACTGTCATACAAACTTTTAACCCCCTTTTGACCCTATTAAGGGTTAAATTTTCAAATATGCTGAAACATGTGTTTAATTATTTTAAGTCATAAGTCTAATCACTTATTTTGAAACGGATCACACCTAAGACAACGAACTTTCATACAAACTTTGAATCCCCTTTTCATCCCTTGGCGGATTAAAAATAAAACGGAATTTTATCAGCCTATGCACTATGTAGTGATACAATTCTAGCGTACACCTCCGTCAATGCATCTTGCCACTATAAAATCTTTAAATTACCTCTTATCTGGGCTTCATACAAAATTGTATGTACATCCTAGCCTAATGCGTTAATGAAGCGAGACGGATTATCACTACATAGTATAAAGTAAAGTCGCTTCCCACGTCTGTCCCTGTCTGATTGTTTGTTTGTATGCTTAAATCTTCAAAACCACTTATGGGATCTGGATGAAGTTTTTTTTTAAAGATTGTGATTCAAGAGTAAGGTTTTATGTATGATTTATTTAGGGAGAAGGTCTTTTTCCCGTGGGAAATCAGTTAGCAGCGGGTGAAACCGCTGGACGGGCCGCTAGTTTCTATAATAAAGTGAACAAATATTTTAAGGGGAGAGAACCTTAGACTAGGGAAAAAAGAGGAGAGAACCGGTCCACGAAACTGAACAACACCTGTCATACAAAACGTTTTAGCCGACAAGGTTAACTTGTATGGTAGGTTTTTTTTTCATATTTCGACATATATGCCTTAGGGAAAGTTGTTTAGTTCCGGCAGTTTTTTTAAATTAACGATGGGTTTGCTCTTGACTCTAGTCTAGGTCATAGGACAGAGGCATTTGCAGCATTGCATTTAGTAAGTATGTTATAAAAAAAACTTTTAAATTGTTCCATCAATCCCTCCCAGGAGCCCATCCTTAGATTCGAATATTGATCATCCAGCACTAAACACAAAATAAAGTAGGTATCTCTTATATTCTGTACCGCATGCGAAATTTTCTAATCGCAGCTCGTATCAAAGAGAGCTCGTTGAAGTCTTGCAATAGCAGTTTATGCAATTATCATGTACTCCTAATTATATGCGGATGCATGGAAAGTTTTACACTAATAAACCTCCGCACCGGCGATTGCAAGGTACATGGTCAAATTCAATACGAGAACGTAATATAACTTAATATGAATTTTTTAAAATGTTGTAATTCAGCAGATGTCGAGTCAACAACCAACTGAACAACAATACGCCTCTAGAAGTTTATATGTGACTGGTGAAATATATAGTACTATAAGGTACAGTTGCTGTAGTAAGTAGGTGCATAGATAAAACCGGTGGTTAGCTTCAACAGACTGAATAGTCTAGACAGTTTATTTCATTTTTTAGTATGAGCACCCTAATACAAATACGTTTCGATACACGCAGCATCTCATATTCAAAACAATATTTTGTTACATAGATAAAATAAAAAATCTTCGACACCACCGCTTAGAACCTTCCCACCGCTTCTTCCCCAGCAATAATAACCGCCCGTAGACAATTAACAGTTTTTTTAAATCTTATCATAGAGACCACTTTTCGTTTTGTCTCGGTTCCCGTCCTGTTTCGTTTTTGAAACCGGTACCGGCAGCGGAGGCACAACCTATATAACAACCGGCCAAATGGGTCCATAACAAGCACAAAAACATATCGACACAATATAACAGCATCATGAGCCGTGTGATGCCGGCTTAGAATAGCATCACCCCATTTCTTGCCCGTGGGAGTCGTATTGCAATTTTAGGCGATGGGCGATATGGCGATACAAAATTTTCCGGATGACCCTCAAATGTTTGTCAGACGTGGCGTAAATGTCCGTTCTGTGCGGCCGTTTACGCTCTGCCTACCCCGCAAGGGATTATAGGCGTGATATGTGTATGTATATAACAGCATCACCCCATTTGCTTCATGTTAATTACAGTTTTATACGATAGGCTGACAAACTATCATTGTATAATACTATCATTGTGGTAATATAAAATTTTCCGAATGACCCTCAACAAACGTTTGTCAAACGTGGAGTAAATGACAGCTTTTACGGACCTTTACGCTCTACCTACCCCGCAAGGAATAAAGGTGTGATAAATGTTGTAGATATGTACGACTACGAACTAACAACCTTCCTTCATAATACTGTCATTGCGACATCTTATCCTCAAAGGATACACTGCCATATTATCGTTATAGCTGAAATCATTACGAGAACGTAATATAGTTTCTACTCGTTTTCAATACGAGAACGTATTATGCATTTTTCTCGAATCATTATTTGGTCTGAAATTTTCAGTATGTTTTGTGTGTTTATTGGACAGGCTAAAAATACAAATTTGTGTTGGATACATCAGTGCGGGCTAACGGTTTGTGGCGTCCGTATATATGTAGCGGGGCGGCGGCGGACAGCGCGAGTCTCGAGAGACGCGAAAGACGGGGGCCGGGCGGCGGCGCGCAGAGAGCGCGCGCGCACGGTGTTCAGTCGAATAGTGTGTTATCGAGATGGCGCGCGTTAATGTGTCTTAGCTGCCCTCAGCTCGGGTGATGGTGCGTAGAACGCGTTGTCGGAGTTGTAGTGGTATTTTCAAAGTTTTGAAAATGTACGGCGATAACGACACACGCGGACCGCACTTTTACAACAACGTCGATCCATTTAGCGATGTCTCTGGGGTTTTGCGGCTCCGGTACGATGTCACAAAAAGCTAAATTCAAAGGGTCGTTTAAATAGTCGCGCGTTGGGCGTACTGACGATTGTATCGTTTACGTTTTCAACGCGTCGGCGAACTTTTACGCTCGCCTGCTACATCTGCTAGCGGCGGTCTGTCATGAAGTGGTATTCTCTCTAACACCGGGCGAAATCGTCTTTGGTTAACGAAAATGATGTTAAACGATCATTTATAAAGTGAATAACAAACACTCGCTTGTAACGTTCAAACTGGGCGCAATTTAATTATTGCGCTTTTGTGAAGTAGTGTGTGCGCCTTGCGCGCGCGCGCGAAACACGAAACAAATTATGAAACGGCACGACGGTTTCAAAGGTAAAACTGCGAAATCGTATCGATGCTCGTCGGAGTGATTATATATCAGTCTCTCCTCTCGGTTCGCACACACGCGTTCGAGATCAGACGACGATAGCTCCCTGGTTGATCCTGCCAGTAGTTATATGCTTGTCTCAAAGATTAAGCCATGCATGTCTCAGTGCAAGCCGTATTAAGGCGATACCGCGAATGGCTCAATATATCAGTTTTGGTTCCTTAGATCTTACTCAGTTACTTGGATAACTGTGGTAATTCTAGAGCTAATACATGCAATCAGAACTCTGACCAGTGATGGGATGAGTGCTTTTATTAGATCAAAACCAATCGACGGAGGGCCTCGCGTCCGAAGTCGTTAATTTTGATGAATCTGGATAACTTTTGCAGATCGCATGGTCCAGTACCGGCGACGCATCTTTCAAATGTCTGCCTTATCAACTTTCGATGGTAGTTTCTGCGACTACCATGGTTGTCACGGGTAACGGGGAATCAGGGTTCGATTCCGGAGAGGGAGCCTGAGAAACGGCTACCACATCCAAGGAAGGCAGCAGGCGCGCAAATTACCCACTCCCGGCACGGGGAGGTAGTGACGAAAAATAACGATACGGGACTCTTACGAGGCCTCGTAATCGGAATGAGTACACTTTAAATATTTTAACGAGGAACAATTGGAGGGCAAGTCTGGTGCCAGCAGCCGCGGTAATTCCAGCTCCAATAGCGTATACTAAAATTGTTGCGGTTAAAAAGCTCGTAGTTGCATTTGTGCGCCGCGCTGTCGGTGCACCGCATCCGCGGTGATACTGACACGTTTGCGGAGCATATCGTCGGTGAGCCGGCGGTAAAACGCCGGTTCAATATCAAAATCCTATCGCGGTGCTCTTCAGTGAGTGTCGAGATGGGCCGACAATTTTACTTTGAACAAATTAGAGTGCTCAAAGCGGGCTCAAAATGCTGCTTGAATATTTCGTGCATGGAATAATAGAATATGATCTCGGTTCTATTTTGTTGGTTTTCAGAACTCCGAGGTAATGATTAATAGGGATAACTGGGGGCATTCGTATTGCGACGTTAGAGGTGAAATTCTTGGATCGTCGCAAGACGAACATCAGCGAAAGCATTTGCCAAAGGTGTTTTCATCAATCAAGAACGAAAGTTAGAGGTTCGAAGGCGATTAGATACCGCCCTAGTTCTAACCGTAAATATGTCATCTAGCGATCCGCCGACGTTACTACAATGGCTCGGCGGGCAGCTTCCGGGAAACCAAAGATTTTGGACTCCGGGGGGAGTATGGTTGCAAAGCTGAAACTTAAAGGAATTGACGGAAGGGCACCACCAGGAGTGGAGCCTGCGGCTTAATTTGACTCAACACGGGAAATCTCACCAGGCCCGGACACCGGAAGGATTGACAGATTAACAGCTCTTTCTTGATTCGGTGGGTGGTGGTGCATGGCCGTTCTTAGTTGGTGGAGCGATTTGTCTGGTTAATTCCGGTAACGAACGAGACTCTAGCCTGCTAAATAGGCGTCGTCATTTAGGTGTGCGTGTCTTCGGATGCGCAACTCACTGACGACGTATTAAAATTCTTCTTAGAGGGACCGGCGGCTTCGAGCCGCACGAGATTGAGCAATAACAGGTCTGTGATGCCCTTAGATGTCCTGGGCCGCACGCGCGCTACACTGAAGGAATCAGCATGTTCTCCCTGGCCTAGAGGCCCGGGCAACCCGCTGAAACTCCTTCGTGCTGGGGATTGGGGTTTGCAATTATCCCCCATAAACGAGGAATTCCTAGTAAGCGCGAGTCATAAGCTCGCGTTGATTACGTCCCTGCCCTTTGTACACACCGCCCGTCGCTACTACCGATTGAATGATTTAGTGAGGTCTTCGGACCGACACGCGGTGGCTTCACGGCCGTCGGCGTTGCTGGGAAGTTGACCAAACTTGATCATTTAGAGGAAGTAAAAGTCGTAACAAGGTTTCCGTAGGGGAACCTGCGGAAGGATCATTAACGTATTACGCCGTTGTTGTTTGTTGTAATGACATGTCGACAGTGCGCGCGTATAACGAAAATAATCCAGTCACAAAAACACAGTATTTCCGAAACCGATGGGTTTACGGTCGTGTCGTGTGTATGCACTGTACACTTCTGTTACCTGTAAGTTTCGGCGTCACGCTATAGATCGTCGCAGACGGGTAGAAATCCGCGCCCCGAGTCGATCTTTGCGTGTACGTATAAATACACACCAAAACATGCGGTTTAGAAATGTTGTGAGGCGACGATGTCTACGACGTTTTCGTTGTTAACGTTGCTGCCTGCACGATGTATTCTAAGACAGTTTTTTTTTATATTTTTTAAAATGACATATATATGCCATATGATGATACCATCATAAACCATTACCCTGGACGGTGGATCACTTGGCTCGCGGGTCGATGAAGAACGCAGTTAACTGCGCGTCATAGTGTGAACTGCAGGACACATTTGAACATCGACATTTCGAACGCACATTGCGGTCCGTGGAGACACATCCA